>OX578136.1:30373967-30973967 GCA_951213105.1 Amaurobius ferox
GTATTTTAGCTAGAGTGGATGCATGACATTTTTACGGGCCATTTCGCAAAAAAAGGCGGATTTTGTTTTTACGAATCCTACCAAAAACTAATCAGCACCAGGGTCTCACCCAATTAACGTATATACCAAATTTTATTTAATTCGGTCCATTAGTTTTTGAGTTAGCGTTAATACATGCATTGCACAGACTGACACACATACAGACAGACACACATACAGAAGTCACGCTAAAAATGGGTTTTTCGTATTCTAGAGGTCTCGAAACGTGTAGATCCGTCGAAAACTCGAGTTGCGATTTTTGACATAATTCCAATGCTTTCTCTATACTTTACCATATATTGCAGGGAAAGCAATAAATGAAATCAACCTTTCGTTTTTGAATTTTGGAAATTTTTTAATTATTTTACTGATCTGAAAGTCGAGATGGATCGAATAAGACCATAAATGACACTTTGACTCGAATGCAAGTAATCAGTCATTTTGAAATGTGACTTTGAATTTATTTATTTTTTTCTTTGCATCGTTATCGCTGAGTAAAAATTTTAAAATGTTAGATTATTTAAAATATTCGTTATATAATATAGATAATATTAAAATATTAGATAATTTTAAGAGATTATTTTAGAAAGATTATATTAGATAATTTTAGAAAATATTAGGCAATTTTAAAATATTTTTAAAAAAAATGTTTGTCTCGTCAACTCTAATTTGAATTTTCAAAATTTTCGAATTGTTTTATTGACCGGAAAAATCGAGATGGGTCGAATGAGACCCAAGACGCCATTACGAGTCGAATAAAAGTGCTCGGTCAGTTTTTAAAATGTGGTTTTGAATTAATTTTTTTTCCTTGCATCGCCATCGCTGAGTAAAAATTTTAAAATATTAATTTTTTTTCGTTGACCCCAAAGCTGAGAAGGATCGAATGAGATCAAAATTAAGATTCCATCTAGATTGAGAGTGCTCAATAATTAAGTAAAGTTGTTTTGAGTCATTGATTATTCCTTTGAGCCGTCGTTTCAAATTTGAGTTTTCAAAAATTTTTATTTTTCCCTTAATCTCTGAGGTGAAACGAATCTAATAACACCAAAACTAAGATTCTAGTTATAGTGGAAGTGCTCGACAATTTTCCAACATCACCCCTTTTCTCACTCTTTCTCTCAGACACTTCAGTGCATATTAAACGTGGCTTTACTCTCATGTTTTAGTCAAGGCGGATACTATTATTTGCCATTATAATACTTTTGTTAAACCTATATTGAAATACTGTTTCTTCAATAATATGGTATTCTATTTACCATCTGCATTCTCAATAACTCGAAGTAGTCCAAAATAAATGTTTACATATTATTCATTACATAATTTCCGGATTCTATCCATATGATATTTATACCAGTGAACTTAAGCAGAAATTTAAATTTAATGTCTCTTAAGAAAAGAACAAGAAAGATCAATCATGCATAAAGCATTGATTATGAAACCCTTTCCAACTTCAATTTTATATAAACATCTCTGAAATGCGATACATTCCTCGGTGATAATTTTAAAATTATAACAATACTACATTAATTTATTATATTTGAAAACTTAATCGAAGAAAATGAACTTCATTCAAATGACGGCATTGAAATATAAATTGCCTGGTATATCTCTAACATGCGATACATTCTTCGGTAATATTTTTAAAATTATCATAATACTACAATAATAATTTATTATATTTGAAAACTTCATCGAAAGCAAATGAACTTTATTCAAATGACGTCATCAAAATATAAACCGCTTCTCTATGAAAGCAGCATTTCATTCATAAACATTTTTCCAATCGTTTCATTCATCACAATACTATAACAATTTATTTCATTTAAAAATTTAAAAAATTGTTATCTACCATATTTATTTTAAAATGTGAAACCTTTCTTACATATAAATAATTCAACTCTTGGAAAGATATATATTATATAATATATCTCCTTTTTCTTTCTGGAGGATATAGTAAGAGACAGAATTCAACTGAATTTGGTTTTTTCCCTATATTAAATACTTTTTATTTAAAAAAGTACTTCACATATTTTACTGAAATTTTGTTTATGTATTTTATGGGATAATTTGAATACTTCCTCACATTGTCGAAGCAATTTGTGAATTTTAGATTCGCTTAAAAAATGTTTGAAGAATTAGGTCCCATAGGGTTCAATGTATTTCATTTTTTCAACCCGGGTTCATTCCAAAACTAATTGGGTGATATTAATCATTTATATTCCCGTAGGTCCCACAAACCGTCTGAAAAACATACTAAAATTTCATTTTGATAAAATCATTTTTACGGCAGTTATCGTGCTAACGGACAGATAGACGGACAGACAAACAGAGAGACAGACAGAATGAACAGTCATAAACACTTTTCAACTATGTTGTAAAGTGTTAATAAAATGGTTTTGCCTCTTGTTTTACTATAAAGTTTCAAATAATACTATTGATCGTCCTGATTTACTTTCTTATTTGGAGGTCCATATACCTGTTACCAACACTAGGCAAAAATACTACTATTTAACACAATTACAATAAGAGCTATTCTGTCTATAAATTTGCTGATCTCTTAAATACTGTGCTGATATTGATATTTTTATTTTGACTCCTGCCAATTTAGAAAGAGACTATTTTAATGTATACTGGACATGTTTACCGTTACATATTTTTATATTTTATTTTCTATACTTTTTATGTTTTGTAGTTTCTGTAACTTGATAGTATCTGTAGTTGTCGTGTAAATTAAAAAATATGATGTGGGCAGCACATGACTTTCCTTATATAATGCAATGAATTTACTACTTTTACAGCAAAAAAATATCTTATTCTGAAAGAAGATATTTATGTTCAAGATATTGAATTTTCGTCAATCAGTCGTCATTTTCATTGATTTAGCGTTATTTTTTACTATTTGGCGATATTTTCGTTAATTTGGCAACATTTCAAAAAGTCATCAAGTTGGCGACATTCCAACAAATTCGTCGCCAAAATCTCGCCAAGCATTATGGGAGGAGAAATAAGTTATTCTTATAGCAGATAAATGACTATTGGCGTTCAAATACAAAAGTATTACTCAAAGTATCTTTTCTCATGAATGGAACGAGCCAGATACGTAAAAATGATGTCACCAAATTTATCGCATGATATTACATATGAAAAGTGAACATGTTTCTCAACAGTTAATATATTTTTTTTAATTTATGGAATTTTTTGATACATTTATTTCAAAAATGTGCAATATCTCGAGAATGGTTCATGCTAGCGTTTTAAAGTTTATGTCAATCGTTTTCTGAAGAAAAATTACATAAGAAATGTCTATTTGCGTAACTATATTAAAGGTTTTGATTTTTTAATGATTTTTTCAGAATTTCACTCTAAACTTTAGGGGAGTTCTGAACATTCAATTGCGTTTAAAAACAATGGGCTTCCAGTATACATGGATTGTGATTTTTGTACCAAATTTCATTCGAATCGCATCATTCATTCGTGAGATATCGTCTCCACTGAATCACTGATACACACACACACACACACACACATACACACACACACACACATACACACACATACACACACACACACAGAGAGAGAGAGAGAGAGACATCACCTCAAAAATGTTTGATTCGTGATCAGGGATGCTTAAAACGTGCTCTCCCTTCGAGAACTCGAATTCGAATTTTCGACCCCTTCACAATACTTTCCTTATACATTATGTATATAAGGAAAGTAATAAATAAATTATTTAGGTAAAAGTTTCACAGGAAAGTCCTTAAAAGGACAAATCCATGATTATACACGTAAGGTCTATCTATAGTAAAATGAATAGGCCCGATTGAATGCAAATGATATTGCAGTGCCCTTTAACAAAGAATTTGAAGAGCCAGAATATCGATTTTGGCGAGATAGACGAAGATAATTACAAAGTTGTACAGCATTGTCTAATGTATAAATATCCACAATAAAACTGCTGCAGAAAGCATTTATTTGACAGAATATTATTATTGGCCAATTGTTGCCCTATTCAAGCTCGTTACAATAAATAACATTTTCATACAAGGGAATCTAGTGTACAGTCTGCACAAAATGCTGTTCGTCAACAGTAATGCAAGCTCATAGCAAATAATTTAATAAGTTAGGATAGTGAATCTGAGTTATAATTCTATTAAACGATGAAAATCTACATCCACTTTCTCAAGTAAATAGTGATATTAATGTCATAAATTTATACACTGCTAATAAAAATTTTAAGTATAATGAAAATATAGAACAGTAGAAACCGATTGCTAATTTTTCAGTGTCAACAATTTTATAAATATGAAAAAACGGGAATATCGAAGTACAGCAAAACTTCGATTATTCAAACCTCGGTTATTCGAAACCATCTATCAACCGAGATTCTTTTAAGGTACTACCCCATTTTTTAAGGTGTCCCAATTTCTGTTCAAATGATTCCAAAGAAAACAAACCATTTTAGTAAAATTCTGGGAAGTAACTAGGGGCGTAATAATGTTGTAGCAAAAGCAAGCAACGCTTAGGAGCTCTGGACTGGAAGATACAGAATCCAATTCGACAAGAGCTTGCAATTCTGTCCCAATAGCTCAATGGTAGGGCGTTAGCTGGCCAGCACGATCCATGGATCAATTGCTGGGTGGGGCAGCAAGGTTCCTTAAATCTGCGCCCGAATGAATCAATCCTGTAGGTTAGTGCCAAGGTGTCCTAGGTCTGAAAGTGATCCTAGTAGGACTAGTACAGATTCAGTAAATTCTAATTCATTGAGCGCCGATTTCCAATCAGAAGGACAACGACCCCTCAGGATATTAACCTGCGTAAAAATAGTAGTAGCAAAAAGCTAACCTGGGGCGAACAAAACAGGAGGTGGTCAGTCCGATTGCCAAGTCGCACACCAGTCTGAATTTAGAAGGTGGAAAATGCAGTATCTACTTCGACGGTAAGAGATTGCAATTCATCTTAGTAGCTCAGCGGTAGAGTCTTGGCTGACCAGTTCAAAGATCTAGAGTTTGATTCCCATTTGATGCAGCAAGGTACCTTACAAAGATGCCTCAGGGAGAATAATAGACCAATATATGCGCCGTCGCTAGGAGACATTTTGAAGTCAACGTATTTAGATTTATTATAATGCAAAATTCTTAAGATAAAAATGCATTATTCATAGTTCTTCAATCCGAACTTCATTCCAAACAATTTCCCATTCAATCTGAATACATTAAAACTTGATGAAAAAAATATATAAAACCGCAGATGACGATTAAAATGTTTGCAGAAATGTTAATTAACAAATATAAATCAATCGAAAGCTATTTTTAATTGTTTATTCTGTATTATTACTTTGTTGAAGAGTAAATTAAACAATTAAAACCTATAAAATACTACAAAAGAAATTCTGTCAGACAATCATGATTAAGTGATTTATCTGTTCTAGTAATGGAAATAATGAGGCCAGAAAAATGAATATGAGAGAATTAAATTTACTGCAGAAACATCTCGAAAACTATTTTTTTTAACATAGTTGTGTGATGCAAATGTATGCTATTCCTTTCATATAATAAATGAATTCATCAGTTGTAAATTAGTTCAGAATATATCCGGGAAATTTCAGACTCAAAATAATTTTACTTGTATGCGCAAAAATTGTAATTACACCACTGGACTAACATTAACTAACATTTTCAGGCAATCAGAGTTCGATTGCAGCGCTTTAAGTCGAGGTGCGTTATTCCACAGATTAGCATTGAATGTCGAAAATTATCAGCTAATACAAAAAAGTAAAAATTAAAAAAAAAAATTATCGAATACAAAGGTTTTATCACAGATCAAGTCTAAAACTATGACGAGACAGGTCTGTATCTGAAGATTTTTCTTTCAGAAAGAATTTAAGCTACATTTTCAGGAAGAAATTTTTTGAAAAGTAAGTAAAAACCGTATTTTAGGAAGTGTGTAAAGCCGTATTTTAGGGAAAGTAAGAGGTAGTATTTTAGGTAAATTAAAAAATCGCATTTTAGGGGGAGTAAAAACTGTATTTTAAAGTGAGTAATAAACCATGCAATGAAAAATATTAATTAATGAAGTATTGCTAAGAAGAAAGTTTTAATATAGTGTTAACTACGGAAGTTCTAAGAAAATTTTGATATTCAAAAAGTATAAGCAAATTCAAAAGAAAATTGCACAATGAATACAAAACTGAAACTTTTGAAATTATTATCTCCGACCAACCGTCATATAATACAACAGTCCAAATACAAACGACTTATTCGGCAACCACAAAACTCTTTAAATATCCCCATTCCCGACGTTCATTCTTGACAAAATCAAAACAGCTTCTCCAATATATCAAATCCCTGACAATTCACTTTATTCCACTAATGGCGAGGCCGTTCATGACCCAATTTAATGAACAAATGATCCAAAAGACATTTCCAAACGGTCAGCTTCTATCGCTTTCGCACGCGTATATCGATGCAGAGCCCGAAGGCAAAAATCGATACCACCCTTTCCTTGAATAACCGGTAATCGGGGAAAGGGTGAATTCATCCATTAAGTGGGGGTCCACGTCACCAGAAAGACATTAATTGTCACTCGTGGTCTCTAACTTTAACCGTACCGTGTTCTCCTAGTACGTGATTAGAGGTTTTATTATTGTCCATCTGCATGCAATCTGGAAAGGTTGTAATAGAACGAGATGGTGGGTGTTTGAAGTGGTCTCATAAAAATTGCGTTTTGCAGCGGAGAGAATTTAGTTAGGAATCTTTTCAGAAAGAAATACTCATTATTTCTGCAAAATTTGATATTCATTTTTTATCGTACAAAAATCTCAATGTACAGCATAGGAATAATAAATAAATGGATCACAACTTTTAATGCTGCGCAAGTAAAATGTCGAAAGCGGACTATTGTTTTGAAAGCGCATCATGGGTTTGAGTTTTCTTCTTCAGTGCGAGCGTGAAGAGTAGAGTATGAGAAAGGGTGATCAAGCCAAGAGTTTCACGCCGCATGCAATAACGGCAAATGGTAATTTTTGAAAAACCTTTGCTGAGTTCGTACCATGCTGTTTTGAGTTGTCAAGTTGTTTTTAAATTGTTAAATGTCCAAATAAAACGGTTGATATTTTTCATCTACATATAAATCCCGTCTGGAAACATTGGTTTAAATATCCATTCAGTTTCAAATGTGTTTTAACGTTATTAAAGCGTAATGTAATTAAAATTCGGTGTAATTATGTTAAGTTTAAAACTTGATTTTAATGCAAAGACCATTCGGTGGTTGTTGCTTCTTGCATGCACTGCAGAAAGCACATAATATGTTTTTGAGACATATCGTCTTACATTTTTATTTTAGCAGCATTTTATCCTGTGATTTATTTATTTATTATGAGGAAACAAAGACATGTTCTATATGTAGAATAACAGTAGTCAAAATCTTGGAAGTAGGGGAGGGGGAAGTTGATTGACAATTGAATGGATATGTTGATTATGGTAGACGGCGATAAGTCAATAGGGTGTCAATGAAGAGTCAATACATTCATGTAGCCAAGTTTCATTTCCTCTTTCCAACGCCATAGGTATACAGGATTCATAGGAAAGTTATTTAGATATCCTAATAACTTTGTAAGGAAATATACAGGAATGTACACGTTAAGTATGTCTACAGTAAAGTGATCATGCCCGATCAAATAAAAGTTATTTCAGCGCCCCTGAGAGAAGATTAAAAATGTTAGGATAATGAACTCGACGATAAAGCGAGATAGACGAAAAAAGTAAATTACAAAGATATAGAGTATTGTCTAATTAGTGTGAATCAACACCATGAACGTACGAAACGTGTATATAAAAGGAAATAAAAATCTGTCACACTGTACCGCTGAGGGCCAACGGCCGTACCGTGCTGAAAGCACCGGTTCTCGTTAGATCACCGAAGTCAAGCAGCATCGGGCGCGGTTAGTACTTGGTGGGTGACCACCTCGGAACACCGCGTGCTGTTGGCCATCTCGGGTGCGGTATCCCCGTGGTTTGCGCGCTAGATTTGCACGCTACCACAAATGCCGCCGTGTTCATACGGAGTACGATCACGTTAAACATGTGGGTCCGTAAGTCCTTCCGAGAGGTTGGTGGTAGGGGAAGGAGGGTACGGTCCCTGTGGATGCCTCCCCCACTGGGTTCCGGTCTAAATTGGGTGGCACTTCCCGGCCGTCCATACAGTGACCTTACACCTTTCTGGTAGGTCGGACGGTCTGGGTCTCAACAACAACAACAATACTGTACCGCTGGATAGATGTGCAACGACTAATTGTAAATAATTATTTTGTAATATTTGTTTTATACTAAGTTCATTATCCTAAATTTTTCTCTGGTATCTAGTTCCAATTTTTCTTCTTTGACCCAGACCGTCCAACCTTCCCGATGGTTTAAGGTATCTGTTTAGACAGCCAGGAAATAGTGCCACCCAATTTTGACCGAAATCCAGTGGGGGCGGCATTCACAGGGAGCGTCCTCCTTCCCCTACTATCAATCTCTCGGAAGGACTTACAGATCCAAGTATTTATTGTACCCGTACTCCGCGTGAACAAGGAGACAGTTTGGAGAGAACCGGGAATTGAACTCGCGTCGTCGAGTGCAATCCCTACACGCTAATCACTGGGTTGCTTCACCGCCGATTTCTACTAATTAAGCAACGGTCACAACTGTGTAATTCGCATTCTTTCTCTATCTCGCATTGTTGCCAAGTTGGTAATAATAACTTTTTAATTATCCGTCAGGGGCGCTAAATCAATTTTATTCGAAAGAAACACTTTTATCCAATCATCATTCAGTAACTGTATAAAACTTAATAGTTAGGAGAGACGAGGTTTAGTATGTTTGGATTTTTGGAGTAATTCGAAATTCACTCTAATCTCTATGTGCCGGCCAATTTAGTGCCCAAAACGTGTATGTATAATCACGTGATGAACTGAACTAACCGAAAAAATCAGCAACATGCTTTGTTAACCATCATCGTACAGATTTGGAGAAAATTGAATTGAAAAACGTTAGAAACTCGCAGATTGCACTGGAGATAGTAAATTCTGCTAATATGCACACGTATAGGCAAAATGATACTTATCTGTATAATTAGCATTAAACTTGTGACACGCTTGAGCATGGCTGGATTAGCCCTAAGATCTTTGGCCGTAAGGTCTGTGCTATTATTTAAAGTTTTTTTTTTGTTGGGAGCTGTAATTGGTATTTGACGAACATGAACATGTGAACTGCAGTAAATTTCTTAACATTGATTTTTCTGTTTTAGTTCCAGTGTTCGACGCAAAACTTTCATTGTTACCATAACATTACAACAAATTGTGTTCCCCATTGCTTCTGCCACAGTGACTACGGATTTAAATTAACCAGCATTAGCTAGATTATTTTCGTTTGAACACTATAGTTACCATAAATTAATAATAATAAATTTAAAATCCAAATATATATATATATAATTTCAGCATATATTCAGTTGTTTTTAAAATAAAATTAAAATAATAATTACACCTCTTATATGAAGCGATCACGTGACCAAGATATGAAGAAATTGTATATTATAAACTTGAATACAATACCTCCAAAATTAAAATTAAAGAGTTACGCGTTAATATCTAACATTTATATGTAAAAGTAGTTGGATTAAAATTTTGGGCGTTTAAGTAATATTTCAGTGAATTATTTTTAAAATAATTTTGGTAGCTACATGTGCTACACAATATATCGTTGTTTTTTGCAGTCAGAGGTTGATGAAAATTCTTTTATAGCGTGATTCATGTTAGTTTTATTTGTTAACATGACATATTGAATAAGGACATTGTAAACTTGATGTTTGAAGTGTTTGAATATAAATGAGAAAAAATCTTGTACATGGCAATACAAATAAAGTACAAAAGTACAAAATACAAATAAAGTACAAAAGTTTTTATAAATAATGCTTTTAAAGTTAAATTTGATGAGAATTTTCTTTTTTAAATGCAGTACAATTTCTAATTTTTTTTTTTGGATAAACCCTCCAACGATGGAGAGAGAAAAACCAATAAACACAAATTATTGCGAAACCATCTCAATTCAAGTACCTACAGAGCAATTCCATTTAAATAATGTATCGCTAAAGCAATCTTATAAATAATAAGGTCATTTCAGCAAAGTCAAATAAAGAAATGTTAGATGCTTGGCATTGTGGGAAAAAAAAATGAAAGCAATATTTCCAAAAATCACCCCCCATCATCATCGGAGGTATACTAACTACCAAAAATTGCAAATATTTCTATAAATATATACGAAATAGAGAATAATCTTCGATTTTTATGCAGCAAGAACAAGTAATATTTGTAATATTTAGCAAAAATATCCACGGGCATGTCGATAGGCTGTAATAAAATTTCGCATCACGTATTCATGCTGCCACATGTTCCGATAAAGGCTGGACTTCGAGTGACAATTAAATACCCGCACATATTTATCGTGACGTGGACCGTCACTTAATGGATGAACTCACCGTTTCCTGATTGCAATTGTTCAAGGAAAGCAAAAGTATTGATTCCCATCACCCCTTGTAACTACCCCATCGAAACTCGGTAGAGAAGCAATAGAAACTGACCGTTTGCAATTGTCTCATTGATTGTCTATTCGTTACAGTCGGCCATGAACGCTGATGCCATTAGCCGAATAAAGAGAGTTGGATTTGAAAGAGTGGTGAAATCGATGTGTTGTTCCCCGGAATGAGCATCGTGATAATATTATCTTTGAAGATAAGTGTTATGAGCTTTTAAATAACTGTTCTTTGTAAAACTTATGTATTTTTTTCTAACAAACTGTTTTTCCGAGTTTTGGGGGGGATTGTCTTTATAGAATCTTATAGGGTGGTGGTTTCTGAACGTATTTTCCACGAAAAATATTTAAATCAACAAATCCTGAAGCTAGTTATCTTTCGCTTTTGTATTATTTTCAAACGCTATAATATTTCAACAATCAATATTTTATCGATGGCACAAAAATATTAATATTTATAATGTAGTCTCTAATAGTAAAAGACAATATCTGTCTGTGGGTCTATTCGTCTGAGTATACATTGTAGCGGAAAACCCAACCGACCCCCAATTATGAAATTTGATTCAAAAATACTTTCAGGAAATTACAAGAACATTGTTTTAATTCGAGTTTATTCTTAATAGATATTTAAGTTGAGCAGTTTTCACTCTAATCAGTTCGCAGCGATCTGAAAAATGATTGCAAACTTTAAATATGAACACCATCGTTTAGTTCCAAGCTTGTGCAAAGACCAGAGCACTCTTTTTGACATAAGTTTTGATCGACATCCGTAACATATTTTTTCGATTTTCGACGGATTTTTAAATACCGAGATTTTTATTCTTGTTTTTATAGAAATATCCAAAATAAATTCTTACATTCTAAAATAGCCTGAACTGAAAATCATACAAAAGTGCATTTTGATGATCATTAAACTGAAAAATTCCTCCATCTGTTAAAACTATTAATTTGCCAATTTTTAGGAACTTAAGTTTACCACGAAGAGCTATAAAATGTAGAAATAAACAGTCTAAAGAACTTTAATTTCAACTTCAAAATTTCAGTTAAAATGTTTCATACATTGAATATGGTTAATACGAAAAAAAAATTCTAAAATATCCATTTGAGTCAAATATCTCAAAATATACGTGATAGATTTCTATGAAATTTTTTTCACGCAATGACACCTAGTCCGCAAAATGTATTTGATTAAATGTTTATTTTCCTATTCGGAAAATAGTTCATGGAAGGACGTTCATTAAAATACAGAAAAACCTCGATTTTACGTTTTTTGTCGGACCAGTTAAAAATTGTACGACACGAAAATGTAAAATTGAAATCAAAGAGTGCTTTAATATCTGCAGGAGGTAATATAAAACTTACTGGAAGTAAAACAAGATTTAAATTAGGTACAACATATTCTATAAACATACAAGCTGAAAAATGGCATGTACAAATATAATCAAAAGTTATACTATATTGTACTTTCATCCCAATTGACTTTAAAAATAAATTGTGATTTTTACCTCCTCCTATTTTTTGATGTAATTTCAAAAAATGCATTTCAAATTGCTGAAAGCTTTGCAAATGCGAATTTTAAAAATCATGACAAAGGGAAATATTTTTAATAATGTTTATCTATTTAATGCTGCAACAAAAGAAGAAATATTAAGATTTTCCATTTCAGCTTCTCGTCAACACTGTCCTCCGATAAAGAATCCATTAAATCAAAAATTGTTTTGTACCTCTGAAGTGATCACATCTTTGTCACAGTTAGCATAGTCATCAAAATCAATTTCCAGTTCATTAAAACAATCGTCCTTGAATAAATAAAAGAATGCTAAAGAGAAGTGAGAACTGATTCAAACCGCTGGTATTTGAAAGAAACGTACAATACATGCATGACATACTAAGAAGAGTTAATTCAGCACCTAAATATTTGATACGGGAAAACGTAGAACTGAAACAATTTCTTACACGAAAAAGAAACACGTTAATGGTATAGGAGATCAATCGAAACCGAGGAAAAATAACGTACGAAGTGGGAAAACGCAAAAAGAGGGAGAAGTAAAATCAAGATTTCACTGTGTTAAAGGAAATATTAAAAAAATCATAAGCAGCAGTTTTATTTATTGTGAGATTAAACTGTACTTGTTTTGTCTGTTTATAATAAACACATATAAATCCAGGGATTATCGAACCATTTGAATATTATCACTAGTTTATGAAGATTAATTGAGAGCAGATTGTCTCTATATTATATATATATATATATATATATATATATATATATATATATATATATATATAAATATATATATATATATATATATATATATATATATATATAAATATATATATATATATATATATATAATAAACATATATATATAATATATATATATATATATTAAATCAACGCATTAATACTTTCAAGTCAGATTGCATCATACATAATAGGAATATTATGAAGGAGGCAATAAAACGGAATTATCCAGTTGGCTTTCTGACATGTTATTATAATTCCCTATTTAATACAAAAAAGGGAGAAAATGCTTATTTAAGGGATATGGCAGAGGTATAGAACGATGAAAGTAAAAATAACGTATTACGCATGCGTAAACTGATTTTATATATAAGGCACTCTGGCATTTGCTGCATTTCCATTCTTTTCCTTCCCTTGCAATCCTGGTTGATTCCTATTTGTTTACTCTGCACTTTTTCGAGTGTTTTTGATTTGACACATATACGGAAGTATGCCTTCTGCATGGCATTGGTACCGTGAGTGTTGCCCGGGCATAAAAGCAGTCTTTTAAACGGGAAAGAGGGGTCGCCATCCCCCTCTACCATTTTATGCCTTGCATTTGGTCATTTCCCTCATTTTTTCATATGAATCTTGTATGTTACTTTAGGAGAGTGTGCTGCTTTGCGCCAACTTCTGGAGAATAATTGGATAACTGTGGAAATAATTTTAATTTTTTATGTTTACTATGCTTTATATATATAATATATATATAAAATATATATATAATATATATATATATAAAGTATATGTATGAAATATATATATAATATATATATATATAATATATATATAAAAATATATATATATATATATATATATATATATATATATGTATAAAATTTTTTTAATTTTGTACCACTTTATTACACTATTATCCCGCGCAATACTATATATTTCTGCAGTAATCATATACCCGATATGGATATTAAATGTTTGTGTGTTTGTAATGAACGCTTATAACTCGAGGACTGCTCGTCACATTTAAATAATATCACTAATTTGTTAATATTAATTGGGAACAGATTTACGTCTAAACTATTTTAGATTTTGTACGTATTAACATTTATGCACTATTATTCTGAGCAATACGGGATATTTCTGCAAGTAATCATATACCCTATATAGCTATTAAAGTCTCATATATATTCCACATTGAAACATGCACACATATAGTCACCCTATCAATAGCGATATATCAGTTTAAATGGTTTATTCTTTCTATGGGCAGACATTTGAAATGTGACACTTTAAAAGAATCATTTCCTTTTCTCGCTTCTCCCTAAATTGAGTGGGAAAAGATCAAGCTACCCTCAGTGCAATTGACAGGAGAGAGCCGGCTAAAAACGAAGAATCAGTGACTCACAATCCCACAGGATATGAGGCCAAAGAAACAGAATAGGGGGAGGAGGAGGCTGAGTCACTCCCCTATTGCTCTTCCGATTCCCCCCTTTAATCCTCGAAAGATTTCACCGGGGGCTCTAACTTGATGAAATGGTTTTTATCGTTATTCTACAGACTCCTCTGCATTTTCCTGGTTGTCCAATTGATTAATTTGGAACACGGAAAGCTATTATTCCAGCTCATGTGCTGGAGTTAAAAAATAACTTTGATATATTTTAATATTTTATATATTATTGTTTATATAGAATGACAAAAAAAATCAAATATGTATTATATTGGCTTAATTGATTGAAAAGCGCAAAGTCATGCCATAGAATTTCGACAAGAGTGGCCCCTCAACCATGTTTGAACTTTTCCTGATTTATATATTGAAATCTAGGAAGTATATACGTGAAAAATTAAAAACTACACTAAAATTTATACATTATACATTAAAAGTTAAAAGTGATTTTGAAGATATATTTGGCTACTGAATGCGCTAAATGTGGAATTTGAGAATGAAGTGAATCTTCAATTTACAAATTCCTTGTATTTTATTAATAAATAGATATGTTTGAAAAATTCAAAATGATTTGAAATATTAATATTTTTATATAATCAGAAAAATTAAATGCATCTAAAAAATAATTCCGATGAGCAATGGGGAAAATCAGCAACGTATCACTACAAATGTCAAAATTTAATAATCTTATCTTATTATTTAAGGAGAGAAAAACAAAACATTTCTGCAAAAGCTTGTTTCATTTTTAATTTTCTGCAATAATAAAAAAAATACAAAAAAAAATTTTGCGAATTTTTTTCACCTCATCACGAATATGTTTTAGTATATATAGTTTGTAAAAAATCGAAACTGAACAAGTAACTACAAAATTCATAATTTGATGAAAGACTGCAGAATTACTACACTGATTATTTCAGGTTTAATAGCCACGTTGAGAGCAACTGGTGTTTCTACAAAGTGTATAACTGATAATCCTTGATAACATACATAATAATTAATTATTCATAATATACCATTCATTTATAACAGATCTTTCAAATGCAACGGATAATCATTCATAATTACAGTACATTATTTATATTTCACCGATAATCATTCAAATGCAACAGATCTTTTAAATGCAACATACAATCATTCATAATTACAGCATATTATTTATATATCACAGATAATCATTCAAATATAACATATGTTGTGTAACACATTCCATGCACAATGGATTGGATAATCATTCATAATGTCCAAAATCATTCTCAATATCACAAAATATCGACCACTTTGTAACAATTAATGTTTCATTTATATAGAATTTCATTTTTTTTCTTAAAAATTATTATATATACAATTAAAATGTTTAGATTCTAAAGTATAAGGAATTTGCATGTTTCCTTCTGATGAGAGATAAAAGATTTATTAAATTTTAAACACCTTGCCGATTAGATTTTAAAAACCTTGCCAATCAAAAATTAATATAATTTTTATAACCGAAATACTGTAAACTGTTTGAAAAATATCTAAAATAGCCATATAGTTTTAATAGTATCAAAATAATAAAAGTGAAAAAAATAGCTATATTCTTCAAATTTTGATCTAATTTAATATATTAAATTATTTTATAAAATATATTCGAAGTGATGTAGATTCATTGTGATATCGATGGCATGGTGATTCACACCTGTGTTAACCTAAATAATTTTGAAACAATAAATACTCATATACGTAGCTCAAATTATCAATTTCCATTATATACTACATTATTATATATATATTACCACCATTGTTAATGATATTATCACTATTTTTCCATTTGGAAATAATGTTATGAAAATTTTAAAATTCGAATAATTCAAATTTCAATCATGAGAATTGCCTAACATTATCCCATGTTCTAGCTTTTCACATAATGTAGTTACATAAATATTTACAGCAGAAGGTGCATTCTTTCATGAGTTGTCGTATCTCCATCTCACAAACATACACACAGACATACACACACACATACACACGACAACATATACACATCTTTCAAAAAGTGTACAAAATCGGTTTAAGAGCTCTTAAAACTAGTAGCATAACTGGATATATGACGTTCTGGAGCAAATAATTTCAGTACGCCCTTTCTAATAATATGTAGTCCTATGGTTTTTAAGCTCAAATTTCTTTCACCGCAGAGACGCTCCTTCTCGTTCGGCGCCTTGAAGCGATCACTCCATTCCGCTTCATAACAACACACCACTGCTTAAAACTTACTATCCGTCAAAATTCTGAATTCGAAAATTTTCGTGAAAACAATAATTTCTCTGTACTATCAGAAAAACAATAATTTCTCCAATATGAGAAAATAATTAATCAAATTCGAATTTCATAATGAAACAATTATTTATATAGGATAGCATATCGTTTCAAAATATATGTTTCTAAACATATGTTTCTCTAAGTGCTACATAAATAATAAATGTACTTTCAAAGGTAGCACCTAAAAATTTGTAGGTTATCTGTTTGAAAAAATTTGATGTATGCAATAATCGATTAATTCCCTAGAATTTTGATAATAACTCCAAACTCGAATATAGCCCTTTTTCTCTGAAAAATGTATGGTCTCATATTCCCCTTTCACGCTTTTTTCAATTTTCAAGTGATCACGGAACATCTCAGGGCTCATTCTTTTTCACCCTTTCTATATCATCGGAAAAGGTGCAAAGAGGTGAAAGTATATAAGAGGTCAATTTCGTGAAGCACTCCACTTCTAAAGCGTGAAAGAATAAATAAAAGTTTTCCTCTTCGTTGATTCTCTTCCTCCCTGTTTTACAAGCAGGACCGTAGCAGAGAAAGTTATGTTTGTTTCTTATAAATTCAATTTAATTTGTATTTGTGTTTAATGTTTTAATACATTCTATTAAATAAATTTTTATAACATTCTGATAATCAGTATTTATTAAAAATTCGAAGCTGTAATCTCTTTATTATCTATGTCGAAAATTCCTACAGTAACTCTCTTTCATGATTTTCTTTTCTTCAAACTATTAAATTACTTTTGTGCTAGTGTAGACACATATATTGCACATAGAGACACATATACTGGCATCGCGATTAAAATATTTAATTCACATTCGAGGTTGCTCCAAACATGAAAATCCATATAAAACTCTGATTTCAATGTTCGATTTATTCCAATAGTATCTTTATAAATTTTATTATATATGTTGATAAAGTATACATCCGCTGAGATTGTGACTTGTAGATAAATAAATTTAAAATATGCATTAAAAAAGAAAGATCAATCATGTTTAAAGCATTGATTATGAAACACTTTCCAACTGAAAAGCAATTTTTTTTAAACATCTCTAAAATGCAATACATTCCTCGGTAATATTTTAAAACTTATCACAATACTATATTAATTTATTATATTTGAAAACTTAAACCTTCATCGAAAAAAATGAACTTCATTCAAATAACGGCATTGAAATATAAATTGCCTGGTTTAAACATCTCTAAAATGCAATACATTCCTCGGTAATACTTTTAAAATTATCATAATACTACGATAATTTATTATATTTGAAAACATCATCGAAAACAACTGAAATTCATTCAAATGACATCATAGCAAAAATAACACACCTGGCTCTATCTATAAAAGTAGCATTTTATTCATAACATTTTCCCATTCATTTCATTCATCATAATCATATAATAATTTATTTTATTTAAAAATTAAGACCATGGAGCTACAAGTAATTAAACTCTATACTTAAAACTTCATCGAAAAAAATCGTCCTTCTCTCTGTAAAATCAATGAATATTTCATTCATATCAGCTATGCAAACTCCATGAGCTAAATAATTTTGCGTTAAAGAAATACAGCAATTCTTATACAACTCATTCTACATATTTTGCTGTTTACATTTTACATAAGTGAAAAATAGGCTTCGTTGTAGAAATAATCAAATTTGGATGATGATTTAAACTCAAATATATTGTAATTGCGTTGTTTCAGTATGTAGATGCACAGAATTTAAGCAAAAATAAAGCGGTTTTAGGACGGATACAACACTCAATATAAATTAAAAAGAACTTTAAAAATCACGATTTTGGGACAAGATGGATGCCATATTTCATTTTGAAGTGAGTCACGTGATATGAGTCTGCAGGGAAAGACAAGTGCTGCCCACATCAAAATTTTTAACAATATTACAACAATGATTTATAGAAGTACGCCACCTTTGACAATAAGTCCAGCTATCAAATGAGAACCAAATTTAAGTTTAACGTGCAAATTCAATGTCATTTAAAATACTTATGGCTGTTATTTTGTGTAGATAAATTCGAATTATTATTGAAGAAATAAAGAGAACGTGAATATGAGTCTGCAGAGAAAGACATGTGCTGCCCACATCAAATGCCATCAAATAAATATATCATGAAGAGTTATATAAAATTTTAAAAAAATGAAAAATTGTTATCTACCAAATTTATTTTAAAATGAGAAGCCTCTCTCCTATACAAAATGTTTATACTCTTGGAAAGATATTTATTATATAATATATATCTTTTTTCTTTCTGAAGGATATCCCAAATGTCAGAATTTAATTGAATTTGTGTTTTTCCCTATATTAAATAATTTTTAATTAAAAAACTACTCAATATATTTTACTGATTTTTTTTTATATATTTTATTGTATAATGTGAATATTTCCTAAAAATTTCGGAGCAATTTGTGAATTTTTAATTTACTTAAAAAATGTTTGAAAAATTAGGTCCCATAGTGTTCAATGTATTTCATTTTTTCAACCCGGGTTCAAAAAAAACTAATTGGGTGATATTATTTATTTATATTACCATAGGTCCCTCAGACCATCTGAAAAACATACTAAAATTTCATTTTGATAAAGTCATTTTTACGGCAGTTATCGTGCTAACGGACAGACAAACAGACGGACAGAATGAACAAAATCATAAACACTTTTCAAGTATGTTGTAAAGTGCTAATAAGACAATGAAGGAAATGGTGCAATTTTATCAAAATGATCATGTTTAATTTTTTTTCACTGCTATATATAACATATATAAAGGGTACTATTTCTTTTTGATGGGATCGTGAAATGAAACTAATTTTAGGCGTTCCCCCGCATCCCTTCTTAAATTATTAAATAAATACATTTTTTCAACAGTGTGATACCTCAAACAGTGTGATACCTCAAACAAAATGCAGTTACTTCCATGAAATCTGGTATGTTTATTTTAATAATTAAACAAAGAGCCTTTTCATATTCAAAAAGATCGAATTAAAAGAATTCTATTGTTGTCACAAAATATCGAAATTTACTTCTATTTCTAGAGAAAGTCGTGTGTCGAGCACATCGGATTTTTTATATAAAACTAAAATCCATTTTTAAAATACACTCTGTATAAAATACCCTGATGTCCAAATCAGCCAATCTTTTCAGAATCCACATTGCGATTTCGCCATCGCAACAAATCCTATTTGGACAGCCTGCGCCATGCTTTTGCTTTCAATGTCCTTTTATGTCCTACAAATACAGACAGCAAATTCGATAAAGAGCAATTCCATTCCACAACGAATGGCTTAAACGAAATAAAGACACCGAATCTTTACCCAACATCCAAAGGAAGAATGATAAAGAGAAACGCTGCGAACGCAATTCATAGCTGGCTGTATCCCTGTCAGAGAAATGGCTTGGAAAAGGTTCCCCAAGGGCTGGCCAGATATGCGATAGAAGAGCTTCTACGTCAGACTGATTCAAGAATCGACTGCTGGGATCTCCAAACATTTAATTTTTACGAACGACGTTCCATTCACCCTCGCTCAAATGTACCTGGAAACTAATCCAAGCACTCCTGAGGCGGCCCCACTCCTAAACCTTTCACAGGTTCGTCAGACTTTAAAAGATGTTTCATAACCGCTGACGTTCCCTTACCCTGAATTGCGCCTTCCTCCTCCCCACCCCTCTTTCCCCGTCTCTCTCTCCTTCACAATTGATGTCTCCTCTCTCTCAGTCTTTTCCGTTCTCCATCCTCCTTGTTAAAGCTAAGCCCGAAGAGTTTGTGCCAGGAATTAGGCACGTGATAGTCGAGTCAGGGGAACAGGAGGAGGAGGAAGCAGGTTGGAGGGATGGTGGAGAGAGACGGGGACTATTAGGAAAGAGATTGGAAGAGGGAGGGGGTCGCCCGGAGAAGATTCTCGTCTGCGCTCTGGACTCCCGAACACCGGTCACGGAGCTTCAAAAGACGCCGAAGGGAACCATTAAAATATATCGGCGCAAGGGAGATAGCAGCAGCGATTAAAGACTCAAGTTTCGACGTCTTGCTCCCTCCTTGCTGAAGCCCCAGTCCCACGACACGCAGGAATAGACTGCCAGAGAAAAGTTTCCTTTAAAGGCTCTTTTCGATACGGCAATATTGTTACAGGATGCAGATTTATTTCCTAAATAGTAACGGATCTTTGCATATTTAAGTCCTCCAGGCTGGCGGAAATGCTCATTGTGGCTGCTTCGAGTCCTCGATAAACAATCTGTACGCAGAGTTAAATGCGTCCCTCTGAATTATACAGTAGAAATTAAAGCGGCGTGGATTTAAAAGAGGAAGGGGCCATTTACCGAGAATGAGTCGTTCGTCGAGATGCTTTGATTCAATTCCCCGGAGAACGAGGAGCTACGGAGAGGCTAAAGAGTTGATTAGAGGGAGTCAATTAGTTGGTAGTTGACAACTCGTGTTCGAACACGCGTGAAACGATAAGTGTGTTCGTAATGGCCCGGAACGGAATTCTGAATGAGGGTTTCAACTAAAACTGGGGGATGATGATCCGTTGTAATATCGTGTTTTAAATTGTTATTGATGAGAAGCGTGCGTTTAATTATTTGGACAGAGTCTCGGAAGGTGTTTGACCCGCTACGCCACATATGTTACTGTTGTCAGTTTTATGTCTCAAAATTCTGTCTTATGGACTCGTATAAAGCCCAAGAAAAGGAATACTGTATAAATAAATGTTGAGATATTCGAAATCTGGTATGTCCAAGATATGGCTCTATAAGTAAATAAAACTCGACATTCTGGGAAAAATAAATATGTTGCTAATTTTGTCATACCAGACCTTACTTGTGATTTAATATATGTGGAAACTCTAATAGCATTTTAAATCATAATATTCCTCAAAACAAATTTTAAATACATTTTCTTTATAAAAATGAAAAATATAGGAATCCTTGTTCTTGATATACAAAATTATTCATAAGATCTAAATTTGCATAATCCTAAAAATTAAAAAAAAAAAAAAAAATTTATTCCTGTCCCATTTGTAAACACATTTACAAATAATATTAATTTTGGTGACCATTTTTGAAAATAAAGTAAGAAACTGAGGGAGTAGTAAAAACATTTCCTCACCAATTTTTATCCCTTTCCAACAATCAGTTAAACATAATATTCAATATGTATGTTTGAACATCTTTAGTCACGGCAGCACAGATGATTTAATAAGTTGAACATATTATTTACTAGCTTGAACAGGCAATTTCGTATGCAATTGAAATTATTCATAATTCCTGTAATCTTATTTTATCTCGCTTACAACAACCATTAAGAAGCAATAAATACCATACATTTATTAAATTTATTTATCTAGCAAATTTATTTTTCAGATGGAAAGAAAAATGCCATCTGCCTAATAATTTGAATTATAAAAATTAATTAATAAACTCCATGAATTAATTTAAATTTATTAAAATTTTACAGAATGCGTTTTATATTGATATCTCGACAACCCCTGGTCCTAGAAACTTGAAACATGTACTGAGAGGAGCTATCCCAAGACTACCCGCAACGTTCTACGAGAATCGGTACATCCGTTTCCCCGTGATAATGAGATAAACACACATACACACAGACAGATTTTCAATTTTAATTATATAGATTCTCTGCATTTTATATTTTTATGAAACATTGCAAATATGCCGAAAAAAGTTTTTAATATTGCATTATTTAATAGTATATATTCTTTCTAATTATTTGGTCAGAAAATAAATTGCGATAATTTTTTAAAGATATTTGCCTTATTCTATAACTTAAAGAATTATACAGCCACTCTATAGAATTATCCACAACTGATATTTAATATTAAAGTCTTAAATAATCATATAACCTACACCCGGCAAAATGTTAAATGCGTTTCTATTAGTGTCACACACATATGCTTTTGATAAATTTATAAATGTTTTGATAGATGCAAAGGATTTGATAGATTGTACATCAATTAAACGTTTGCCTTTCTCAGCTGGAAAGACATACATATGTCGTTCTGATTTCTCATTTGCACATATGTTTATGATTTGTTAATGTAATTTACATAATTAATTTTGAAATGTGTTTGTTTAATTGTATATATTTAAATGTTCAAATATGTTTGCATACTATTACGTTTGCAAATAAGTTTGCTTATTTCCAAATACTGTTCATCTTAGAATGTGCTTATTTACTTTATAAATTTTAAAATATATTTAAGTACTTTCATATGTAGTCCATCATTATATGTGTTTACTTACACAGCCTGTCAACTCCCCTTTAAGGTGCGTTACACAATCAGCGGCTAGTGGACAAGTTTCGGCCTTTTCCGCGATCTTCAACACAGAATATTCGATTACAGCGCTGATATCAGGAAAACGTACTAAGGACCCGAATTTGGTAAACTGTGGTAACTTATGAAACAAGACATACCAAGCAATCAATTTTGATAAAATGGATATTGGATTCAGGCACAAAGCTGCTATTACCAAGTTCTCAGTTAAGGGATGTTTTAAAATCTTCATTTAAGGGATGTTTTCGAATCGAATAAACTGAAATGTTATTCAACACTTCTCATGCTTGAACCCATTTCAAGTAGCTAATTTCAAATTTTATAAGAAAAATTTGATAATTCGGTATTATGGGTGCGAATGATGCAAAAATACCGTGTCATACTTCACTTAAGAACTTAAACAATTTTGATTGATATCCTACTTGACAACGTACCACCGGGGGGGGGGGCGGTATCTTGCCCACCGAGGGGTCTACTGACGTTACGAACAAAACATTGTATCAACAATAATTAAAATCATTAAGTCTCATGATCTTTGAGCCATAAAGAAACCCTCTTAAGCACGCTTATGTCAAATTTTGTCCTATGCTGCCATGTTAAAAAAATAAAAAAAAATCTCTCGAATTAAAAGAAAATTCAATCTAGTTCTAGATTTTTTTATAATAATGCCGAATATAAAGCTTCGTGAAAATCCATTACAATTTATGGTCGCTTTCGTGTGCACAATATATCGACTGAAAATATCAGACAGACAGACAGACGGACATGACTCAAAAATGACCAAAACATGTTAAGGAAGTCTTAATGCATATATTGGCATCAAAATATATAATTCGAAAATAATACTTTTTTATACTGTATTACATAGTACGTGAAAGTAAAAATTACACTTCTTATGAAACGGTCTAAATCCGTGCGCCATTTTTGCGATTTTTTGCTGTGGTATAGCGAGAAACTACAATGGCAGCATACAAACTTCAAAACCTCTGCAATGCTCAAAGAAATCAATCCTGCTATGTTGACGTCTTCAAATTTATATTGCAAAAGATATGTCTAGCATTTAAAGACAGTTATGTGGTAAGACTGATTTCATAGGTCAGTGCAGGGACATTGTGGCACATATTTCTTTGCGATCGATATAGTTCCGGCGTTTTCATGCTTAAAATTGCAAAACGTGGACATATTTAAAAATATGCCCACTTTAAGAAACGACAAACAAGTAAAAATATTACTGCTTAAAAAATGCAAAGTTAGATTTGGTCTGAAACTAACAAACCGTTAATTTCTTTAATTTTTCAATTATTTTTCGAGCCGCGATAAATTGCGAATTCGGAATCAGTAGATATAGGAACATGACTGCATGTATAATCCTGCATTTATTTTGTTCGTTACAGTGTGTCCAACTTACATTTCGAACGTTGATTTCAAATAAAGTTACAGCGTACTCCTTGTTGCTGTTCCTGAAATTTTCTCTAATTTTTACCCTGAGCAAAATCGTTAATGCTTGAAATTCTAGAAACACCTATCAATATCGGTATCACAGTTCTGAAAATTAAACATACCAACATATTGGTTTTATTTTGCCTCAGTAGTGAATGCTCTAAATTTGGCGGAAACTTCAGGAATATTATTGCGATATTTCTACTTGGATCTCTTTCACGGCAATCTTCATCTTGGGAGAAGGTTTCGAGTGGAGAATATTCTTCGAAGATTAATCAAAAATGTGGTTTACATCGTCACCTTAAGAAGATTCGAAAGACATTTTTTGATTTGGGAACACCCTACAATTGGATATACCCCCTACAATTGATAGAACAGTGAATGACTAGTCAAAAATCCATGGGTAATATCCCGGGTGGAAGATGATCCCTTTACAGCACTATGCACATTCCTAATAAGAGACCGTCACATATTTTTCACTCACCTTCTTCAACATCAGTCTGCAAAAGTACTAAAAATATCAACTTCACAATACTGTATTTTCACCCAAATTTCCCGATCCAATCTTTTCGAAAATATACATACTTCGATATACCTATATACCCACTTTTTGAGTCCCTTCAAAAACATCCCCACCCCTCAATATCATGACGTTCCTATTAACGTCCGTAAGGGAAAAGGGGGAAGCAAAGCCTCTCGCCCCCAACGATCCCGCATTTTAATGGCATCCTAATAGGTAGGAGATTCTTCTTCTAGCAAAGGCTTCATATGATGGGGCTTCTTCCCGCCCCCTCTTCTATTCTTTTCGAACGACACTGTAGACCCCTATGCTTCTCTGACAGTCTGAGAGGGGGGGGAGGGTATTTGATATGAAAGTGAGTGGAATGGAAAGAGGGGAGCGTGTATAGAAATGGAAGTTCTCCGTATATAATCGTTTAGGGATATCTTCAACAATTATTTGGCTGAATTATATAATTTTTTTGACTGCGAGACTTGAGATGTTCATGAGATCTTTATTTAGGAATCTCAGTTTCAGAAATACTCATGATACCACTGATGGATTCAAGAAAAATGTATATCTGGACGATGTGTTTCCACTCGACATACGCTCTCGAATCGTGCTCGTTCAAATCTATTTGTATCTAAATTAGTATATCGGGCAAAAAATATTGTATCAATGTATTAGCTTTTATTCACAAATTTTTCTTCTAAAATGTTTCGTAAAATTTCGTTAAAAATACTTTTTCCATTAGGTAACAGTTTATTATTCGGAGGAATTGGATGCATTTGATTGCTGCATGTCATTATAATGTTATTTTAATGTCCTTTATATCCACAATAAGCCTGAACATTCCCGTGATTTTACCGCATAGATTATATGGACAGTTAGTCCGCAACAGGCATCCTACTGTTCCTTTACCTAACCTGTATCGTTCAACAAAAATTTTATTATAAAAGCAAAAAAAAAAAAAAAAAAAATCCGCAATGTTCTCAGCCTATGGTGCATAAATCCAACAATCACTTGGCTCAAATATCACGTTGATATTTGGGGAAATGAGCTAACCAACTATTTTGCAAAACAAACAAATTCCGAAACAAAACGTGTTTTTACCTAACCTGGAGCGTTTCTTGACCTAACCTGTACTGTTCCTTTACCTAACCTGTACTGTTCCTTTACCTAACATGTACTGTTCCTTTACCTAACCTGTACTGTTCCTTTACCTAACCTCTACTGTTCCTTTACCTAACCTGTACTGTTCCTTTACCTAACCTCTACTGTTCCTTTACCTAACCTGTATCGTCTATCGTTTCTTTACCTAACATGTAGCGTTTCTTTATCTAACCTACACTGTTCGTTTACGTAACCAGTAACATTCCTTTTCTTAACTTTTTATCGTTCCTTTGCCTAATTCAACACTTCAAACAAAGCTGTATTGGCTAAAAAACCAACAATAGCTTTTGTTCTAAAAATATTTCAGAAATATAAGAACCAATTTTGGCTTCATTTCTGTGGGAATTGAAAGACCCATCTCTAATCACCATTTAGTTCAGCTCCTTACAGGCAGGGGAGCCTTTTTTCAGTATCTCTACATTCAAAACGCAGTTTTCAGCAGTAATTTTCTTTATTTGCATTATACTAATTTGATTATTTCTTCTTTTTATTTTCGTCTCTAGGCATGCCCCATGATAACACTGAAAAAATTATTTCCTCAGCTTTAACTGCGGCCATCTTGTGGTGTGAAGTAAATATACACTTGATACCGCTCGCACTTTACTTGTATAAAAGTATCGTTTCATTGGCATTGCTTGGCGTGAACTATAATTTCAGAAAGTTACGTTTAGAGAAATTGGAATGTTCAAATATAAGGATTGTTTGAATTACTTTAACACATTGTAATTTGTTTTGTAATTTGGCTCTTAATTTTCAAACCTTTGTTTTGCTTTTGTCCTAAACATAAACATATGCTTGAAGTACTTATTAGGTAACCTAACAATGTTCCTGTTGAAAACAATGCGCAATACATGTTGCTTCTTAAACAAGAAATAGAATTGTCAAAATTTTTATCCATGCTACGAGTATCATTAAAATAATTTAAGTTTGGTGATTTAAAAAATGGTAATAAAATTTAAACACCTGAAAACAATGACTAAACAAGGTGGTTGTCTATTGTTGTAAAATTAATGCATAATAAACACACTGAAACATCAGTTTAATTGAATCCTTAGGCATTCTTTTATATAGAGGTATCTTAAAAACATCAAAACAGTATCAATTAGCCATCTAGTACTGTTTATCAATATGCTTCCCTTAATTTCCCAGTACGTTTATATTCGAATTTCTCACTTTAATTAAAAGAATATGAGGGGAAATATTTCAGATTATCTATATTAAGAGTGGTTGAAACTAAATACACAATATGGTTTTGTGTAATAACACAGCACAAAAGAAGATGTTCCAACTTAAAATTGTATTAATACAATGAAAAAAGCAGAGGGTAATTTTGTAAAAGCTTTGTTCCTTCTTCAGTGTGAGCATGAAAGCTCACCAGCATGCATGCAAGCGGAAATGTTAACTTATAGCTGTATTGCCGCTGCCTAGTGTGTCAAGTAAAAAATAGAGTAGAATAAGGCATTGGAATATAGAAAATATGGTCACAAATAATGGTTGGAAAGAAAAAACAATGCCAAATGAATTGAACATAATAAAGGCAGAGTAACTCAGTAAAACAAGGTATTATTAAAAAACAATTAATTAGATTGTTGTTTTTATATTAACATTAAGAGGGTCACTGGACTGCTAAACCTTCAAATATTATATTTTAACACAATCGAACAAAGATAATTTTGGAAATAACTATTTGCTCTGAACAATTATCAAGCCCAATGTCAAGGCAAATAGCCAAGACAATTTTGGAGCTGACCATCAACTATTGGGCAATTACCTGTCAGCTATTGGGCAATTAATATGAACTATTGGGCAATTACCTGTCCAATTTTCACATTCAATGGACGCTGTAAATGGATGAACCTTGCAATGCATAAATCGACTAAAAATCGAATATTCGATTCACATTCAATTCAAATGGGATATTATATGCACTACATATAAAGGATAATATGCACTACATTTTCAAGATGTTATTTTAGGAATTGCTTGTGCAATTGATTATCTCAATTCTCGTTGAATCAGTGGAAGTTAGCATCACTTTATATAAGGATCACACGGAAAATTTTGAGACACGGGCAGACGATATGAGATAGGAAAAAATTATTGGTCGGATATTTGAATTTAAACTCTTTATGTCCGCAAACGATAATTTGTGGCAACAACTACAATTTAACTATCGTAGAATAAATTGTGTAAAAAAAGAAAATGGAGTTGACGCGAGAGCAATATCGAGCTATGATTTTCTATGATTTTAAAGTGGGGCCAAATCAAAAAGAATGGCTTCAACGTCTACAATTTGCATATGTAAATGATGCACTATCTCGTGCCACTGTATTCAGATGGTTTGCAGAGTTTAGAAGAGGTCAAAATTCTCTCCTGGACGAAGAACACACAGGAAGACCTTTGTCAGCTGTAGTCCCAGAAAATGTGTTGGCCATTCGAAAAATGTTAATCGATGACAATCGCTGCACCTACCAAATGATACAGAAGGAACTTAACATTGGATTCGCAGCTATACATAAAATTATTCATGAAGAACTTCATATGAAAAAATTAGTTTGCCATTGGGTCCCCCATAATTTAACAGAACACCAAAAAGTGGAGCGTGTTAGAATCAGTAAAAAAACCCTAAAATTACATAATGATAATGGATACCGCATTATTTCTAAAATCATATCTGGTGATAAAACCTAAATATCGTGTTTTGACGTTCCAACACGTCAAAAAAGTAAAGTATGGGTCTTTGAAGATGAACCCCAAACCATCAATGGTGAAAAGACAGCGAGCAATGGAAAAAGTAATGTATGCTGTGTTCTTCAGAAATACAGGTCTGGTCAAAGCCATAAAGTTAGAGGCACAGAAGGCAGGTACAGCTAACTGGTACACCACTAAGTGTCTTCCAGAAATTCTTCTGGAAGTTAATGTTAAGGGACTCATGTTTCACCATGATAATGCATCTTCTCATTCAGCAAAAATGACAGTCGAATTTCTTGAACAAAAAACCTCAAAGTGATAGAGCATTCACCCTATTCTCCTGATCTTGCTATGTGTGACTTTTGGCTATTTTTTAATCTAAAAAAAAATTACGTGGGCGTCGTTTTCATTCCGATGATGAGATTGATGAGGCTATAAAAGCATATTTTTCATCGATTCCAAGAAATGGATGGTTTGAAGCATTTAATATTTGGAAAATTCGCCTTCAAAAGTGCATTGATGTTGGAAGGATGTACTTTTGAACACTTCTAAGAGTTGATAAAACCTATTGTTGGTGTGACCTATGTAGTGCATATAATGTCCTTTTTGAATGATATGAATGGCAATCGAGATATATTAGATTGTTAGTTGATACATACATAGTTCATACATTTATTATGTCCATTGAATGTGGCCTGCCAGTCAGTTGACTTGGCAGGCAATCGCCTAATAGTTATCCAATAATTTATATTAATTCATATTAATATATACTGGTCAACCGTAGAAATTGCATGGGGCTATTTGTCTTGAAATTGAGCTTGATAATGGCTCAGGGCAAACAGTTATTTCCGAAATTCTCTCTGTTCAATTGTGTTCTATTTCATGCCTTAAGACTAAAATTCTTGTATCTTGTATCTGGTACGACTGTTTCTTTAATTTTTCCATGTTTATTAGTAGCCGCATTGGTCACAGTAATTTGAAATAGCAGTAATTATTAAACCTTTCTTTAAGAAATTGCTTTCGTATTTAATTAATATATATACATACATACATACACACTTATATTTTATATATATATACCTAAAATGAAACTTTAAATATAAATAAATTTAGATTGATTATAGGCAATTTCTTCTAAAATATAATTAGATACCAAACACGTTGTGTTGGGTGTAAAATTGCTCACAAGCTGTCATACCGATAAATGGCTTTCAATAAAAATATTTCTTTATATTATGTTTTTATAATTGTACATTGAAAAAAAACAGATTTATTATTTGAAGGAAAATGTGTGTTTCTAAAATGAATACTTTTTAAAATATAACATATTTTATACAAATACATTTTTCTTTTTTTGGCATTTTATGACCCCCTTCAAAGCTTCATTTAGAGGTTAAAATTTTTCTTTAAAGAAAATAATTTTAATGTAGATTTCATCTACCAATTGAAAAGGAATATAATGTATTCCATTATAGATACAATTTCGTTATTTGTTACTCCATCATAAATGGTTTTGCTATACCAACCGTTCTCTCCCTTCAGTTTTATTTGCACAAAGTGATACATTCTATATGTCAAGCATAACGCGGGCATAAACATCTCCATTCAATCCATAAACATTCTCTACACGCACTTCACCAATGCATACCAAAATAAATATCCCATTTATCAAACCCCATTGCTATTCCTTTAATAAAACATTCACAATCTTCCAACACCCTATGAGCACCGAATCTAATATTCGAGAATAAGTTTTCGGCATTTTAATGACATTCTAATAGGTGAGTTTGTTTCCTTCGAGGGGGAGGTTCGAAGGCTGGTGTGTTCCTTTTCACCCCTGTAATTCTTCTGCAACGGAACTATAATCCCCTCTGCCAGACACCGACAGATGGGGAAGGGGTGTCTTTGATGATATGAGTTTTGAATGGGGGAGTTTATAGTGGCATGGTTTTTTGCAGCATGGGTCTTTAGTATTTCTGTGTACATTTCTTTATAAACGGTTTTGGAAAATGAAGCAAAAGCAATGAATTAAAGTTCCCCCAACTTTAAATGATGAAGAAGGAGAAAGAAGGATACATGGAAATATTGCAATGTGCAGAAGACAGGAATTATTATAAATTCATTTTAAAGTTGTTATTGTTTAAGCTGTCGCGATTTTAAATTGTTAAAATTTTTGATTTATTTACTTAGTTGTTCATTTATTTATGGCTTAGTTATGCATTTATTTATTAATCATTTATGTATTTGTTAATAGTGAAAGGAAGTAGGTATAACTGACAGATAATATAAATGCAGAATAATCAATTAATTCAATAAAGGCCTTATAAAGAAAATATAAATTCATTAAAGAAGAAATAAAAGTAAGAAAATAGGCAGATAGTCAATAGAGAAGTGATACATTATATAAATAAAATAAGTAGAACAAAAGTTGATGAAAAAAATAAAAATAAAAAAATAAATGGACTGACTATTATAAAGTGAGTGAATGGATTACGCCGCTTAATTTTTTTTTTATACCTTGGAAAATCAACAATAATTTTAATATGTTTGAATATTACACATATATTCCCTACTTACTTATGATTTGTAGATTTTGTTTAAAAGAAAATTAGCTTGAACTCAATCGTCATCAACATACTTGCTCCTACCTGAGGGTAAGCCTACCTTTTGTCAGGCTTTCCTGTCTACGGAAAATTGTGTGTGGTCTGGAGGAACAAATTGCACTTCTTCAAGAAATCAACTTTAGGACTGTTGAAGATCACCTGAAATGTATTTATGCTGACAATCAAGTCTCCACAAAAACTGTGAAGGAAAAAACTTGAACAAGACTCATGCAACCATACTCATGTTTCAGAATAAACATAAAACATCTTGTGTCAAAAACCCATGAAGAGGTTACAGATTTTAATGCCATGAGTATAAACATGTAAATGCCTTCTGGAGTTATGATAGAATACTCAAAATTTCCAAAGTTGAATTGCTGCTAATGAGCAAATAGTAGTTGAGCGATGTGGGGCTAAAAACTGCTAATTTAATCGCCTCCACTAGCAATATGCAAAGTGTCACGAAACTGATTGCAGTTGGTCCAAATTTACTGTCTTTTCACCTTTCTATTTTGGAAAATAAATTAGAAACTACTGACAACATTTCAGAAATTATAGAGGTCTCCCTCCCGCACCATAATAATGCGCCCCTACATACAATACCATTTGTCAAACAGTTTTTGTCGAGAAAGCAAATGACAGTCACCTGGAATTAATAAAGCATTTATATGTTCCTGATCTGTCCCCGTTCAATTTCTTGTTCAGCTGAAGGAAGATTTGACTGATAAGAAGAAAATTTGTACATGTTCCTCAGTTCAAAATAAAAGCGACATGGGTGTTGTATACCGAAAAACACATTTAAAATTATTTCCGACAGTAGTAAAAGAACTGATATATATGTATTGTATATGAAGGAATACTTTGAAGGATTAAAATAAAAATACTATTTGCTTATACTTTTTATAATATTTTTCGACTAATTCTGAGAACTTTTGCGTACCCTTATGCTGTGTGTCCGATTCAAAATGTGTCTATTAATAAAATCAAGTGCCGATTTAATATGGTGTCGAAAAATGCATTTAATTAAATATTAATTATTAATTAGTATATTAATCATTCATGTAATATGCTCTAAACTTACTGCTGTGTACGTTTGGTGGCCGCAAAACCCACCGAATTTTGTGCATAACGGGACAACTAAGTTAGAAGATTAGAAAAGGTTAATAGAATAAGAACGAACATTATTTTATCATATACTTAATTTACACTCTTTAATTTACAAATTAAATAAGTATCACACTAGTGGAATACATCTCAAAGGTAGTTTGGGGAATGTAATGCCAGATAAGTTGATAATTGATTGGAGCACTTGATGGGTCGCATTAATTAGCTTTTCCTTAAAAAACACAATTTATTCAACATCCTCATATAATTTAAATTGTACGGTACCTGAGTTTTTCGTTTGTCATACCTTGAAGAAGCATAGGTTTGCACTTTTCTTAAAACATCTGAAGACCGTGCGAGTTCTCTTCTTAGCTCATCATACACGAGAGACCTGCACACAAAACTTTAAAAAACTGCTACTCCAACAAACTGGCTTGACCAACTCTGCTCACCAACTCCGAGCAACTCTCACTTTTATCCCTTTCCCGTTGGACGGTCTACGTGCTGGTATGTGAACATGAGAGCTGATCCGTAGACATGGGGGCACCGTCTCGGTTGCCGCCAAATGGCTTAGCGTGGGATGTAGACATGGGCGTGGTATGTAAGACATGGGGCCACCTGTATGTTACCGCCAATGTGCTTAGCGTGGGGATATTCATTCCTCCCGCATTCCTTGCTCCGTCATTTCTTATTCCTTTTGCAATCCTCAATATTTTACATTTCTGGCAATACACTGTGTATTTTTAGTATTTGCGTACCACTGTGATCTTATTGTAGAACCCTTTTTCTTGTTGGCATACACACATTTTCAAATATTATTTTAATTTAATATGATATGTTTATTAGAAATGACTTTGAGAGCAATTCCAATAAATAAAAATATTCAACAGTTATGCAATAAGTATTTGTTTATAAACAATTGCTACTGAAACATTTAAAATGAAAACTGTTTAATTCATATAATTAAAAGGAATGAAATGATTAGACCTTAAATGTGCAACAAAGAATATCTTTGATATAGACAGTGTGTCCGTACTATTCTGAGATTAAAATAAATAAATTTAGAAATATAATTACTCATTTAGCGCAGCTGTGCGTTAATTTTGAACAAATATGTTGAAAATATCGAAAACTTCGTTTTTGAAGTATTAATAACAGATTATTAATAACTTAAACCTTATTAATAACATTTTCAAAATATGAAATGCATGTATAAAACCGAAAGTTCAGGAAATTTGGAAAGTCTGAAAATATTTCATAGAAAAATAATTATCATTTAAAAGTTTAAATTAACATGCATTTGCGACCGGCATTTAACTAAAACAATGACTCGCAATGATTAATTACATTCAGCTTCATTTGAATGGTATTTCTATCCAGCTTCGTAAACGGTATATGTAGCAGAGAACCATTACTGAAACATTCCAAAGTAACACATGATATCCATTTTAAACTCGCATAAGTTTTCCCCATGTCTTTTCATCACTCGGGAAAGATTTGTGAAGTTAAAATGCATTCAAAAGACTTGAAATGGCGGTTTCAGCCGAGGTCAACATTCCATCGCGGAGCATGTGCTTTAATATGAGAAGATTTATGCCGGCATATTTGTAAATTGCCCATCTTATGAGTAATGTAATAGTTTTAAAAGGAATGAAATATGGGAGAAATGAGTGCAGATGTGAAACATGAGTATGAAGACATCTTTCAGTCATGTCAGACTTGATATTTTAATGTTCAGGAATTTCCTGAGAATAAGCATAGACTTTATTTCATGATATTCAGATACTGTATATAAGCATCCAGATCTATCCGTAATAATTGGCGGCAAATTTGGCTAATTTGGCGATAAATTTCATGATTTTTTATTTTTAATGTCGACAGATCGATCAAACTACCTTTAAGTTTGCGAAAATATCGCCAAATTAAAGAAAATTCAATATCTGAGTAAAATTAAGTTTATATTTGCTTGTAATTCATGTTACTTAGCTTGAATCACAAATTTAATGTTCTTGAATCAAATATTTCTATGTTAAAAAACAGTAGTTGACACGGCTGTGTGACAAATTTCGTGCACTTCGAGTTTCTCTGTCTCGTACTGCAAAATCTATATAACATTTGATACATTTGTAGAGAAATGGTAAAAGAACACTCTAAAATAAGTTTTTTTTTTTATTGAAACTTTAGTTTGTCTTGAAACAGCTCCGAGAAAGTCAGAGAGTAGGAGGCGAAGCGTCCCGACTCGCATAGCTAGTTACGGAAGTTGGCGAAGCGAAGCGACATATACAGGGGGCGGAAACCCCTACACTCTACAGAGGACGGAGACCCCTAGGATAGTAAAATTTCATTGTAAGACAAGTACTCTGCGCCAGGGGTCTGTATAGTAATTGTGTTTCGAAAGAGGTCGTGTAAAAGTAAATATGTATCGATAGGGTCTGTTTATCTTTACGTCTTTCTAACTTAACGTCACATTTGACGACCGTGGCGATAAATTTGATGACTTTTGAAAAATGTTGCCGAATGGACAAATTATCGCCAAATCGGCAACAATGTTAGCAAATTGATGAAAATTAAATAACTCAGTCTACGCTAACAATTACCTTTAATTTCCTTGATAATCTCTTTCGCTTTATGGGAAATATTAATTAATTATTCTTGATTCGAAATATAGTGAATTTCACTTTTTGTGGGACAGTTACATTTAGTTATAGGGTCAATGTCGTAAATTAATTGAATCGTGTTAGGGGATAATATAATGTGTATATTTCGATAGAGAATTGTATAAGATATTAGGGCGAATTACTCGGCATTGCTCGAGTCATAAATAAACGCCCACTACTTGGAAAATACATTTACAGATAACACTGCTCAATTTTTTTCAAATCCTAAATAAATTTCCATCGTTGAGCTTATATTGCATTGTTACAAAATTAGCACAAATCATTTTTGCTCTCCTGCAAAAAAAGATATGAACCCTGAAACAAAATGTATACAATCTAGTTCACTCACCCCTTCCCTCATACACACACACACGCACAAAATCGAACGTTAAGACAGTGTATCAGAATCAATCTGACTTTACTATAAACTAAATATAAAATGTTCAATTTTAGTAACAAATTATGCTTGTAGACGCGTAATAAGATATCCCCAAGTGTTTTTTATTGTCTCTGCATTTAAGTACTAATTGTGTAATGCTCAAAAACTTTGTAATTACTTTTTTTCCTTATCTCTAACATAAAGCGAGATAGCCTCCCCTCCACTCCATCCCCAGAGGTCAGACCCAAAAAGTTGTCTCATCGGGAAGCACTATTAGGGTTACCCATATACCTGCATAAAATAGTATGCAATACATATAATACTTATCAAGTTATTTGCCTGGTCCATTACATTCCTCTCCACCCAGTATAATTTCTACCAAATTCGACCTTTTCGTGACTTGTGTAACACATTATCGATGAGGCCCATATAACAAAAAGTACAATAACAATATAATCTTTTCCATCGGAAACTCCTATCAACATTACCATCCATGCCCCATCTGTCCGTGAGCCATGGGGGATTATACTTCCGTTCGAGAAGAATTAAAGTGGGTAAGAGAGGAACACAAATGTTCGAAGTTCTACGCTCGGAGGAAGCAGCCCCATTAGAATGTCATTAAAATACCGAAAACTATTATATGTGAATATTAGATTTCGTGCTTAAAAGACATTCCATGATTTGTTTTGTAGTTTTAAACGCCTTATTTCCAGCTTTTGAGTGATAGTGTTTAAATGAATACGAAGTTTGCTTCGGGGAAAGGGACGCATGCTCAATGATATCCAATTAATTGCGTAAAATGATTTAATGAATGCACATTTAAAGGGTTAGGGAGGTGTGATTATTGATTTTAAATAAAAATACGATTCAAAAATTGTGGTAAGTGTGTATAGTGGTAGACCAAGATGTGAAAATTAAGTTACTTAATTTTGTACTTTTACTCCCTCGCTGAAAGGGAAGCATTCGCAAATTCGAAAGGGAGTATTCAAAAATTTTTGTAGACAGATTAAAGTTTTGAGATAGAGAATTTAGCACGATACATTATATAATTATGTTCATCTGTGGGTCAGTTTACGTCCAATTTTATTCATAGACGTAGCAAGGATTTTTAAAATGGAGCTTGTAATCAAATAAGGGATATCAGTTAGAGTGTTTTAGTTCTCATTGATTTTTGTCAGTAACAACAAATGCCATCTAATCCGTCAAGCTAATTGTTTTTCTCATCTGAGAACATTTCTTTTATTGAGTTGATCAAGATACTTGCATGTTAGCAGACTCCAAACAAGATTTATTTTTCTTTTTTAATGCTTTCTTATCAAGGGTGATTTCTTTGCCATTTTACACATTAAGAGATGGGAACTCAAAATCACAATGATGGAAATTCAAAGGAATTTTATGAAGTATTTGATTCACTGTCTACCTATGGAATATCACCTGTCTTTTCAAGGTGTGGTGCACTCAGGACGTCCAATTTGCTGTTCGGTACACACACTTACATACACACATATACACACACACACACACATACACGCACACACACATACACACACAGATATAGTATATATGTATATATATATATATATATATATATATAATAAAATTATAATATGAAAATCCAATGATAAGTTGGAATTATAATATGAATTCCAATGAAAAGAAAGAAGTTGTAACTCATAAAACCTTAAAGTAAAAAATGCTAATAACATAAATGAATGAAAAAAATAGAGATTCATCAATCAAGAGGATAATAAAATGCATATATCTAGTCATCAAGCTAAATATATTCAAATGATATCAATGATGAGAATTCGAAAATTGAAAAACAAGAAATAACCAAGCATTAAAGCAATACACGTAGATAAGCACTGGACCTAAAAAGTGTTCATTTTGAATAAATTTGTTTTCAAGTCCAAGTATCTATTCAAAATGAACAAGAAACACTTGTTTCTGAAATAATAAATATATCTATAAACTCTTTCTACTGGAACAAAAAGCTAAAAGATTGTAAAACGAAATAGGAATATAAAGATACCTCAGAAAATATAGCACATGTCCTATCAATACGAGCAACGATGAATAAATGACGAGATTACTGTTGCCATTCGCAGGAAATAGTAATGGAAATCAACTGTTGCCAAACGTGAGATATAAATAACAAAATGCAAAAAAGTCATAAAATTTAATAAATTCAGCAGTAAATGTTACGTAATAAAGAGGCGTGTAAAATAATGGAAATCAAGGAGTCCAATGTCTAAGCGGATGTAAATGCATTGTAATGCTAATTCAAGAGAATTTTAACAATTAGCTAATATAAGATAGTAAGGAGGGGATTTTAAGAATATTCAGCTAATCTAAACTAATAAATTATACCATTTACTGAATATACTGGATATTTATATATTAAACTGGTAGTTTTTAGATTATTAATGTGCAAAGCATGAGATTTTTTATCTGATAATCTTTGAATTCTAAATAGTTGATTAAGTATAATATTTCTAAACAATTATATATATATATATATATATATATATATAATAAAAGTTTGAAAGTCCAATGAAAGAAAAGTGAGAAGCTGTGACTCGAAAAGCCTAACTTTCTAACAAGCTTACAAAATAAAAGTATAAATCAGCAAATTTTCATCAAATGGATACATATATATATATATATATATATATATATATATATATATATACATATATAGATATATATATATATATATATATAGATATAGATAGATAGATAGATAGATAGATATATAAATTAAAATAACAAATACGATAGTGCAGGAGTGCAAATCAGTAAACACAGTATCAAACCGCGCGCAATATAATAGCGTGTATTTAATAGCAAAAAGCAACGAGGAAGAGCCGGAAAAGCAGAGCACGGAGAGGCCAGGACAAGGAAAATACATTAAAGAATAGGGTATCTGCCAGAAACGTCTTCAGGGGCACATTCTAGACAGATATACTAAAATCCCCTGTTTCTATGATTGCATAAAAACACGTGGTTAAAATGTTATGCAATCTGCGCCCAACAACGGAATAAACGTGAATAACAGAAAAAAAAACCAAATACAAAATTCAACCTTAAAACATAAAAAAACCACATAATCATAAGACTTATAGCGCACAAATGCACAAACCTGCAAAAAAGAATTGCAACTCACAAGTCTGAAGGTCGCCAGCGTAAATAAACTGCATGGGAGTCCACCACCTGCACCAGCTTGAATGCTCACCACGCGAAATACCACGTTGGAATAAACCAGACCAGAGAAATATATATATATCATATTTCATATATAATAGAATTACATTCCTTATAATATATAATTGCATTTCTTATAATATAGAATCGCATGTCTTATGATATATATATATATATATATATCATAACAATGTAAGTAAACATTTGCATATATTTTTGAACTTCCAATCTAACTAGCAATTGTTTGGCCATTCCACTCAAGATATATTTTCCGTAACGGATAAAATCCACCACTTTCCGCACCGGAAAGTTTAATCTTTTTTATCCGTTTAGGCAACTTTATTAGACTTAGCTCCTAAAGTTAAACTTCAGTTTGTGAAAAGTAAATCAGGAGCATTTTTTTCTTTATCTCGGATAGATTAGTCAAAGTTAAAACCATTGATCTAAAACGTTTTCATTTGTTAACAATCAAGATTTTATAAAGGCTCAATCACTGGGTTTCAAACAGCAAAGAGGAAAGTGCACTATCTCCAGTTACGGACATACGAAATAAATGCGTATAGTCTGAGTTAAGTCAGTTGCTAACGTAATTTTCACATTTAAGGGAAAAAAAATGAAATTTATGTTGGCCACTGTAGGAATATTATTTAAAAAATATAATAGTGGATTGCGTAAAAATTTAATTGGTTTAAGATATTCCCAATAAATTTATTGATCACTGAATATATGGATGGGTAAAATATAAACATGACATAATTTTAAAAAAGAAAATTTATAAAAATAGGGATATGCATGGAATATTTTATTGGTTCCTGGTTTGCAGAAAAGTATAAAGGTCCCCATTTCTATAAACGCTCTTTAATTAGAAAGCACTGATTTTCACAACAATTGTAATTCTATCACATCTAATGAACATATCTAAAAAAAAAATATTTCTCAATGAAATCACTTAAACGAATCATTCCCAAAATTAAAGATTGCGATCTTACTGCAGATATCAGCAACCATTACCGGTCTTGTGCTTATTATGCGTTCGTTAGCAAGAAAAGGGGGATACTTGTAATATAGGCAAAATTTGCTATGTACCACTATCTCGCAAACCTTTATGGAGACTGACAAATTAAGGCTTACAACATAACCGAATTCAAGTTAATTAAAAATTAAACCTCAGAAAATTTTGGCTCATATATATTACGTTTTCTTCCTTCCATTGCAATTACCAATTATTATATACTTATGAACGTATAATAAGCGCAATACCGATGCATGGTGTTAAATGTACAACGGGGCACAATACTAACTTAAGAAATCCCACAGTGCAGTTTTGGTTCACTTATTATAAGATCAGCATATCCGATATTATCTGCAATGTCAAAAAAAAACTTGCTGTAAGCCACAATGTCGGCAAACTTCTGTGGAAACTGACAATTTCAATCCTTCCACGTGGTGGACCTAAAATTTAATGCCGGCCACAAAGAAGAACTGAAATTGTCATCTGCCATCAAAGTTTGCAAACATTGTAGCTTGTAGTAAGTTTATTGATGCCATTTCAAATATCAGTTATCCCATGCTGACGAGCTAGTAAGTTTCTTGATGCCATTGCAGATATCAGTTATCCCATGTTGACGAGCTAGTAAGTTTTTTGATGCCATTGCAGATATCAGTTATTCCATGCTGATGAGCGCGCAAAACCGATCCAGAATAAACACAAAACCGGTCCATGAATACTGGTATTTGCAATGGGAGGGTCTTCTGAATGTTATTAATGCCGCTTATAGGCGGGTTTTGTGTTTATTGTGCCAGTCCGTTCACATTCTTCAAAATTTATTACATACCAAATAAATTTATTAGATTTGTGGAGCACACGTCAATAAGGTCGTACAACTAAAAGTACAATATTAATATATTTTTCATTGGAAACTGATATGAACATTCCCATCTTGTCTCCATCGGTTTCAGAACCATGAGGGATTAGACTTTTGTTCGAGAAGAATTAAAGTGTGCAGAGTTGAACAGAAATGTTCTTAAGTTCTATGCTCGGTGGGATCACAGGCCCATTAGAATGTCATTAAAATACCGAAATATACTGTATGTGAATATTAGATTCCGTTCTTTCAAGACGTTTGATGACTTGCTTTGTAGATTTAAATACCTTGCTTCCACCTTTGGACCGAGAATGTTTAAATAAATGCAAAATTATATTTACCAACAGTATTGAATGTAATGACGTCTTATTAATTACCGTCACGTTAATCTAATGAATAATTGACCATCTAAAGACTTGTTATTATTCTTTAAGCCTACCGTTTGAATAATTTTCTATGGTAAAATGTATACAAAATCCATCATAGATAAGGAGAAAATGTATATCAATTTATTTTGTAATTTTACTTACCTTGCACAAAACGAAATGCAGTATTATATGCACTTTACGATCTAATTCAATTCACGTTTTACCAATTATAACATTATTATAAAAACAATTATAAAAATCGTTTTTTGGAATACCTTTGCACTATCTATCAGGGCAGAAAAGTTTAATTCAGCCCTGAAAAACTAGAAGGTTTTCTGGGCTGGCACACCAGCCCACTTGGTTTTTGTTATAAATTGACTTTTTGAACACACTCTGGTAAATGTTTTATTTTATAATGTTACTAATTGTTACTACAGTGTCTGAAATATCATATTTTTGTATCGCTTATAATTTTACCTTTTAATTTTTAGTAGTTTTAAAACTTTCTTCTGATGGTTTTGTTGCTAGTATACATTTGGTGTAAAGAAGCATAACCTAAAACACATATATAAATTAAATCATAATCAACTTATAAAAACATCGTTGATGAAACTAACGCAATTTATATAAAAAATATTCTATTCTGTACAGACTATTTTTAGGATTAACATGAAAAGTAAAGCAACTTCAGAATGACAATAGCATTTTTATTTATTTCAATGAAGTACACTTATAAGAAATGCATGTTCAGCAAGATTCCAAGGTAGATAGAGAAACTCTAATTTATTCTGACTTTTACTTTTAGAGTATTACATATTTAAAAAAACTTTTCTTCTATTTCGAAAATATATATACGGTTTAAGTGTGTCGCTTATTATATACAAAGAAAAGCTTATGTTTCGCCAATGTTCCAAATTGTCGCGAAATTTTTCGCCAAGCGTAATACAGATCGACAAAGTATTTTGATACTAGCATTTAGGCAACATGTGAAAACAATGGTGCAAATTACAGACTTTTTAAGGTCGATCTATCATATGTTTACCAATATGTTTACTATCATTACCACTTAGAATAAACAACTAATTTTCTTGGAAATTGCCTCCATCTTTTGAGACACACTATGTTCTCTGCGAAAGAAAATGAAAATAAGATATTTAATCAATTAAACTGGTGTTAAATTTATACCTGGTTAACCAAAAATATAATATATTAATAGCGGAATTTATAAATTTTGCCTGTGATTACTAATAGAAAGGGGAAATATGCGTTCCATAACTATTTGCATTATTAGGTATTTGCCTTCCATTTGTCCATTTTTAATGTGGTTATTTTCACGTAAATCACATGGCTATTAATATGTTACAATTATTTCTCATTTAATCTGATGATGACTATTACAAAATAGTTTTAGTTTTATTTTAAAATTTGACTTTAAATTAATTAAAATATAATAACTTATATGGTTAAATGCTATTTTCAAATTTAAAAATACTTATGCAATTTTAATTTCTGTTTAATAAGAACATTTAAAGAGTTATTCTACATTTATCAGACAATTTAAATTTTTCAAAAATGTTCAAACTTCTTATAACTATTTAATTAAATGATTACATTGAATCCCGTCTATGACTATATTGCCTATAACGATAAACCTGTACATAACAATATTTTGGCGGTCCCGACAGAATTCCTATAGCAATAATGCATATAAAACGTGTCTATAACCATAATTTGTTTATAAGTAAGCTTGTGTATAACAATGATTTTGCGTTTTCTAATACTTTTTAAAGAAGATACCTTTTGACAATCATAACGCTGCAGTATATGGTACAAAAAAGGCAATTACTCCTAAGGAATCTTCGAAATATTGTTGCATTGACTGAAACATTACAGAATGTCATACGTACACTACCGAATATCCCAGACGTATATTAAAAATTGCTAGATTGTTTTAAAATTGTGTATGGCGGATTTATTCTCTACAAAAACCAATCAAACGAAAATATCCTATTATTTCCCTTGTTAATTAAGGCTAAATGTTTCTTGGGTTAATATTTAATAATCCAGATTCTATTTAACGTACTTATAAACTGATTATACAGTAAACATTTTGTACCTTTTTTATATATTGTATTTTTTATTGTTGAATAAGAAACATAAAATTATTTTTATCATTATACACATGCATTTTCAGTTTAATAGAAATGTAGTTAAAATGCACATGTTAGATTTTCAAACTCGAATCAAATTCTTATGATGTACTAGCAGCATACCCGTTCTTCGTACGGAGTATATAATACAAAGAAAATTAAAATTCACAATCATGTGCAAATTCCTATAGTAAACTAAATGACATTTTTAATCAAGATATTCTGTTAAAATATTTAATACAATGCTCCTAAAAAGACGTTTAAGAATTTCTGTTCTCGCTATACAAAATTATCTTCAAGGGTAGATTTGAAGAATAAAATATCCTGTCCCCTTTTGTAAGCAAATTTACAAAAAACAAAACAAAAGGAGTTGAATCGATATATGCAAAATGAAAGCATTAAAATTGTATGGGACCCGTACTACTTACATACGTGAATATTAAAGGATATATATAACCTGTATTAGTACATTAAATAAATCAAATAAAGATATCAATAGATCCTTAATTGACTGCAATACATGCAAAGCACTAAAATTATATGGCAATATATATATATATATATATATATATATATATATATATATATCCCCGTACTACTTATATTGTCACAGATTAGAAAATATGCCAGCGTGTTGGTAAAAGATTACCCGTATTGCAATATGAGTCTCAAAAATCTTTGCCAAAATAAAACAGATGACGTAATAAATTGAAAATATCAATAATCCCCTTAATCTTTATACCAGAAGGTCGTAATTGATTCCAATATATGCCAATATATATCAAAATATATGCCAATATATATCAAAATATATGCTAATATACCTGTACTACTTATACTCTCGTAGATTAGAAAATATATCAGTGCATTTGAAGAAGATTACTCGTACAACGTACGATATATGAGTTTAAACAATTTTTGTCATTATAAAACAAATGCATAATAACTTGAAAATATCGATAATCCCTGAAACAATAATCCCCGAAAATATCAATAATAATAATGTTTAAAACCGAAGACCGTAACTGATATTATCCAGTCAAAAATGCAATGTCAATGAAATTTATTTTATATACATATCTTTACTATTCAAATCGGAAAAGATTTAATAAAAATCGTATGCCCCATAAACACATTGGATTTACATCAGTTGCTAAGAGACATGATATCATTTGCTTCAAATAAATTGATGAAAATCATATCGTCTGAATAATGCTATCTCCATGCAAGGTTTGGCGAGATTTTCGTCAATTTAGGGATAATTTAAAAAATCGCCAAATTTATCACCAAGTGGGACTGTAGAATAGGGACCAAGTGGGACTGTGGAATGATAGTCACATTTTGCGCCAAACTGACGAAACATCATTACAATACCATCCCCTAACAAAACGCAATTAATTTCATTTATTAAGCGCAATTTTATCAATTCATGATATTTTTATAGATTTAGAAACATTTTCATCAATTTGGTGATATTTTAAAAATTCGCTAAATGTGTTACTAAGTAAGATGGATGAACTGACCGACAAATGCTACCAAAACATCATGTCAGTACTCTCTTCTAAAAAAAAAAATAATTTCATTGATTTTCTTTGTTTTTATCAATTTGGCGACATTTCCGTCAATTTGGCAAGGTTTAAGAAAAGTTGCCAAGTTAACGATATTCCGCCAAATTCACAGCTCTGAATTCGCAGATCTGAAGAATAAAACATCCTGATCCCGTTTGTATATACTAAATGAAAACACTAAATTGTATTAGAAGATATACCAGTTCTACTTTTTTTCTGTTTTAACAATCGGATAAATGAATTTATTGGGTAAACACAATATATGATTTTTTTAGCTAAACACAATATATAAGCTTAAAAACTCTTTGCCAAAATAAATGAAAGTGATGATGTACGCAGTCCGCAATTAATATAATTTAAAGAAAAATCAAACAGTTATTTTCTAAAATATGTTTTTATATCCATTTATTTATTATTCAAATTAAATTTATTGCTCCTAAAGAGAAGTTTAAGAAAATATGTTCTCTCTATGCAAAATTATATTCACGGGTAGATCTGAAGAATAAAACATCCTGACCCCGTTTGTAAGCAAATTTACAAAAAAAAAAACAAAGAAAAAACCAGGAATTGAATCAATATATGCAACCCCGTACTACTTATATTGTCGCAGATTAGAAAATATGTTAGTGTGTTAGTAGAAGATTACCCGTATTACAATATCAGTCTCAAAAATGTTTGCCAAAATAAAAGAGATGACGTAATAAATTGAAAATATCAATTATCCCCGTACTCTTTATTACAGAAGGTCGTAATTGATTCCAATATGTGCCAATATATATCAAAACATATGCCAATATACCTGTAATACTTATATTCTCGTAGATTAAAAGATATACCCGTGTATTTGTAGAAGATTCCTCGTGCAAAGTCCAATATATGAGTTTAAACAATTTTTGTCAAAATAAAACAATTGCATAATAACTTGAAAATATCAATAATCCCTGAATCAATAATCCCCGAAAATGTCAATAATAATAACGTTTAAACCTGAAGACCGTAATTGATATTATCCAATCAAAAATGCTATAAGGAAAATCAAATCGTTCTTTTCTAAAATATATTTTTATATCCATTTATTTATTATTCAAGTTGAAAAAATAATGATTAAAATTAACAGACAGATTTAATTTAATTGCGTTTCTGAGTAACATGATATAAGATAGAATCTTCCTCATAACCTGCGAAATTAAATAACCATTTTGATTTCTTTATACTTTTCATTGTTCATTAAATCTTGTTTTAAATAAACCATGGAGATAGATTTCCCCTTTAAATCATGTTTCAAACAATTTATGTTTTCAGAAAGTACCTAATTTGCGCAAAAAATCTCCCATCAAACTCAGAGATTAAATTTTAATTCACTTTCAAACGATTTTCAAGCTTTTCGTTTGGATAAACCAAGGAGTTTGAGAGTAGAACTCCAAGGGAAAAGTTTCGATTTTCTTTAATATCTCGACAACCCCTGGTCTTAAATACTCGAAACTTAGGCTAAATTTATAGGGGCTATTTCAAGGCTATCCACGAAATTTCATCAAATTCGGCTCAGTCATTCTCCCTTGATGATGAGACAAACGAAATTTTTGTTTGTTACTAATATCTCGAGAACCACTGATCGTAGAAATTCCAAACATGGACTAAATTTTAAGTGGGACTATTTTCAGGCTACCCACAAAATTTCATCAAATTCGATTCAGCCGTTCTTCCGTGATGATGGGACAAACACACAGACAAACAGACAGACAAACTTTCAATTTTATATATATAGATGTTAATCTACATACCTAATTTGTAATATTATTTAAAATTTTAAATCTAACAGGATGTTGTTAAAAGTAATGTTCCACTCATATTAAATAACTTTCACAATAAAGTGTAATACGTTGTCATCATTATCCTTATCTATAAGGATAAACTGCCTATAACCATATATGTTTCCGGTCCCTAGAATATCGTTATAAACAAGAACATTCAAAAATGTTAATATATCAAATAAAATATATGTGTTTAAAGATAAGGTATTTTACTTTTGTTTTACATATAAAATCTTTTAATTTATATTAAAACATTTAAACGCCTTTTAAAATCTTAATTTAAAAAATAAAAATAGGAAATTTAATATTTAATTACTTGAAATTTAAAACGGGCTCCCAGACGAAACCCCCGCCAATCACAAACAGCAACGCTCGCACCAAAAACCGAGCGAAAAACAACAACAAAACCCGAAGTAGACCATCACACTGGTCTGTAGAGGCTCATCCTCTCCTATCCACTTTATTAGGAAACTTAACAAAACCACTGACTTTCTTCGTCAAGGTAAAATACAAAGTATCAAATAATACTGCAAACATAATGAACATGCACCATAGATCACATAGAGCATAAGATAACACATAAATACAACATAATAAAAAGCAGCATCAAAAGTAGATCGCATAAAACTCACTTGAAAAATATAAAAGTAGAAAACAGCAAGCCAATAAAAGGATCCCTAGTAAACTCGAGTTTCCCCGTAGTCCACTTTAGACGACGTAAATTCCAGTTTTTGATGTAAATATTACATCCATTATCTGTACATCTATAGTCTGTTTTATACATCGTTTTAAATTTCACATTGTGCTTAGTACAATTCATGCACACCGTTTTCCCTGCACATTATGTCTCCTTGTATCCCTCTTCACCACAACTGACGCAGACCTCCTTATTTAGGCAATACTTGCTAATATGTCCATAGAGTTGACATTTATAACAAACATTCGCTCTCAAAAATTCCTTGCAATCCACTCTGGACCATCCCACATTCACTTTTCCTCGCTTGATCAACATACCAAATGATACTGGATCCAAAGAGATTACCCATTTGTTACCCCTCTTTCCCTTGAAATGAGATCTAACAGTAAATTCCGTATTTTCACTCATTCCTTCATTCTGAGAATCTATTTTCTCTTTAAGATTATCCTCAGTAATGTTCTCTTCAACATTATACAATATCATTTGAAGGTTTTTCTTCACTGGCTTTACAACTTTAAAACACTTTAACTCATCATGGCCCGAGAATTCTTTGATGAACCGATCAATATCTTCCTCTCTTCCAGTTTCAACTATTATTCCACCTTTCGCTATCTTCCAAACTCCCTTTACGCTAATATCTAGCTTATAGGGATTAACCAGGTTCTGAACTTCAGCCTTCGTTATATCCGAATTTTGCTTAGTAGTTGAATGAATGGTTAGTACATAGGTAGTACATTTCTTGCTCTTGGATCTCCGCTTCTCTCCCTTCTCTACTATTTGTGCATATGAAACAGGTATTTCTGTCACACTTAATTGTCCCATTTGGACCACAATCAATGTTTGTTGCTCAATCATAACCGTCAACATTAGAGGCGGCTCGCCTCTAATTCTCGTTTGGAAAGGAACTGAAACTTTAATCTTCCCCACTTCATTCACAATGTTATTATGACAGGCAACAAACCTTGTCATATAACCACCAACATTAGTCATTGGGACCACCTTCAGGGCAGCCATTATGTCTGCTTCGTCCTCCATTCCACCTTACCCTACTGACGGATAAAGTCAATAAACTGATCTGGAGTAAGGGAAAGGATTTTCTTCCTGAAAGTAATAAAAAAACTCAGAATGTTAAATACAAATAGTATTATTAAATTATTAATGTATAAGACAGTCTAGGAACTTATACAATTATACAAGTTATTACACTAAAACTAACTGCTTTCCCGGCCATCCATTTTGCTGCTCTAAGTCCTCGGACGAGTCGGGTGGTCAGGGCTTTCGACTAAAACTAACTGCAGCCAACGGCCCTACCGTCGGAAAACACCGGTTCTCGTTAGATCACTGAAGTCAAACAGCATCCGGCGCGGTTAGTACTTGGGTGGGTGACCACCTGGAAACACCGCGTGCTGTTGGCACATTTCGGGCGCGGTAGCCCGGTGGTTTGCTCGCTGGATTTGCACGCTGCCACAACTGCCGCCATGTTCATACGGAGTACGATCACGTTAAACACGTGGGTCCCTAAGTCCTTCCGAGAGGTTGGTGATAGGGGAAGGAAGATACGGTCTCTGTGGATGCCTTCCCCACTGGATTCCGGTCTAAATTGGGTGGCACTTCCCGGCCGTCTAAACGGTTACCTTACACGTTTCTGGTAGGTCGAACGGTCTGGGTCTCAACAACATCTAAAACAAACTGCAATTTGTAAAACAAGAACTTAGGCAATATCCTTATAGGAAGCAGGCATATGTCAGTTAGGTGACTATAATTATTTCGAGGGCGTTATAAGCCCTCTTTTTCAGGCCAAAACAGAACAGTTAGAACAGTATGCGCCCTTAACAAAAGCTAAGAGCGAACTCTGAAAAGACAAGTGATGAGCAGATGAGATTTAAAAACAGAAAAGAAATATATGAACCGTTAAATTATTGCTTTCCTTGTAGAAATCGGGCATATGTTAGTTAGATGAACACAATTGTTTCCACCAATAATTCTACCAATAATTTAACTGTTCATATTTGTAATCTTCTTCTCTGTAATCGCATGTCAATGCTAAGGATTTCATTCTCAGTGCCATCTCCTCACGTCTTCGTGGATGGAAGAGGGACACTTCGTCGCTCCGTGATGATATGTGTATGGTTGTTTTTCAATGACCAATACCACCCATTTGCGTATTTTTTGCTGTGTGTGCTCTAACTCATTTGAATCGCTTGCTTTTTCGCAGTTCGCTCTGAGCTTTTGTTAAAAGCTCATACTGTTCTAACTGTTCTGTTTTGGCCGGAAAAAGGAGCTTATAATGCCCTCGAAATAATTCTAGTCACCAAACTGGCATATGCCTGATTTCTACAAAGAAATTGTATACGTTCTTGTGCAAATCATGCCAAACAAATAGACAATTCTGTTTGGAGCGTGAATTTATTAAAATTAATTGTTCTCCATATATTTAACATTATCTGAGTTTTGACCTCAGATACCTCAGTACATATCTCAAAATTTTAAATTTTGGACTTAATCATGACCTAATACATGATTAGTTTGAGGTATGTACAAAATTTTATTCGAATCGGTTGTATTTTACGGTGCCAACAAAACGTCCGCACACAATCAGATTTGAGTTAGTGTTAAGAAAGCTACGCTTCGTTTCGCTAAATAATATGGGAATATTTGAACAATATTTACAAATATTGAAATTACTGTTAATTTCTAAAAGTTATAAGCCGTATATAAAAGATCAATATCAACATTTTTGCTAATTTGTTTTTGATTATATTTCATTTGTGCCATATTTCATTTTAAAAGTAACAATATCATGTGCATTTATATAACTAATGGAATTAGAAATGCTGCTGTATTATTAATGTGTACACAATAAATGCGTTTCAGTTAAAATCCTGATTCAGTGTGCTAGCGCCTCTGGCTGTAAGGCTTCTGTATCACTTAATATAGGATTTAAAGTTAGTTGACTTTCACGTTGGTCACTTTTGTCCCCTAACAGTTCAGACTTCACTTACTTAATTTCGAATACATGCAATTAAGCTGAGCTGGATATGTTTCAATTTAGAACATGAACGATAAGAGTTAAAATATTCTTCGGAATGATTTCGCATGTATTTCGTAACTCTTAAAGCTATTATATTTCTCTAAAAGCAGCATAACCTCCAAGTATGCCATCATAAATCTTTCCATATTAATGCTTCTAGAGAATGAGATTCAAGATTTCATCTCCTGCTCGCAAAATCTTGACCTTAACTGAAACCGCATTTCAACTCTTTCGAATGCAGTTAACTTCACAAACCTTTCCGGAGTGAAAACGTATACGAGTCAAAAATGATTATCGTCTGCTACTTTGGAATGTCGCCGTAGTGCTCCATTTAAAATACCGTTTGCGAAACTGGGTAGAAATAACACTGGAATGAAGTTGAATGTAATTAATTTAAATCAGTAAGTGTTTTAGTACATAATAAGAAATGTAGATACATTGATATTATTTATTAATCATTAACAGTTTCATTTGAAGACAAAAACATTCTTTTCTCACTTTATTTGAATTTTATCGTATTCATCATCTTGTATTGTAATTTTAAGATAATAATTAATCTTAACTTTGAGTAATTTATCCTAGTTTGGAGAAAGTGGTTATTATGCTTAAATGATACTATACATAACATATCTCATTAGAAGTATTTCATTAATGAGATAATTCCTCTCGAGCCACTTGTGTTGGTTTCCCTGTAATAATCTATGGAAAATAGTCCTAAACCTCTTAGTCGTTTAGATTTTATGAGTTATACTGTTGTTATTTTCCAATTGTACATTTCAAAGAGAAGAAAATCTGTGCTGTTAAAACATCAATAAAATAATAACAAGTTGTTCTTGTTGTCCTTAACATTACATTTAAGGAAGAATGTGTGCACTGCTTCTGTTTAGTCTAATGACCCGGGGCACCCGAAGGTAGAAGTCTGACTTCTGCCCCAAATAAGACATTACAACATCCATGCCCGCAGGCGGGACTCGAACCCGCAATCTGGCAGCCGAGCCATCACGAGGAAACGCCTGCCTCTTTGACCGTTCAGCCACCACATCGGCAATAATAACAAGTATTTTTACTATGTTTGTTAAATGGTATGACATTACTCGCAAAACAACATTACTTACAAAACTTTGCATCCAAAACAAAATATCTGTTATCTAATAAATTGCTAATTACTCTATTACTATTATTATCATTTGATATCTAATTACTATACTTCCTTTGCAATTATTTATCGTAAACTTACATACATTTGTATTCAAAGTACATTTATTTTATTAAAATGTTACACTTAGAAAGTTTTTACGAAATTTCAACAATATAATCATTTTAAAATATTTTTCCAATAGGTAATATGAAAATATCAAGGCTTATTTTTACAGTTTCTATAGTTTTCAGTCAATAAAACTGCTGAGTCAATTAAACAGTGAACCAAATGAACAGCGGCCATTTTTATAGTCATGCAGATTCAACTCATTCAAAAACATTTCGAATTTCATAACTTTTAAAGCTATTATATTTCTCAAAAGCTCTCTAACCGTCATATATGCTAACAATAAATCTACTCATATTAATGTATCACGCAAAATAGCGGTATTCTCAGCATCATATCTTGAGCAGAGAATTTTGACATTAACTGCAACCGCGTTTCAACTCTTTTGAGTAACATTGATCATCTCCAGTCTTTTGTGAAAATTGTAAAGAGTCTCGAAAAATATATATGAATTTAAAATGGATATCGTTCGTTTTGAAATCTTTCCGCAAGGGGGCTACGCTCTAACTATAATTTACGCAGTTAGGTAAGAGTAACATTGAAATGAAGTTCAAAATAAATACAGTAATTTCTTAAGTTGAAAATAATAAATATTATTTGTAACGTTTTGTGCAATTTTCACTATAATAATTACTTTCCTTATATACATAATGCATAAGGAAAGTATTGTGACGGAGTCGAAAATTCGAATTCGAGTTTTCGACGGATGGGCACGTTTCAAGCATCCCTGACCACGAATCAAACATTTTTGAAGTGGTGTGTGTGTGTGTATGTGTGTGTCAGTGTGTGTGTGGAGACGATAACTGACGAACGAATGGACCGATTCGAACCAAATTTGGTACAAATATCACAATCCGTAAACGCTGAAAGTCTATTGTTTTTATACGCAATCGGAATGTTCAGAACCCCCCTAAATTTTCGAATGTAATTTTGAGAAAATCGTCAAAAAATCAAAACCACTAATAAAGTTACGCAAATAGACATTTCTTATGTAATTTTTCATTAGAAAACGATTGACATAAATTTTAGAACGCTAACATGAACCGTTCTCGAGATATTGTACATATTTCAAAAAATTAACAAAAAGTCATATAAATAAAAAAAATATTTCCTATTGAGAAACATGTTCACTTTTCATATGTAATACCATGCGATAAATTGAGTGACATCATTCTCGTGGATCTAGCTCGTTTCATTCATGAAAAAAGATACTTTGAATAATACTTTTGCATTTGAACGCCAATAGTCATTTATCTGCTGTAAGAATAACTTATTCCTTAGTGCATAACGCTTGGCGAGATTTTGGCGAGAAATTTGGCGGAATGTCGCCAGTTTGGCGACTTTTTTGAAATGTAGCCAAATTAGCGAAAATCTCGCCAAATGGATAAAAATGACGCTAAATCAATGAAAACGACGACTAATTGTCGAAAATTCAATATCTTGGAAAGAATATTAGTATCTACTATAAGAAAAACCTATTTTTTTTACTGTAAAAGTAGTAAATTCATTACATTATATAAGAAAATCATGTGTTGCCCACATCAGATTTTTTTATCCTAATTTTAAAATCTTATGTTTTTGATTTAAACATAATTTTAATATATTTTTTAAGTTTATATTTTGTTAATAGAATTTTATATTAAATGTCTAACTAACTAATCAACTATTAAATCTTTATACGACAACTAGGTAATGTACCTGACGTTGCCCAGCGTAACAGTAAAATAAAATTAACATGTTTCAAAATATCCCAACTAGTCAAAAATTATGTAAATTTGTTGATCCACGTTCGAATTATAAGAAATTATTGCAGATCAGTAAAACAGGCATCTTAGTTCCCATTATTCTACGGAGAAGTGCAAAATGATAACACTTAATGATAACACAAAAGATCTTTGTTTAATTGCTTGAAAAATGTCACCAAATTAGATTATGTATTTTAGTTGATAATTAATTTGGAAACGTATTTTATAATTTTTGCTTTCATATATTAACTCGGCATAAAATTTGAGGCAAATACCTAATTAAGTTTAAGCTTTATAAAGCAGTGAAAAATGTATCTAAATCCAATAAGTCGTTTTTCAGTTATAAGTAATTATTACACAACACACAGACAGGGGGCGCGGTAGCCCATTGGTTAGCGCGCTGGAGTTGCACTCGGTAGGCCCGGGTTCGATTCCAGCCACTGCCAAAACTGCCGCCGTGTTCATGCGGAGTACGATCACGTTAAACATGTGGGTCCGAAAGTCCTTCCGAGAGGTTGGTGGTAGGGGAAGGAGGGTACGGTCCCTGTGGATGCCTCCCCCACTGGGTTCCGGTCTAAATTGGGTGGCACTTCCTGACCGTCCAAACAGTTACCTTACACCTTTCTGGTAGGTCGGACGGTCTGGGTTTCAACAACACACAGACAGAAACAGACGGCCGTCCAAATGGTTGATCATGTCCTTAGATGAGTCGGACGGTTTGGGTCTTCAACACAGACAGAAACAGGTCTTGTTATCAGAATATTCTCTGACTCAGCCTAATTCCAGCCAAATCCATCATGTGATTCTGAAAATAGTTAAATTAGAAACATCTATTAAAAACTTACTGTTAAATATTAATTTAGATAATCAGGGCAATGCACTTTTAATAATGGGATGCAGACATGAAATATATCTCATTTGCACACATAATAAAAGTTCAGGACCAAACAACGCAACTCGAACCCATAAACATGTACTAGCTATCAATTGCAAATAATTAAATTTATTCAATTTTCCTTCTTTTTTTTCCATAATTGATTTAACTGAGAAAACATTTCATAAACTGCAATAAATGTTTCTACAAGCATTTGTTTCGTAACTAGAAGTATATTAATGAGGATTTTCAGCCATTATAAAAATTGTTTAAATAACCAATATATAATTAGTTACTATTCTTCATTAATGCTGTTACATCTATTAAAATTTCATTCACATATAAACATAATTTGACGAACCATACCCATTGTATTTCATAAATATGTCATACGTCATTATAGAAAGTTACAAGTAAAAAAATCTGCAGAAATTCATTATTTGAAATAGCCAAAGGTGCGGATTTTGAAGTTCTTGAAGTAAAATATTCTAAGTTGTATGATTCAACCACATTCTGAATCATACAGATGTCTCTCGTTAGAAGAAATTTCTAACGTGTTTCATAAATTTTAAACAATTATTGTCAAGACCGCGCATAAGGAAGGAATATAAAAGAAATCTGATGTGGGCAGGACACGAATTTCCTTATATAATGCAATGAATTTACTACTTTTACAGTAAAAAATAAATTATTCTTATAGTAAATATTCATATTCTTTCCAAGATATTGAATTTTCGTCAATGAGTCGTTATTTTCATTGATTTACCGTCATTTTTATCCATTTGGCGAGTTTTTCTTTAATTTAGCAACAATTAAATATGTCGCCAAGTTGGCGATATTGCAAAAAATTCGTCGCCAAAATCTCATCAAGCGTTATGGATGGAAAAATATGTTATTCTTACAGCAGATAACTGACTATTGGCGCTCCAATACAAAAGTATTTCTCATACAGTATCTTTTTTCATGAATGGAAAAAGCTAGATACATGATATATAACGATGTCACCCAATTTATCTCATGATATTACATATAAAAAGTGAACATGTTTCTCAAAGGTAATTTTTTTTATACGAGTTTTTGATAATTTTTTTAATGATGTGCAATATCTCGCGAACGGTTCATACTAGCGTTCTAAAACTTATGTCAATCGTTTTCTAATGAAAAATTATATGAGAAGCGTCTATTTGAGTAACTTTATTAAAGGTTTTGATTTTTTGATGATTTTTTCAAAATTTCATTCGAAAATTTAGGGGGGTTCTGAAAATTCGATTACGTATAAAAACAATAGGCTTCCAGTATTTACGAATTGTAATTCTTGTACCAAATTTCTTTCGAATCGGTTCATTGTTGTCAGTTATTGCCTCCACAGACTCACTGACACACACACACACACACACACACATACTTTCACACACACACAGACATCACCCCAAAAATGTTCGATTCGTGATCAGGGATGCTTGAAACGTGCTCTCCCGTCGAAAACTCGAATTCGAATTTTCGACCCTGTCACAATACTTTCCTTATACATTATTGCATATAAGGAAAGTAATAAAGGGATAAAAAATTTAATAACTATCTATATATTAATTGTTAAAGGTATTTTTTTTTTTTGGTTTTTTCAGACCCTCTAGCAGTTACCTGCCAATCTTGAAGTTTTTATCTTTGCATACTTATTGTATCAATTATCTGGCAGAGCAGCTATCGTAGCCGAATTTTTTTCCCCTCCCCACGGGGCAGAGAAATCGGGAAGTTAAAAAGCTTTTCCATACCCTTCAGAATCCCCTTTTGTTGACCTAGAAAGCTAAATCTTTGCATTTATACTCATAGTATCCACCACGAAACAGAACCTAATTGATTCAATTCTTGATTAAGACAACAATTCTGGGTTCCAATTCGCAGTGCGTTCCAGATGATAAGTACCTAGTCAGAATACCTTTAACCTCCGATGTGTGCCAAGTTAAAACTTAGAAAAATCTGCAACTTAATATTTTAAGAGTGTTAGTTTCCTTACCACTGACAAATTCAAATATTTTTTCTGCAAATGGATAAAATTATATACACTACAGCTTTAATTGATTATTGGCTGTAAATAAACTGATTATTACTGGACTAAACAGTCTTTGTGGTAGAATTCGGATTAATCCAGCCCCGCTTGCAGAATTTCTCTTTAACCGTGCTCAGAAAGATGGAGTGTACTGTGTAGTTGAGATATGAAACGAAATTAAATTATCCACCGAGTTTTGAAGTAAAATTCTTGAAGTATACAATGTTCAACAAGTTAGCCACAGATTAGATCCAACCAATGTAGTTTTACAGAATTTCTTCACGTTATTATCGGATTAGGAAAACATTCTTATACAGAAGCATAAAAATATAAAATTTAGTATAAAATGTTGACACCAATGAAAACAAATATAAACATAAGCAGCATGTCTATCAATGAAATCCAAAGATCAATGAAAGGCTCATGAACCAAACAGGGACATTTGAAACACTTAAATTGCAATTAATACTAGAATTATCTGAATTAATTGATTGCGAGTTGACGAAAGAAGATGAAGTAAAGCAAGAGGAATGATGTTTAAATTGAAATGATCGTCAGCAATCGTCGAATAGAAAAATGAGATGAAGAGCAAAGACACGAGAGAAAAAATTACCATTAATATCTACTAGGAAGATGGACTACAAGCTGTTGAAAGTGCATTTGAAAATATCAAACTACAAGAAACTACATGAGCCATTTTGATGTCTTTAACATAGTGGCGAAACATTGCTGCATAATATCTCAAAAATAACCTGAGGAACCCTACGTTTTTAAGTAAAGAATTATTTGCTGTTAGCTGAAGTACTTACTTGTTATACACAAATCTACACAATTGTTATACATTAAACCTATACTTTATCTGAAATTTTAAATTTGACTCCTAAAGTTTGCTTAACTCCCCGTCCTCCCCCCCCCCCCACACACACACTTAATTGTCTTTTCCCCGAATTAGTCTAGTATTGATCTTCATTAACTCTAATACTTAGAAAGCTTCTGTACTTAAGTCATGTGACTGCCAAATATGCTATCATGAATCTATTTATATCAATGTATCAGGTGAATTAATAGATTTTTAGTCCTAAACCTCATCTCCGGCTCTCAAAATCTTGATCCGAACTGGACCCTCCTTTCAAATCTTTCCATTGAATTTAACTTTACAAATCTTTCTCTCGAGTGATGAAAAGGCACATGGAAACCGTACGAGTTTAAAATAGATATCACGTGTTATTATGAAAATTTGATGTAATGGTTCTTCATTTTAAGCATCGTTTACAAAGTTAGGTGGAAATAATATTGAAATAAATCTGAGTGCTTTTAAATAGCCACTCACAGTTTTTAGTTACTCAGAAATGCGGAAATATTAAATTTCGGCGTAGTGGTAAATGCCTTCCTTTTAGCAATAAATATTTGCATTTTAAAGATAAATGTTTACATTTTAGTCGTAAATGTTTGCATTTTAAAGAGCAAATATTAGTAATTGGTGGACTGCGTGCCAGATATCGATTATGAAGTTTCTAGTTGTGGTCTGTCAGACGTATCGGTCAGGATTCGATCTTTGATTCACTGAAAATAATTCGAACTATTAATTTATATTGAATGGTCAACTTTTCATTACATATATATTCAAATTATTATATGTTATACATTTCACTGCATAATAAATAGCAATTCTTTGGATATTGATAAATTCATCAATAATATAGCATGAATATTTTCTATGCCTATTAAAACTTTTAATAAGTGTAAATTAAAATTTATGGATATAGGTAAACAATTTATAATTCAAATCTAACATCTCCCGTAAATAAAAATAAAATTTATATTTTATTAGGATAATATTCATTAAAACGTTGCAATTACTTATATTGTTAAAAATGCAAATACTCAATAATATGCAAAAAATTATATGTCATGATATTAAAATCTACTCTAAATTAATTTAGTGTATTTAAATTAATCAAACAAAATCAATGTACAACCTTTAAATTAATTTTCCCAAACATAAAAAATTAAAGATAAAAAAGAATAATTTATATTTCCCATACATTGTTCCAATACCTGGGTTTCACAAAAACCCACAAACTTTTCGATTTGTAACTTGTGGATTTAACACCTATTATAATGCAGCAAATAATCTCCTTCCTATTCTTAATGTCATGTATCGATAATTTTCACTAAATAATAAGGCAATTGTAAAACTTTGTTGTGGGTTAATTAAAGGCATTGCACACCTTGCTGTTAAGGGCGCGGTAGCCCAGTGATTAGAGAGCAAGAATTGCACTCTGTAGGCTCAGGTTAGATTCTCGTCACTGTCAAAACTGCTACCATGCTCACGCGGAGTACGATCACGTTAAACATGTGGGTCCGTAAGTCCTTCCGAGAAGTTGATGGTAGGGGCAGGAGTGGTCCCTGTGGATGTCTCCCCCAATGGGTTCCGGTCTAAATTGGGTGGCACTTCCGGGCCGTCCAAACAGTTACCTTACACCTTTCTGGTAGGTCGGACGGTCTGGGTCTCAACAACAACATCACCTTGCTGTTAAAGCAGTACGAACTTTTGATTTTTAAGATATACCATAAGCTATACCATAGACTATAGAGAATTTTCCTTATAATAAATTTCAAGTCTGTATATTGTTAAAATATTTATTTCTCGTTTATTAAAAAAGTCTAATATCTTAGTAGTCATCTTTAAAAGAATAAATATTGAAAAACTGTAATTTTTTTTCAATAATGTTTAGGAACAATCTTCTGACATATTTATTTTCAAGTCTTGTTTTAACTAGAAAGGAAATTTACCAATCAGAAAATTTCGTGAATGCGTAAACTGCATCATCATATTTTAATCGCCGACTATTTTATTGTATTAAAAAAATCTTGAAATATTTCTTGGTCATTGATCTACTTGATTTCCAGTATCTAAATCGTTAAACGATATATATGTTTCGTGTTCATTCAAAAATAAAATCTTTTAATGTGCAGCACCCTAATAATGGCAAACAATGGTAAACTGCAATTATCTTAATAACGTGTATAAACGATCTGCCTTTACAAAGAACTTCATCTTTGTTATCTAACGAACGATGAAGTGATTCCAATAAATCAGTATTTTTAATATTTTAGTATTATTTATAATAAATAATAAATTAGTATTTTTACAAATATTTTTTGAGGTAATTGTGGAACGAATGACCCGAGAAGCAAATTTCAAGTTTCTACACTATCAGTAAGTACAGTAAAATTTGTCCTAAACGAAAAAAAATTCCTATATACAATTTAAATTCAAAATTGAAATAGAAATCTTTGATAACAAATTGAAAAATTTATCTCGTGTAATCCCATGGAAGCCTCTCCCAAATTTTTCATGAGGTGGTCAAATCGTTGCAAAGACAAATGTCTTTTCAACTCTATTTTTAATGTTCTGATTACTCTATAATGCAAACTTCTGTGAAAATTTGGAATAGACTAATAGTGGACGTAATTGTAACTGGAGTAAATTTGGACTAATAGTTTTAGCTGCAAAGTTTACTGCGTAGAAGAAACAGGGGAAAAAAATCCGAGAACATGAAATATTTTGCTCATACTGCTCAAAAAATAGAAAAATAAACAATTAAACTTCATAAAGTATGTATATTTCTTTATACGTAGCTATTCTATGTTATAAGTAATGTAATTCTACGATATATAAAATGTAATTCTACTTTATAGAAAATGTAATTTTAAGTTATAAGGAATGCGTTACAGGAAATACTATTCCACGTTATAGTTAATACTATCCGTTATTAATCATGAACCGCATTACTCAAATACAGTATTCAAATTTGAGAATGACCTTTAAATCAGCCAACCGTTTAACATCAAGTAACTCAAAGGTATTCCTACTCAAATCCGTTTTGAACTCACTTGTATAAGCTTTTGTTGACTTATGTGCGAACGTTGGTGGAATTGATACAAATCCTTGAAAATGAATTTCAATTTTAGTTAAGGTTAGAATATACGTCTGCTTTTCCATTTGAAATATTACTGGAAAGAGGATATCGTAGAAAGGAATATAGCTAAGAAAACGAATATACACTACACGACACAGATAATGCAACAGCATGAAAGAGCTAATAGAGTGTGATGATTGAGGAAACATAGAAGGGGATGGCATATATAAATAAGTGATGTCAATTCCAGAGGGATAATGCAATACAGTAATGACATAGACAGGGTGATCCGTAGGCAATAGAAACACTTCTTCCGACGATACAAGCAGCAACACTTCAAGGAAAGATGCAATGAGAGTGCGGATAGTTTACTAAGGGATGGATGACCATATTCCTACAACCATACTCCAGAGATTGTCCTCAGTTTTGAGGCGGTGGCAGCACAGTCAAATGACGGCGAATCACGTCCCATATACATACTCGATGGGTGAGAGATCTGGAGACAGCGGAGGCCAAGAAAGCACCAGGATACCTTGCAAGGATTGTCTGCTGATGGTTGCCGTGTGTTGTCCCGCGTTACCTTGAGAGAAAACAGCATTTTGCTTGCAACCGCTGAAGGTAGGACAGTGCTACCGGCCGCAACACCTTATCCACATATCGGTGTGCCGTCATTGTGCCTCTGACACAAACCAGACGAAAACAGGTATCGAAGACGATGGCACCCTAAACCATGATGCCGCATTGTCGAGCAGTGTGGCGTTCAACAGTCACAGCAGGGGCGCGATAGCTTAGTGGTTAGCGTGCGGGAATTGCAGTCGGACGGCCCGAGTTCGATTCCCGCCACTACCAAAACTGCCGCCATGTTCACGCGGAGTACGATCACGTTAAACATGTGGTGGATCCGTAAGTACTTCCGAGAGGTTGGTGGTAGGGGAAGGAGAGTACGGTCCCTGTGAATGCTCTACCACTGGGTTCCGGTCTAAATTGCGTGGCACTTCCCGGCCATCCAAACAGATACCTTATACCTTTCTGGTAGATCGGACGATCTGGGTCGAAGAACAGTCACAGCAGGATTGGATCTGTTTCAATTTCGCCTCTAGACACTCACACGAGGACTGTCATTCGACAAACGAAACCGAGACTCGTCGCTGAACACTACTCTATCCCATTCTTAAGAGGCTCGGGCTTGACACTATTGCAATATCTCACGTCGGTGTCTTGTCGTCAATGGCACTCTTCGTATCGGACAGTTTGAGTGCAAGCCGCATTCGGCTAATCGTCAAGAAACTGTTCTCGCTGATGTTGGAACATCCAATGTACCCTGCAAATTCTGTAGAATGTCGACAGTCGTTGATTGTGTGGCCACCACCGCATGCCTTCAAATGCGTCGATCAACGCGTGCTGACGTGTATCTAGATGGACCTGTACTACTGCGATGATTCACATGCCCTGCTTCAATCCATATTTTCCAAATAATTTGCACAATTGACCCATCTACGCGTGTTTCAGTGGCGATACGGCGGTACGACAACCCTGCCGTACATAAGCTTAAAATAAATCCCCTGGCATTACTGCCCAAATATTGAAACGGACTTCGGCGTCGTCAACCAGGTATTTCTTCAACAACACGTGTTTCCTGAAATGAAAAACAGCTCGGAAAACGGGTTTCCGTAGCGACAGCTAGTAACAACTGTTGGCTCATCTGTCGTTTCAATTCCTTTTATCCCGCGCTCTAATCACGTGACCTACTTGCATTTCAGATCATTTGCATACATCGGCCAACTGTGTTTGTCTCGCAATTTGCATAATTATACGGCCAAATCTTCATGGTATTACATTTTCCATGTCGGGTAGTGTATTATTCAAAAGCATAATTTTAACCAATAAATTTTAACGATTTAAGGGTGTGAAATTGCGCTTAAACTTCTGTTGTAATAATTTATGCAATTAATGTACTTTGTTAATAACAGCATCTTAAAGCGTTAATAAAAACTATCAACCAGTTTCAAAGGCAAAATATAGCCTTCTTCGTCAGGATAGATAGACACAGTAACCGCACAAACAAAAGACTAAAAGTGCGTTCTGGTCAAGCTAATCATAATACACACAATATAAATTATATTTGTGATATTTAAAATTTAACAATTTCTATTTATTAAAATTGCCTATTTACTATTTATTATTTTTTACATTTCTAATTTATTAAATTTCACATTTCTAGTTTGTTAAATTTCACATTTCTAAATTAATATATTACCATTTCTTAGTCTTCTAAATTTCCATATTTTCAGCCACAAGTAATCGTCATTTATCTTTATTAGTATCTGTTAATTATTATCTTTACAGCATATACCTTTATTCCAGTTCAGTCAACAGAGCATATATTATACTATATAACGACTAGAATTATTGCTTTACTGTACCACACCAGTTGATCAGATGGCGAAATCAACAGATCAATTTTAATCCTCATTTAAAATTGGATATTCATCTTACGCGTATATTTATCTTACGCGTATATTTATCTTTGGATATTTATCTTACGCGTATTATTATGCGTTACACTTCCTGTGTTCTCTTGCCCTAAGATTAATCTTTTTTTGTTTTGTTTTTAGATGTGTGACGTTTTACTTGTGAATCTATTCTGTTGTGCAAAATAATTAAATAAAAACTGTTTAAAATTTAATTCTGATTCTCGACCTAGTTATTGCCTACAGGCGTGACATATTATACTATATATTACAGTCACTAACGAACTCCAGTAATTCGATTTCGAAAATTTGCTTCAGATTCCATTATTTATATAACATGCCAAACTTTTCAGGGGATCAATTGAATTTATTAATATTATTTTGTAAGAATATTACAGCATACCATTCGTATTTATACAGATTTTTTAATTGTATACTTTTTAGTATAGAAACGTGGAGCTTTTAGACATAGCTTTACCGTCATGTCTCATTTGTTTGCCATAGTTTTGCAACGAAAAGGCACCAATTTTTTTTCTTTTCACTTTAAATTATTCTTGTGCTTGAGTCTCACTTTCTTTCCCAGAATATTTCATTTTATACTCGTTTATTTTCAGTCATTACCTTCTGAACAACATCTTTATGACTCATATTATTATTCCGTATCATACTTACCACTCGACACCTATTGCTTAAGCCAAATTTGTTAAAACTATATGTATATATGCCACACAGTATTTGCTCATTTTAACCCATTTTCATTCTTCAGTGTCATGTCTCAATTTTATCTCAAGATGGCAACTATCAACAGATACACTAGCTATGACTTACTTAGTGATATAATTACATATCATGTTAGTCACACACTTTTGGCTATTTGTGATTATATCTAGGTACTCCTGTTCAGTTTCTCCTTTTGAATTTAGATAAATTTACATAATTTATCAGTCAATTATTTAATCGAAGTCCGTAACATTAAGATTTATGTTAAAATATATTATATGTTACATGTAAGCTAGCCATTTTAGAATATCTTCAAAAAACGATTACGTTTAAGCTTTAACGGCCAAATTCATACTTATAAAATTCATTTTGGAGGCGTTCTCAAGGTTAAGATCTCTTATTGTACATAACCATAGCCATGGACCGGTTCTCAAAGAAGCTTTTTTGAAGAAATTTGAAGGCAGCTTTGTGGTAAAACGGAATTTGCCAGCCTCCATACGAGTATGCGAAATTATGACATTCTTGCTGATATTGCAGATATCAACTATTCAATGCTGATGCGCAAATATTAGGCTCGAAACCGGTTCTGGATACAACTATCTGCAATATAGGCTAGATTCTAAAAAGTCTTCATTCTTGATTCTGGAGATTTTAAAGTGAGACCAATAACAGATTAGATAAGCTGCTCTCAATCTGGGGATCCAAAACTTTTCCATGGACTTCCCAAGAAAAATACTCGATGGGTATTTCAGGGTCGAGCATATGATTTTGTTTATTTTGGGTGGGATATTTTATCGGCAGGCTTACACTATGCTATTTTGCTAGGGGAGCGAAACCTTCATAAAAGCCTTTCTAAGTGTTTATTTAGGGTATTCGAGTGATATTACAGCCGTACCCCATTGTGAATCTAATTCAGGGTATTTTATTTTTGTTGGAGAACGCTCGGTTTTGCTTTGAAATATATGTGAGAGACAGTTTTATTGATTTGATTAATAGTATGTATGATGGCAGTATATGAGAGATTAATGTTTTATACGAGACTTTCTCACTTTGGTTTTAAAAGAGATAATTCGTTTCAAGCATTTTATTACTTTCCCTATAATACATGGTAATGCATTTGTAAAGTATTGGAATTGTGTATAAAATCGCAAATCCAAATTTTAAGAGACCTATACATTTCGAGCATTCTAGAAAGCGAAACCTATATTTTTAGCGTGACATCTGTGTGTGTGTCTGAGAATCAGTCTATCTGTCTGTGTGTCTGTATGCCTGTCTGTGCAATGTAAGTATCCACTTTTACTCAAAAATTAATGGACCAAATTTCATGAAATTTGGAAGGTAAGTCACTTGTGGGTTATCCTGGTGCTGATTAGATTTTGGTATGATTTGGGAAGAAAAAACCTGTCTTTTTTTTCGAAATGGCCCTCAGAAATAGAGTAGCTACTCTAGCTAAGAAACTAATTAACCAAATGTCCAAAAATTTGGTAGATAATCGTGTTGCTGATTAGAATTTGGTATGATTTGGAAAAACATAATCTACTTTTTTGCGAAATACCCCGCAAAAATCGCAAAAATCTAAAATAAAAGCCTGTATATGCTCAAATGTATCAATTAAATGCTTGTTTTATACTTAATTTTTTACAATTAAAAGAAAAAAACCAACCCCATTACTCTAAGATGAACCATTCTTGAGATTGTTGTTTTTAATTTTGAGGAGCTAAAGACGTAACTACAGTAGAAATACTATAGCTAAAATGTATTTAATTAAATTTCTTGAAATTTAATAGTTAATTCCCTTGAGGGTTATCCTGATAGAGATTATATTTTGGTATGATTCGGAAAAGTAGCGCAGACCCTTTCTTGCGAAATGACTCTCAAAGATCTTAAAAATCTGAAATAAATGACTAAAATTGCTGAAATATATTAATTATGTACGTGTTCTTCATGTAATTTTTGACAACAAAGCGAATAAGACTGACCCCATGACACCAGAATGAACCGTTCTCAAGATATTTTAGTTTTGCGAATTTTGATAAACTGAAGATGTTTTAAATTGCATTAAGTTTCCAAATAGAACGACGATGCATTAAAAATGCAAACTGGATATGATATCAGAAAAGTATCTGGGTTATTTTCTGCAATTATTTTTGCAAGTATCACCTTTTTATTCTAACGAGCGCTTAGAATGAGCTAAATGGATTCATGTATTCTATTATCTATATGGAAAACTAGATTGCGATCCTAAATAATTTGAGCCTGTGGAAAAGGTGCTCAAATGAAATTTTTATGTCTTGTCCTACAATCACCATTTGCTAAATGTTCCGAAAACAGTTTTCTTACTTGCATTGCAAATATCACCTTTTCGTGCTGATGATTGCTTAATAAACGCGAAACCAATTCATATATACTATTATCTGTAAAGGAAACTCTATCGTGTTCCTAAATAATTTGAGTTTGTGGGAAAAGGTATCCGCTGCTCAAATGAAAGTTTTATGTCTTGTCCTTCAATCACCATTTTGTAAACGTTCCAAAAATGTCTAAGCCTGACTCCTTTCAAGATATTCGATCGCACAAGAAAACATGAAACTGAATGGCTGTGGATTACATGGCTGCATTCAAATACGCAGCATTTTAGATATATTCCACGTTTCTTTCAACTGTTTCTCTGTTTCACGTAGCTGAAGGAAGTGGGTTCGATTTATACCCTACTTGCATCTTATTTGAAGGCGACTGCGAATTGCTGTCAGAGGTGGTTGGGGGGAATAAAGCGATACCAAATCTAAGTTCTTAAATGTGGGCCCAGATATATATTGCGAATTCTTCTATAAAGATCCTGATGGGGACTTCAGTAAATGGTTAAATGGTTAGATTTCTAAAATGCATTGCATTAGTATTTAAAGTAGTATTCTAATAACAGCTATATTTTCATATTTAAGCCTTTAAAAGACATGGACTGACATTCCACAATAATTAGCTGCAATTTAGTTTTCACAAATTATATTTTCTACTATGTCCGGTGATTGGCGTCGAAAATAGTCGTCTTAAACGAGAATGTAACTTAGTGATTTTTTTTTTTCATTTTTCTTATAGACCCAACCTACAAGAAGTCTGTTAGACTCTTTCGTGCTTGATACTGTAAATATACAAACCTTCTGGGGGTTCTGGAGGGTTTGAAAAGTCTTTTCGAAACCCCAGACTTTTTTGTCCGCCTTCGGGGGAAAAATGAAAATTCCGGCTCAGCTAAGTTCTGTCTTATGGTTGATACTATAATTGTGCAAAGATTTGGCCATCTTAGTCACAAAGTGGGCTACTATAAGATTTGAAAATATTTTTCGACCCCCCTTTCCTTTTTGCCCCCAGAGAAAATAAAAAGTGTCGGTTACGTTAGGTTCTGTCTCTTGGCCGATACTATTATTGTGCAAATATTTGATCTTCAATGCCACTAGGTGGGTTTTTATATAAGTTCTGGAAAGATTTTTAGAATGTCCTTCAGCTTCTCCCGTTGAGGGGAAACAAAAATGTGTCTCCATTGGAATCTTCCAGTGGCCAATACGATAATTGTGCAATTATTCAGCTTTCAAGACCATCGAGTGGGCTTTTAAAAAGAGGAAAATGACTTTTAAAAACTCCCATGTTGTCAGCTTCCATTGGGGGGGGGGAGAGGTATCAAAAATTCAGCTCCATTAAATTCTGTCCCATGTTTAATACTAAAAGTGAACAAAGTTTCAGAGTTCTAGATAACCGAGTTCTTCTAGAGGGTCTTAAAAATCAAGAACACGTTAGATAAATATTATATAAATTAAAACAAATATTCTTAAAATATATGACAATAATAATTGAAATGTCCTTCAGGCTACTTAGACGTTAAACGACTAATATTTCGAGACATTTGATGTACAAGTAATATTCTCTGAAAGTGGCTTATCAAAAAAAAAATTCATGATGTGTCCAAATTACTTTAATTAATATAATATTTAATGATCGTTAATCATTAAATTTTATAATTATATAATATAGTAACTAACATTAATGATGTGTGCAAAAAATAATTTACAAATATTATTATTATTCAGCAGTAATATAATCTATATAAATAAAATTGAAAATCTGTCTGTCTGTTTGTCCCATCATCACGGGAGAACGGCTAAACCGATTTTGTTGAAATTTTACCTTAAAATAGCCCCACTTAAAATTTAGTCCATGTTTAGAGTTTCTGCGACCAGTACTTCTTGAGATATGAGTGAAAAACGAATTTTCGTTTTTCTCATTAAAACGGGAGAACGGCTGAACCAAATTTAATGAAATTTTGTGGGTTGCTTTGAAATAGCCCCATTTAAATTTAGACTAAGTTTTGAGTTTCTAATACTAGGGGTTGCCGAGATATTAATGAATAGAAATCGTCTGATTATAACGTGCAAGTGAATTAAAACTTTATCTCTAAGTATGGTGGGAGATTTTTGCGCTAATTAGTCACTTTCTGAAATCATCAATTGTTTGAAAACATGAATTTAAATGGAATATATATCAATATGGTTCACAAGCTTTTACTCAACAATGAAAAATATTAAGAAATCAAAATGGTTAATAAATTTTTAGCATTTTATAACGATATATCATGTTGCTTAGCAACACAATTAAATTAAATGTGTTTGTTAATGTTTATTATTATTTTTTCGATTTTAATAATAAATAAATGGATATACAAATATATCTTATAAATGGACGGTTTGATTTCTTTTTTTATTATATTAATTGCAGACTGCGTAGTACATCACTTTCACTTATTTTGGCAAAGAGTTCTTAAGCTTATATATTCTGTTTAACTAATAAACTCATATATTGTGTTTAGCCAAAAAAATCCATTTATCCGATTGTTGAAACAGAAAAAGTCTAGAACGGGTATATCTTCTAACACAATTTTGGTGTTTTCATTTAGTATATACAAACGAGATCAGGAAGTTTTATTCAGATCTGCAAATTCAGACCTACGAATTCGACGGGATATCGCTAACTTGGCAACATTTCTTAAGCGTTGCCCAACTGACGGAAATGTTGTCAAATTGATAAAAAAAGACGCAAATCAATGAAATTTATTTTGTTTTATTAGAAGAGAGTACTGAAATGATGTTTCGTCAACATTTGTCTGTCAATCCAACCGTCTTACTTAGTAACACATTAAGCGAGTTTTTAAAATGGTACCAAATTGATAAAAATGTTTGTAAATTCCTAAAAATATATTGAAATTGATAAAATCGCGCTAAATAAATGAAATTAACTGTGCTTTGTTAGGGGATAGTATTGTGATGATGCTTCGTCAATTTGGCGATACATTTGGCGATTTTTGAAAATGTCGCTAAATTGAGGTAAATGTCGCCAAACCTTCTATAGAGATAGCATTATTTAGACGATATTATTTCCACCAATTTATATGAAGCAAATGATATCATGTTGCTTAGCAATGGATTTTAATCCAATGTGTTTATGCCCCAGACGAGTTTTATTAAATCTTTTCAGATTTGAATAATGAAGATATGTATATAAAATAAATTTCATTGCCATTACATTTTTGACCGGATAATATTAATTACGGTCTTCAGGTTTAAGCATTATTATTATTGATATTTTCGGGGATTATTGATTCAGAGATTATTGATATTTCAAGTAATTATGCCATTGTTTTTTGCGGCAAAAATTGTTGAAACTCATATATTGCAGGTCGTACGAGTAATCTTCTACAAATGCACGGGTACTTGTAATCTACGAGAATAGATGTAGTACAGATATATTGACATATATTTTGACATATATTGAATCAAGTACGGCCTTCTGGTATAAAGATTACAGGTTAAGTTTCTTTATATTATATACTTCATACAAAAGAACGGGTATGCTGCTAGTATATCATAAAAGCGATCATAAGAACCATCCTTTTAAATATACAAAGCAAGTTATATTAAATGTCTTCCACATTTTTTGCAATATAATTTCCAGATTTTTTTAATAAATTATGCGATTACAATATAAAAGCATAACAAAAACAAAGATAAATTCCTTTCATCTTATTTTACTAAAATGTGTATAAAATGAGTGTTGCTAATAAATATATTTAAAAACATTTAGATTTGATCTTAAAGTATCAACTATGCTTAGAACTAACTGTGTTTCTGTTATTGCTAAACCCCTTGGCATAGAAAATGCTATGTCAAGTGCAAAAGATCACGTTGCCCATAAAGTAATGGGTCTGCTACCCTCTCCTACTCCTCTACTAGAAGACCTATAGAGGCTCCCGTACAATCGAGAAAATGAGAGGTGGGGGCCGAAGAGGAAGATCAGGTACATGGAGGGGATATCTCTGTCTCCTCGTTTAAATCCCATATGATGATTTATAATTGTGATTAGAATTTAACTGTGCAATTAAAAGGAAATATTATAGAAATATCTTTCACCGATGAATTAAGAAGTATCACCAATAATTAATAAATAGATCCGGAAAAAAAAGCAAGGAGAAAGTTGATTAAAGGCACTGCGCTCCCTTTGTAAGTAACAGTATCCACAGACCGTTGCATACTTATTCTGAGCTGGTCAGCATAGAATAACACATATATGCAAGGCATGAAAGAAAACATGCTATGAACCCCTATTTTGGGGGCCTCTATTGAAACTGATATATTCTGATATAACCTGTTAAAAAGAATTTTGAAAATATATGACATTAACGATTGAAATGTTTTTTAGAATATTCAGACTCGATACCATAAAGTGGAAAGAATAAAAAAGAGCACGTACTCTTAAACAGTGATGATAGTTTCTTATGTTTCATTTTGAAAACTTTTTTAGTTTTATTTGTTATTGGATACATGGAACAAACACAACACCCGGAGTAGGATTTGGAAAAGTTTAAAGTTAAAACTTTGAAGATTTTCATTTTCAAGACTAACTTTTTGCTTTGCATATTTTGACAAAAGTTATTGAAATTGTATACGAGTATAAATACCAAACAGCTAATTCTCACTAACAATGATTTTAAAATTGGTAACATTGATCACTTTTAAATTCATTTGATTGAGTGCGCTTTAATTTGGCAGATATTCAAGAAAATATAATCGGAAAGGTTTCTTCGCGTGTCAGTTGGCAGAAGAATAAATGTAGGAAGAGAGAAAAACAATATCATGAGTATTTAAATTAATGACACCATGACTTCTTTACTTATTACTTTCGCTTCTCAACACTCACCAGAAAACTATCTTTCTCTGACGATTGTTGTTTGCGTTGTCTTGTGATCCTGAATAAGGGGGTGTTTCTGCTTTTGAAACCACTTGGAAACCATTTTATTGTACTATATGTTTTTATATACGACTCATTCTAATTTTTTTTTGCAGTTTTAATTCAATTATTGCTTGCAACATGAATAAAGCACATTCATAGCAACAGCACTCTTAGACAACACGTTTGTTAATCGTGCGCATTCATGTTTCTCTTATTCTGTTACATAAATATACCAAGAACGATCAATCATGCATAAAGAAATTATTATGAAATACTTTCCAACTGAAATGTGATTTTATTTAATAAGCTCTGACATGCGATACATTCAGCTCTGATATATTTTAAACTACAATAATTTACAGAACTACAATAATTTATTTTACTTGAAAACTTAAAACTTCATCGAAAAAAATAAACTTTATTCACATGACGTCACCGAAATATAAATCTTCTGGCTCTCTATGTAAAAACAATGAATATTTCAATCATATCACTTTTATTCCAGACTCCAAAACTAAATAATTTTGCGTGAAAAAATTCAGCAATTCTTATACAGCTCCTCTTACAATCACTTGTTTACATTCTGCATCTATTAAAATTAAACTTCATTGTTGAAATAATCAAAGCTTGATGATCATTTAAACTCAAAAATATTGTAATTGAGTTAGTACAGAATATAGATACACAGAAAATACTAAAAAATAAGGCGGTTTTAGGACGGATGCAACACTAAATACAAATTTAAAAGAATTTTAAAAATTACTATTTTAGCATTGGGAAAAATGATGGATGCCATATTTTATTTTGACGTGAGTCGCGTGATTTCGTAAATATAATATGGATTTAATCATCATTGGAATTTTTATTTTAAAAAGCTACCGAACATATTTTGCGGAACTTGTTTTTATATATTTTATGAGATAATTTGAATATTTCCTAACATTTTCGAAGCAATTTGGGAATTTTAACTTTGCTTAAAAAATTTTTGCAAAATTAAGTCCCATAGGGTTCAATGTATTTCACTTTTAACCCGGATTCAATGCAAAACTAACTAAGTAATATTATATTCATTTACATTCTCATATGTCCCACCAACCGTCTCAACAACATACTAAAATTTCATTTAGATAAAGTCATTTTTACGGCAGTTATCGTGCGAACAGACAGACAGACTGAACAAAGTCATAAACGCTTTTCAAACCCAATTGGAAAGTGTTAAAAATGCGCAATCGTTCAATAAAAGTTTCATTTAATTTGATACAGAAAATTAATTTTCCAACGTCTTGACTTACATTCTGATGTTCCTACGCTAATTGTTCATAAGTTTCATTGCAGCAGAAATTTGATGTATGCGAGCCCTTAACCGGCATTTTTCTCTTAAATCCAAGGACACTTGATTTATTACTTTCCTTATATACATAATGTATAAGGAAAGTATTGTGACGGGATCGAAAATTTGAATTCGAGTTTTCGACAGGAGAGCACGTTTCAAGCATCCCTGATCACGAATCAAACATTTTTGAAGTGATGTCCGTGTGTGTGTGTGTGTGTGTGTGTGTGTGTGTGAAAGTGTGTTGGTTGTTGTTGTTGAGACCCAGACCGTCCGACCTACCAGAAAGGTGTAAGGTAACTGTATGGACGGCCGGGAAGTGCCACCCAATTTAGACCGGAACCCAGTGGGGGAGCAATCCACAGGGACCGTACCCTCCTTCCCCTACCACCAACCTCTCGGAAGGACTTACGGACCCACATGTTTAACGTGATCGTACTCCGCATGAAGAAAGTGTGTTGGTGTGGGTGTGTGTGTTGGTGTGAGTGTGAAAGTGTGTTGGTGTGGGTGTGAAAGTATGTGTGTGTGTGTGAAAGTATGTGTGTGTGTGTGAAAGTATGTGTGTGTGTGTGTGTGTGTGTGAAAGTATGTATGTCTGTGTGTGTGTGTCAGTCAGCCTGTGGAGACGATAACTGACGAACGAATGGACCCATTCGAACGAAATTTGGTACAAAAATCACAATCCGTAAACGCTGGAAGCCTAATGTTTTTATACGCAATCGAATGTTCAAAACCCCCCAAAATTTTCGAGTGAAATTTTGAAAAAATCGTCAAAACATCAAAACCGCTAATAAAGTTACGCAAATAGACATTTCTTATGTAATTTTTCATTAGAAAACGATTGACATAAATTTCAGAAGGCTAACATGAACCGTTCTTGAGATATTGGACATTTTTTAAAGAAATTACCAAAAAGTTTTATAAAATAAAAAAAATATATTTCCTATTGAGAAACATGTTCACTTTTCATATGTAATACCATGAGATAAATTGGGTGACATTATTCTCGTGGACCTAGCTCGTTCCATTCATGAGAAAAGATACTTTGAGTAATACTTTTGTATTTAAACGCAAATAGTCATTTATCTGCTGTAAGAATAATTTATTTCTCCGTCTATAACCCTTGGCGAGAATTTAGCGACGTATTTGGCGGAATGTCGCCAACTTGGCGACATTTTTAATTGTTGCCAAATTAACAAAAATCTCGCCAAATGGATAAAAATGACGCTAAATCAATGAAAATGACGACTCATTGAAGAAAATTCAAAATCTTGGAAAGAATATAAGTATCTACTATAAGAATAAAAATGTTTTAACTGTAAAAGTAGTAAATTCATAGCATTATATAAGGAAAGTCATGTGTTGCCCACATCAGATTTTTTTTAATCTATAATTCCGTTCTAAACGCGATTGCAAATATTTTATTCTACCTCAGTAAAACTGTCTACATCCAAAACTATTTATAGAATTTAACCAAAAATGTATATGTTTAGCAATAGAAACTGGTAATGCCAATGTCTTCTGAGGTATTCGTTCCAAAAAGAAAACAGGAAAATTGAGTGGTTTTAGACTACATGACTGCATTCAAATAGGAAGCATTTTAGATATATTTTACGTCCCCTTCCACTATTTCTGTGTTTCACGTAGCTGAAGGAAGTGGGGTGGATTTATACTTACTCGCATCCTATTTGAAGGCAACTGTGAATTCCTGTCAGAGGTGGCTGGGGGAATAAAGCGATATGAAAGTGAGTCCTTAAATGGGGGACCATATATATATTTGCGAATTATTCTGAAGAGATCAGAACAAAAATCAATTTCATGAATGTTTGGAAATTTGGTACACGTATCTGGATTATAAGTGTTTACGTAACTTTTTATTAACACTTTACAACATAGTTGAAAGTGTTTATGACTTTGTTCATTCTGTCTGTCTGTCTGTCCGTTAGCTTGATAACTGCCGTAAAAATAGCTTTATCAAAATGCAATTTTAGTATGTTCTTTAGACGGTCTGTGGGACCTATGGGAATATAAATGAATTATATCACACCCAATTAGTTTTGGATTGAACCAGTGTTGAAAAAATGAAATACATTGAACCCTATGGGACCTAATAAATCAAAAATTTTTTAAGCGAATTTAAAATTCAAAAATTGCTTCAAAAATTTTAGGAAATATTCAAATTATCCCATAAAATATTTAAAAAAAATTCAGTAAAATATGTTAGGTAGTTTTTTAAATAAAAATTATTTAATATAGGGAGAAAAACAAATTCAATTAAATTCTGACTCTCGCTATATCCTCCAGAAATAAAAAAGAGATATATTATATAATAGATATCTTTCCAAGGGTTTAATTATTTTATATATGAGAAAGGTTTCACAATTAAAAATAAATATGCTAGATAACAATTTTTCAAATTTTTAAATAAAATATATTATTATAGTATTGTGATGAATGAAACGATTGGAAAAATTTTTTATGATTGAAATGCTGCTTTTATATAGAGGATATTTATATTTCAATGACGTCATTTGAATAAAGATCATTTGTTTTCGATGAAGTTTCCAAATATAATAAATTATTGTAGTGCTATGATAATTTTAAAAATATTACCGAGGAATGTATAGCATTTTAGAGATGTTTAAACCAGGCAATTTATATTTCAATGCCGTCATTTGAATGAAGTTCATTTTCTTCGCTGAAGTTTTCAAATATAATAAATTAATGTAGTATTGTGACAATTTTAAAATTATTACCGAAGAATGCATCGCATTTTAGAGATGTTTGTATAAAAGTGCATTAAAGTTGGAAATGCTTTATGCATGATTGGTCTTTCTTGCTTATACATGTATATTACATATTTGCACAATATTTTTTTTCAATATAGCTTTTAGACGGGGAAACAATATATAATTTTTTGAGCTTTCGTTTGAAAGTTTCATCTTAAAATGTTATTATAGCTTTACAATTATACGTACAAGTGAGTAACAGGTCAGTCAAGAATGCATTCTGCGAATTTTTGCTCTTGCACACTACTTAAATATCAGTTCCATGAGCATGACAAATTCTGAAAAAATGTTATTATGGCTTTAAAATTATAAGTTAGAAATAAGTCCGTCAAGAAAGCATTCTAGGAATTTTTGCTAATGCATACTAATTCAATACCAGTTCCATGAGCACATATGAGCATAAAAAATTCTGAGCAGTCGGGTTCGTTCTCCAAACCGCCTTGTTTAGTTGAGGGTCATATTCATAACAGTTTGAGTATTCATAACAGTTTGAGTCGTTTTTTTGGGGAAGAATACTGTGAAAATTCAGGATTTCAAATAATGCAGGACAACAAGTTTTAACCATTTGTATGTCTCTTAGATTAAATTTTGTGTTCTTTGGTTGGTTTGCTCTATATGAAAATGGCCATTAAAACACCAGATTAGCTCTAGTTTTCTTGAAATTTTTACAAAACAATTTTTCCACATTTGCATATACATACCCCATTATAATCCTCATACATGACACTTGTCGCTTGTTAGGAGTTTCTGGAACATATTTTTGAAAGAGTCCAACAATAGTTCTGCTAGCGTTTCTGCATTCTATTTCCCTTGGTACTTTTTTTTTGTTAGTAATTGTCATTTCCTGTGCTCGCTACTGACAGCACCGCAATTAGCCGTGAAGAAATATAAATTAGAGTGTAAAAATTATTTTTTCAATGACAAGTAGCACACTCTTGTAACTCTGCAAGATGGTTTCTACAAGCTTATATTATTCTCTGATTTTTGAATTATTCACCCGTTATTATCATATTATACCCATATCATATTGTCCTCCAGGAAACATCTGAGATGTAAAAAGTCTGATATGGTTAGAACGATGACATTCCCAGATGACTCATTTTCACGTTCCTTTATTTTTTCAAAAATTCATTAAATTGAGTTTAATTTGCACTTTTAATTTGATTTTCGTTTCCATTTGGTAACTATACTTATTTTCAAAGGTGACGTAGCGAAAATGCAAAGTAAAAAAAAAAACAAAAATATCTTGAGAACGACTAGTCCTAAAGTTATAGGGTTGGTCTTATTCTTTTCATCGTCAAAATTTGAGTATAACAGAAGCATTTAATTGATATATTTAAGCTTACATAGTCCTTGATTTTAGATTTTGAAGATTTTTGCTGACCATTTCGCAAAATAGGCAGGGTATTTTTTCTACTAATCGTACCAAAATCTAATCAGCATCATAATTATCTACAAGTGACTTAAATACCAAATTTTGAGAAATTTTTTTTTTAGTTTTTCAACTAGAGTGAATACGGGAACTTTTTCCGGGTTATTTTGCAAAAAAAAAGGTAGTATCTTTTATCCCGAATCGCACCATAATCAAATCAGTACCAGGATCACTCATAAGGGACTTATCTACAAAATTTTATGAAATTCGGTCAATAAATTTTTCATTTAGAGTGCATACATACATACATACTTTGCACAGGCAGACACACACACAGATACATAGACATACATACAGACACACACAGAGACGGACACACACATACATACACACACCCAGACAACACGCTAAAATAGTTTTTCGCGGTCTAGAGGTCCTGTAACATGTAGATCTGACGAAAAATCGAGTTGCGATTTTCGACATAATTCCAATACTTTCCCTATACATTACCTTGCACTGCAGGGGAAGTAAAAATCTGATGTGAGCATCACATGACTTTCCCAGCAAACTCATATTCACGTTCTCATTATTTCAATAATTTATTATGTTAAATTTAATAGCACAAAAAAATACCCATAGTTATTTAAAATGGCACTGAATTTGCACATTTAATTCAATTTCCGTTCTCATTTGGTAACTGAACTTATTTTCAAAGATGGCGTAGAATTAAGACGAATAAACTAAAATATCTCGAGAATGGCTAGTCCTAGTGTAAAGCGGTTGGTCATATTCTTTTTATCGTTAAAAATTACGTATAACAAGCGTTTAATTGATATCTTTTAGCATACGTAGTTTTTTATTACTTTCCTTGCAATATATGATAATGTAGTGGTAATGTGTATTGGAATCATACCGAAAATCGCAACTAGAGTTTTCGACGAATCTACACGTTTCGGGACTTCTAGAATACGGTAAAACTATTTTTAGAGCTTGACGTCTGTGTGTGTGTCTATGTGTCTGTCTATGTGTCTTTCTGTGCAGATTTTGTACCCACTCTAACTAAAAATCAAATTGACCGAATTTCATAAAATCTGGTAAGTCACTTGTGGGCGAATCTGGTGCTGATTAGTTTTTGGTACGATTCGAGATAAAAGACCCGCCTTTTTTTGTGAAATGGCCCACAAAAATTGCCTGTATCCACTCTATCTGAAAACTGGACCGAATTTCACAAAATTCGGTAGATAAGTCGCTTGTAGGTCACCCTAGTGCTGATTAGATTTTGGTACGATTTGGAAAAAAATAACCTGCCTTTTTTTTACGAAATGGCCCCCAAAAATCGTCAAAATTTAAAATAAGAGCTATGTATGCTTAAATATATCTATTAAATGCTTGTTTTATTCGTAATTTTTAACGTAGAAAAGAATAAGACCAACCCCGTTACACTAGAATTATCCGTTATCGAGATATATTATTTTTTTCGTATTTTCTCTGCGCCACCTTTGAAATTAAGTCCAGTTACCAAATGAGAACAAAAATTGAATTAAAAGTGAATTAAATTTAATTAAAATAAAAAGAACATGGATATAAGTCTGCAGAGAAAGTCATGTACTGCCCACATCAGATTTTTTTTTTTTTTTGGATTTTGACGATTTTTGCGGACCGAAATTTTTTTTGCGAATTTCGGAAAAACGTAGGTTATTTTTTTCCGAATCGTACCAAAATCTTATCAGAACCACTCTAACCCTCAAGTGACTAATCTTCCAAATTTTATGTAATCTGGTCTAATACTTTTGAGTTAGAGTGGATACATACATTGCACAGACAGACAGACACACAGAGAGATAGACACACTGAGAGATAGGCACACAGACACAGACACAGACGTCACGCTAAAAATAGTTTTTTGGAGGAGGAGGCGAAGCCTCCCGAAGGGTGTTGCGCTAGCGAAGCGAGCAGGGGGCAGAGCCCCCTAGTATACATAAATAATTATTTCCATGTACTCTTGCAAAGCTGGATTTCTACTCGACTGAGTCTAACCTACTTGGTGAAATAAAATACTACTTCTGACGAAGAAAGTAACAAAGTCAACTCAGCATTTTCATGTGGTACTGTGGATATTTGAAAGAAAGTATAAACGTTTCTGCTACATCTGAAAGAATATCAGTTGTGCTAGTCATATATGGATATCAAAAGGGAGATTAGATATTTTAGACTACATTAAAGTTCCAAATAAATATGCTTACTCTGTGTACCCAAATTAAAGATTTAATAACATTTGTGCTATTAATTAATCTGTACTCTGGATAATGTGAACTATAATCTCTTTTTACTTTCCTTACAGTACATGGTATTATATAAGGAAAGTACTAGAATGGGGTCGAAATTTGGAAATCGAGTTATTGTCAAATGTACACTTTTTTTTTAGGTAATTTGTTAGGTAATTCACTTGTAGGCTACCCTGGTGAAGTTATTCTTCCGTTTATTTATTTTGTCAGGTTTGTCTGTGAAACGTGCATGCAAGTGCATAAGTTGAACTATAAAATTTCGCCTACACCCCCTTGTTTTACATCTCATATATATTTTATTGGGGAGGATATCAGTTATTTTTCTTTAGGTTTATAAACGTGATTTCATATCTTTTAAACTTTATATGGAGGATAATATATTGCCAATTTGTTTTATTCCAGTGGAACGTCAAAAAATAAATACATATTAATTACTTCACTATATCCTTTATTATGGGCGCGGTAGCCCATTGGTTAGCGCGCTGGAGTTGCATTCGGTAGGCCCGGGTTCGATTCCAGCCACTGCCAAAACTGCCGCCGTGTTCATAAGGAGTACGATCACGTTAAACATGTGGGTCCGATAGTCCTTCCGAGAGGTTGGTGGTAGGGGAATGAGGGTACGGTCCCTGTGGATGCCTCCCCCGCTGGGTTCCGGTCTAAATTGGGTGGCACTTCCCGACCGTCCAAACTGTTACCTTACACCTTTCTGGTAGGTCGGACGGTCTGAGTTTCAACAACAACAACTATATCATTTATTATGATATATAAATATTACTAAGATGCGTTACAAATATTGGTTACGTGAAATAATGGCACATTAAAGAATAAATAAATATTAATCACTTGACAATATATTTTATTAAGATATATAAATATCGCTAACATGCGTTATAAATAATAATATACTGGCCAAATAATAATACTGCAAGGTAAACCTTAGAACACTGTCGTTCGTTTACATTTCTGACTACATTCCTGTTTGCATTTCTGACGTCTGCGTCATTTCGCATTATTTTTATAAATTTAGTAGAATTTACAAAAGGCGCCAAATTTGTCGCCAGAATTGCCAAATTTATCGGCAAGTGCAATAGACAGTCTCTATACTATACCATTCTTTGACAAATTGCAATTAATTTACAACCGCTAAACATCCTAGACGAACAATAACTGCCCCACTTACAGTGAAACTCGTTATACTTTAGTAAATATTAAATTAATAATTTTCGCAAAGCAACAGGAATTATCAAATAAATAAAATTTAATTAACTGTGTAGATATTCTGATTTATGGAATTTTTGACAATTTAACAACATTTTTCGCGATTTTGCGTTATTTTGTTAATATTGCGACATTTTTCAAAAGTTATCAAGTTCGCCAAATTGTTCGCCAAGTGAGACAAACGACCAGATAAACAAACCCTCCCTATTGAGGTGGGAAATCTCAGGGGTTTATACCACGGAGATTGCACTCAAATTACCAAGTTCGATTCCCGAATTTGAGTAAATTGCCCCCGTGTTCATACTGGGTACGGGCACGTTAAATATGTGGGTTTGTAAATCCCGTCCAGAGATTGGTGGTAGGGGAATGAGGGTACGGTTACTGTGGATGCCGCCCCACTGGTTTCCTAAATTGGGTAGCACTGTCCCAGGCATCCAAACAGATGCCTTACACCTTGTGGTAGGTCGAGCGGTCTGGGTTAAACAAACCCTCTTCTTTGAAGCATACATAATACCTTTTATTAATTAGTTTGAATTCAAATCCATTCATAAAGTTTAATACTAATTACTCATGTTTTTTTTTTAACATTGTCAATTTGGCATCATTTATGTTAATTTAGCTATTTTTCATTAATTTGGTGACATTTAAACAAAGCCGTCAAATTTATCGCCAAGTAGACAGATAGACCCTATAGAAACATTTTTAACATACCACCCGTTTACTAATTAGTTCGGATTCTAAGCCATTCATGATATTTTAAGTATAAATCCTGATTAATCATGTTTTGATTTTTAAAACTTTATCAATTTGGCATCATTTTCGTTAATTGAGCGCCGTATCCCCGCTATAAAAATAGTTTAACAATCAACCGTTGTTATTAATTGAACATCCAGGTAATTTGTCCTTGGCGAAAATCTTGGAGGAAATGTCGTTAACTAGTATACTTTTATCGAGTTTTAGAAACTGATCGAATTTTGCATAATGGTCGAGAATCTCCCCGGTTACACAGTTTTTAGCTAGTCATCATTTAGATAGGTCATCATTAACATTATTACGTCATTATTAGCATCATTTATAAGTGGTGCGGAACAGCCCAGTTGTTAGGGCTAGGGGTTTGCACTCGGATAACATGAGTTCGATTACCGGCTCTGCCCAAACTGCCCCTGTTCACGCGGAGTACGGCACATTATATGTATGAGTCCATGAATCCTTCCAAATAGGAGTAGGATAGTATGATCCCTGTAGGTGCCGTCCCTACTGGGTTCTGGTCTAAATTGAGTGGAAGTGTCCCTGCCGTTCAAAAAGTTACCTCACACTTTCTAGTGGTCGGATGGCCCGGATTGAATGGTCTGAGTTGAACAAACAAACAATCACTTAGAAGTATTGGCTTGATACGAGTAAATGTCACAGGGCTTTTATAATATTATTTTTTAAGAATTTGTTTAGTACTTAATTGCTGTTTTATTGTACCTGGTGGCTGTGTGTGATCGTTTTAGATAGCTAGATAGTTATTAACTGTATATTGTTCCTGTTTATGTTTACTGGTGCTTTAAATAAGGCATTAGTTATACAGAGATTTGAGCTTATTCTTGTATCCTGAGAATACATCATCAATTATTAGAGGATACGTCGTAACAATATGATCGAAAGAATTTTAAACTTGTTTACAACGCACTTAGAGCAACTCGGCACACCACACTTAGAGAAATACCGCAAAACATACAATGAGATATTGAAAGCAAGTGGTGAGAAAGTTCTGTCGTCATTAAGTCTAAGCTATACTAGGTAATATTTAGACAATATAGTATAGCAAAACTAATAAAGAAATAATACTCGAACATACAAAATAAATCAAACTGTAATGTGCTCTTTGCGATATGCTGAAGATACAGTCGTAAAAAAAAGAAAAAGAAATCTTATTCCAATGTAATGTGGAAAAATTTATGCTTCTACGATAGATATAAACAAACAATATATGATAACGCCCAATATCTGTAAGTATTTACAGCTCCGACACAGCGGAATAATGTTTTGCTTGAGTTTTTTTTTTTTTTAATTTTCCAGAATTCTTCAAGAAATGGATTCAGTTATAAATCGGAATGGATTCGGAAAAAAAGGACGATGTCTGGACATTTGTCTATTTGACGACTGCATGGAAAATTTTGGATTTTTTTAACCCAACTATACTAATGTGAGATAACTTTCATTAAAGAGGTCAAAAACACTGTTCGGAACTTTGACAAAAACTTTAATCATTAATTATGTTATTGGTTGAAATTTATGTTATAGCACAGATAGATATTACATTTATCAGGAGTTCACAAGTAAATAATTGAGACAGAAACTACTTAAGAATTGTAACTAATTTGTCTCAAAAGTATCTGTAAAATTACCTGAAATTTGGATTCCATTATGAACACTTACGTTTACATTCTACAACTCTTTCATGATATTAAACTACATCTATAATTAAAGTTCAATAAAGATGATAACTTGTTAAAATCTCTAGATATTGAGTATTTATTTTTGATGCTCTTATATTGTTTTACCATTATTAATACATATAATTCAATTTATAACTCAGTTCTGTATTTATATTACTGTTTTAAATTATGCCTGCAAAGATAGACAATTTTATGATTATTTACATTATGTGCGATTCTTCTTAAATGTTATTTATGTGTTTTGAAATGTGTTTTATTTATGTGCTTACAGCAACTGGAAAAAATGTCTTTTAAGGATAAATGAGTTACTACTATTTAATTAAAAATAATATTTTTTATAAAACTTCTGTAAATTTTTATCAAACAGAAAATATTTTATAGCGGTATTCCTAATTTTTTTTACTTTTTAGCAAAACTTACTCAAGCATAAACATGATATATATTAAGCTGAAATCCACTCCACTATGAATAATAGTTAAATATTTGTACTTAAAGCATGGTTTGTACTGTAAATAACAATCTGAAAACAAAATAAATATTAAACAGGATGGTGAATATTTTTCTAGCTTAAGTGGTTTATCAAATATTTTATAAAATTAAAACTATTTCTAAAATTTCTGCAAATGTACACAGAAAAGGAAAGGTTTTATAGCAGTATTTCTAACTTTTGTTACATTCCAGTATCTAGTGAGCATACTCAGGCATAAACATGCATTTACACTGAAATTCCTTCCACTGTGAAAGATAGTAAAGATTTTATGGTTAGAACATGGATAGTACTGTAAATATCAATCTGAAAGCAAAATTAGTTTAGACATTATGGTGAATATTTTTCTAGATTAAGTGCTCCATTAAATATTTTATCAAATAACAAATTTCTCTAAAATTTCTGAAAATGTATACCAAATAAGAAAGTTTTTATAGCAATATTTCTAACTTTTGTAACATTTCAGTAACTAGTGAACTTACTCAAGCATAAATATAATACATGCTTGGCTGGAATTCCCTCCACTGGAACAAATAGTAAAGAATTTATGTTTAAATATAAAGTGGTACAGTAAATAACAAACTGAAAGCAAAATAATTATATAATAAGCTAATATAATGAATACATTTCTGACTTAAATGTTTTTCAAATACTTTTCTATTTTCCAAGATATATTTAAATATCAAAATAAAATAGTGCTTTTTATGTTGCCCGTATTACGTTTAAAATACTAATAAATTTCACACCTTCTAATACTACCCTAAATTCTTTGATATATTTTAATTAGTAAAATAAATTCATGTATTAAACACTGCCCACTCACTCTAAGTGCTATTTTGAATACAACAAAAACTACGAGCGTAAATATTTTTAAGTTCCTTAAGTTTTTGTCTGACATATAATACAATGCCATTTAATTCAAATGAAAGTAGAAACAGTGAATTTATTGAATAGTGATTAAAATCAAATTCTTCTCATTTGTGGAATCAATAACTTATTTTTGATACATTTTATAAGTAACTCACAGATGTAATAAAGTGTGTCAAAGATACTTATTTGGTTATGAGGGGCATTATTCTTTTCATACTAATTCCTTTTTCTTTTTTCTTTTTACTATGCAGCTCTACAGGAGGTTGCATGTATGATGCACATACAAAATGTTACATAAATCAAGCACATACAAAATATTTCATATATGATGCACATACAAAGTGTTGCATATATGATGCACATACAAAATGTTACATATATAATACACATACAAATTGTTACATATATGATGCACATACAAAATATTGCATATATGGTGCTGAGAGGTCGGAAAAGTTACCACCTTACATATGAAAAAGAGGAAAATTATAACCGTCTGAAAATTCTAAAATCATGCCTAAAAGTTCGATAAATCTGATAAAAAGTGCAAAATTTGAAAAAAAAAAAAAAAATTAAAAAAATTAGTAAGCACAAGAATTAAACATTAAAAATATTTATTTTTAGAATATTTCTAAAGCAATTATTTTTGTAACCCTCAAAATAAATATTTAACAAATAACTATGAATATTTTATTTTAAAAAATTAAGCTTTACAAATTAAAAAGTTTATTAATTACTAATATTTTAGCATGTTAAAGGCAAGAAAACAAATTTTCTTAGAAAAATAAATTGCAACATTCTTTTAACAAAATTTATTTTAACACAATGCATGGAGCTTTGTATTAAGTATAGTCGTTTCAATCGTAAATTGGATTAATTGAGTTCTGTCCCGTGGTCGGTACTATAAAAAGTAAACGTTCCAGCATTTTAGGTCGTCGAGCCAGCATCTGGAGGTCTGGAAATGCATTTTTTGAATACTCTCGATTTTTATTTGATCCCGAGGAGGGGGGGGGGCGGATCCACAATTCAGGTTCGGATGTGTGATTGAAACTGTGTGTGTAAAGAATCAGCCATCGACGTCACCAGGCAGTCTTCTGGATGCTCTGGAAAGACGTTTCGATTCCCTCCCCCTTTTCTCGACCTCCCAGAGGAAAATCGAAGCTCCAGTTCAGTTAAAGTCTCGTGGTCGATACTATAAATGTGCAAAATTCCAAACTTCTAGGTCATTGGAGCGCAACCTGTTTTGATCATGTGATCCTACTCAAATATGACTTTATTCAAGAGATCCCATACCATCATGCAAATAAAGTAAGGGATTGAAATTATAGTTAAATATGATTTTTTGCGTGGGCATTTATTTTACATTTGCAAAAAGTAATACATTTAGCAATTAAAAGTAGTAGTTACATTTCGCAATTAAAAGTAGTAGTTACATTTAGCAATTAAAAGTAGTAGTTACATTTAGCAATTAAAAGTAGTAGTTACATTTAGCAATTAAAAGTAGTAGTTACATTTAGCAATTTAAAACGCTAAAATCTTTCATCTAGCAAGAAATCGTATGTTTGATATCATCGAAACAAGAAAACACTATTAATAAAAGATTTTACGCAAAATGTTTGGCAGCCCTAATAAGGAAAATTAAGCGTAAATTTATATATTAAAATACAAAAAAAACATTATTTTTATTTTTTCATACTATGAAATATATTATATAGAAAGTATTGTTATCACGAAACTTTTCAATTTCAAGATTTTGATACCGGTATATGTTTTAGGACCACCTAAACAAGTTTTGACAGTTTTTAGAATGATGTCCTTGTGTCTGCGGTCGTCGATTTCTCGTGTACACCATAGCTGTCACAAATATTAATGTACTTTCACGAAACTTTATCCAGCTTTGTTATCGAAAAATATAGAACGGGATGGAATTATTTTAAAATTCGACCAAATACTTCGAAATTAATTCACAGTTTTATGTTTTCTTGAAATAGCAGCATGGGATAAATGTGACATGTTTATGCATACCAGGGATCATTTAAGGCTCAATGATTACGAAACTTAACAGTTTCAACCATTGCAGTAAAATATTGCCGCCATATAATTTTTGGGTTCGTGACGTCATTATTCCTCATAGAGCTCCTCTACTACAGGCTGACTTATCAAGCATATTGAAGCCCACCATAGCTGGAAGAGCAATCCATTAGCATTAGCTCTATTCGCATTTTCACTTTATTAAGTATTATTGAAATAATTATGGGTGGCTGTTCTGTACCGAACTGTTCTAGTCATTCTAGAAAGGGTTTTTGGCTATTTCGCTTTCATATAAACGAAGAAAGAAGAAAACAATGGTTAATAAATAGTCGGCGCGATAATTGGATACCCGGTACTGGAGCATACTTGTGCGAGGTAAGTTCTACAATATTCTAATTGAAACTTCTTTTTTTATATAAAGTATTTATTTTTTACACTTATTTTATAATTCCTGTAACTGTAATATGGATTATAAATAATTTTTAGTTGTTATAGTCTTATCTTAGGACACTTGGTTTGTAATGTAAACATCACCTTGAACGCATTATACTGTCTTCAAAACCTAGAATAAATAGCTTCAAATTATACATTATTATATTAAAGATTTATTACTGTTACACCAATATCTTTCAAGTTTTATACACTTTGTTGCATGTTTAGATCATAATGAATCACAGAATTGGTGAATCCTACTATCAACAAACTGTCGCCAAGTGGAAAACTTGCCATGTTATAGTAATTATGCAAACATAGTTAAAATGGTAAATAAATCGAAATACGTTTATCATAAAAGGTTTTTTTAATAACATGTATGAATGTTTGCCTCACATATTTGAAAGTTTGTTAACTACTTTGTATTTAAAGAGGAAAATACTAATAATAACCCTACTGAGCTCGGCTTTTTTAAATCAAGGATTTTCAAACAATAGTTGATCATTAAGTAGCTATTATGATAAAAGTATTTCGATTTATTTACCATTTTAGCTTATGTTTGCATAATTACTATAACATGGCAAGTTTTCCACTTGGCGACAGTTTGTTGATAGTAGGATTCACCAATTCTGTGATTCATTATGATCTATAAATACAACAAAGTGTATAAAACTTGAAAAATATTGGTGTAAAAGTAATAAATCTTTAATATAATAATGTATAATTTGAAGCTATTTATTCTAGGTTTTGAAGACAATATAATGCGTTCAAGGTGATGTTTACATTACAAACCAAGTGTCCTAAGATAAGACTATAACAACTAAAAATTATTAATAATCTATATTACAGTTTCAGGAATTATAAAATAAGTGTAATAAATACTTTATATAAAAAAAGAAGTTTCAATTAGAATATTGTAGAACTTACCTCGCACAAGTATGCTCCAGTACCGGGTATCCAATTATCGCGCCGACTATTTATTAGCCATTGTTTTCTTCTTTCTTCGTTTATATGAAAGCGAAATAGCCAAAAACCCTTTCTAGAATTATTAGAGCAGTTCGGTGCAGAACAACCACCCATAATTATTTCAATAATACTCCTAAAGTGAAAATATGAATAGAGTTAATGCTAATGAATTGCGTTTCCAGCTACAGTGGGCTTCAATATGCTTGATGAGTCAGCTCGTATATAGAGAAGCCTTAATTCCTCAAAATGGCACATTGTCAAATTCAGCATCACAAAACAAAATCACAAGTTACTGAAAAATGGAGTCTGTTATGAGGAAGTGGGGTTGAGTTACACTCCAGTTAATATTTATATATTATCTGTCTTTCAATAAAAAATTTTGGTGACCATTTAATAAACCCTGGCGATCCAAAAGTTGCTCAACGCTGTTATTAGGCTTAAGGAAAGTCTGAAAAGACCCATCATGCACGTTAGGCAATTATTTCATAGTTTTTTAATTTGGCTATAAATCTAATTTTAATTTTCCAAAATAAAGTTTTACAGTTACTCTTTCAGTTCTGCAACCCCCTCCTACTTGATTTTTTTGAAGAGCCTCTACAATTTACTATTTTGAAATTGGGCCACAAAAAGCCCTTGCTAAACCCCCAAACTATTTAAATCGGTGTCTGTTACTATCAGTGGTAAATCGATACATTTATTGCAACACCACATGGAAACATTTACACATTGTGGTGAAAACTCTATCAAAATAAATTAAATAAATTAAGATTTTTTTCATCAACATAACTGTTAAAGTACCACACGTTTTATATTAATTAACTTCTCTCTTATTTCAATATTTATTATTGGTGGCAGAAATGTACAATACTATTGTGTTTACGAAAATTTTTTATTCAAACATCTATTTCTTTGGATCTGCTATAGGATCCACTAGGGCTCAGATGATAACTGGATTGGATTTAGCATCAAATTCAGCATAAAATTTGGCTTTCACTATGGATTTAAAATTCCGGTTCTTTTTCCATGTCTGTCAAAAATTTTCAATTTACTTGAAACATCTATTTTTCAGGCTTGGCTATAGATATGACTTAGATGATAACTGATATAGATATTGCAACAAATTTTAGAGATGGTAGGGTAGTTTACTAAGAATGTTCACTTCTGGTTCAAAACTTTTCTTCGAAACATATTGTTTAAAGGGTTGGCTTTAGATTGAGCTTAGAAAATGACTAATAAGGATTTAGCATCAAATTCTGGAAAGGGTAAAATGATTCAATAAGGATTTCCATGTTCTTGAGATGTAACTTTGATTAAAAAATTTACACTTTCGCTGAAGCATCTATTTCTCAGAATCTACAACAGATATCGTATAAGTGATGACTGTTACAGATTTAGCATTAAATTTTTTTAGAGGAGTTAGGGGGATCACTAAGGATTTCTACTTCTGGTTTTTTCCTCTTTCGAATCAAAAAAATTTCTTGACAAACATATATTTCATAATATTGGTTATAACTAGAGCTTAGATGATAACCATATGAATTCAGATTTACATTTTGGAGGAAGTAGGTTCAATAAAGATTTCTATTTCTGGTTTTTTTACACTTCCTGTTCAAAAAAATTTCTGCGAAACATCTATTTTTCAAAAGTGGATAGAGCTAGAGCATAAATGATGACTGATATGGATTCAGCATCAAATTCCAGACGGGAGTAAGAGGGTTCAGGATTTCTATTTCCGGTTCTGGCATACTTATTTCGCACTCGTATACGATATTTCTTTCGAAAATTCGTATGACTGAACGAAATAAGTACGCAAAAGAGATTAAAAATGTATAACAATTCCGTCACAAATTAAGCATCCATATGAAGTCGCCTTTATGCATTTGTTGTTTTCTTTCTGTATAGATACAGAACTATTTACTTACTATAGTATCCAGGCATTGAAAAATTATGTGAAATCTCCTTTATGCATTTGCTGTTTTCTTTCTGTATAGATATAGAACTATTTACTTAATATAGTAGCCAGGCATTGAAAAATTATATGAAGTCTCCTTTATGCATTTGTTGTTTGCTTTCTGTATAGATACAGAACTATTTACTTAATATTGTAGCCAAGCATTGAAAAATTATCTGTTGTTTACTTACAAGTTACTTAATATTTCGCTACGTAATAACACTGGACAGACTTTAATTTACGGACGGCCCCTGCTATTTCCTCCGAAACCTGTCACAAGCACGTTTGATAACCGCTTACGCTGGCGCTCAAAACTAGAAGGCGTGCTATTGATAGTATCTAGCTCATTCCGTTCTTGATCCCTCTCCACGAAAGATGCAGCACCCCCTCTCCTTTCCATCGTAATAAAAGCACGATTATGGTGCGTTTTATTATCCCCCCCTCCCTCTTTTGTGATGCTGTAAAAATGCTGGCTACCTCCCCTTCTCTATGCTGTGTTCTGTAAGGAATGGGGGGGGGGTAGTAAGCGTTTGTCGGAGACGCGTGTATTTTCGATTTGAGTTACGAGATGCGTTGGCTCGTTTCTAAAGCAAATACAATTGAGAAGTGCGGTTGTCTTTGTATTACGTTAGATCATTTGGTATTGATTTGTATTGGTAACTATTAACAATAAAAAAGCTATTATTTAATTATTGTTTAATCAAATCATGTTGAGAAAAATTATAAAGACAAGCGAAACCTTGGAATTTTAAGCGAAGTAATCCAATGTCTTTATGTAAGATCCAGCACCGTTAATTATAACGGGTCTCAAATGGAAAGAATTCCAAAATAACTGAATATTGTTAGAGAAAAAGTTGATAGTATTTTAAAGGTGTATATCAATAAATTAACTGTAGATCAACTCGACTTTCTCATACCAAAATCCATTTTTAGATACTTTTTTTTTTCGAATTTTACAAGACAATTTTGAAAAGTCGGTATTCTGAGTGGAAAACGTTACAGTTATAGTGTGTTACCTTTCACTTTAAATTGCTTGAAAAATATTTTGATTGATAACATACTTAACAATGTAACCCCGGGAGAAATTGCCCTCGAGAGGGGAATGACGTCACGAGCAGAAAAATTTGTATCCTGGCTAGTTTTTCCAACAATGATTGAAACAATTGAGTCTCTTGAAAATTGAGCCATAAATATGCATTATTACGTCAAATTTTGTCTTATGCTGCCATGTTAAAAAATATATAAAATTTCGAATAAATTTAGAACATTTCGCTCGAATTAAAAAAAATTCTATCCAGTTCTAGATTTTTTTTTTTTTTTTGCAAAGCAGAATATAAAGTTTTATGAAAATCGTTTAATATTTCGGCCGCTATCGCGTACACAAGAAATCGACCACAGACATACATACAGAACTGACTGGCAGACAGACAGACGGACATCACTCCAAAAATAGTCAAAGCGTATTCAAGAGGTCTTAAAACATATATTGGCATCAAAATCTCGAACTTAAAAATGTTCGTGGAAACAACACTTTGTCAATACTACGTATAAGAAAGTAATAAGGCAAAAATATCGCCAAGTAAGTTTATCCCACTTAACTTTACATCACATCGAACATCAGCCATTTGAATGTCAGCCACAATAGCTACACGGATATTAAATTTAAGATTGTCATCTTTTTCGTACAAAATTCGAATAATAATATGTTGACTTGACCATTGATTTTAGTACTTCCTTTTTCAGTATCTTTTCCTTCTCGCTTGAAGTTTAAAGAGAGGATTCTTTTCCTCTCCTGGGTACTTCACTAAACCCCGTCCTTGAGTCCTTGAGACTTGACCATTGAGTTTTATTTATACTGTTACACACGATCAAGTGCACCCTGTTTCTAAAAACAAATTAACATCACGAAAATAGAAGTTTAACGCTTTTAACATCTTGAGTCCAAACAGAATGACTTGTTCGTTCTCACGTGCAGAATTCTCATTAGAACGCAAATGACATTTAGTTAACATACCGTGATATCTATCTATATATACTAATTGCCAAGTGTCCGTCTGTCCGTCTGTCTGTCTGTCTGTCTGTCTGACTGTCACGCTTTTTTCAGGCACTTCCCGAATAGATAGAGACTTACAATTTGGTACACGGCTCGGTCGCTCGATAAAACCCCCTGGAAAATCGAATTTTTCGAAAACGTTCTATAGAGGGGGTGCCCCACACTAAAACGTTCGAAAAGTGAAATGATGGGAAAACATACTTTGCAATGAGATAGAGACTTCAAATTCGGTGTATGGGTAAATCATTTGAAAGGAAGAAAGTGTACAATTTTAGATTTCCACTATTTTCTATCTTAGGGGTGCCGCACACCAAAACGTTCGAAAAGTGAAATGATGGGAAAGCATGATTTGCGATGAGATAGAGACTTCAATTTTAGTGTATGGGTAAACCGTTTGAAAGGAAGACAGTGTGTAATTTCAGATCTCCAATATTTTCTACTTAAGGGGGTGCCGCTCACCAAAACGTTCGAAAAGTGAAATGATAGGAAAGCATGCTTTGCGATGAGATAGAGACTTCAAATTTGGTGTATGGGTGAATCGTTCGAAAGGAAGAACGTGTGCAATATTAGATAACCACTATTTTCTACACTGTGGTGTCGCAATCTGCGAAAGTATATATTTCTAATTTTAAATGCTCTTTCAAATCATGTAAATGTAAAAATGCTTCGTCTGAAATAAACTGGGACGAAGCGAATCTGATGAAATGTACGTGTCCTTGGCCGGCGCGCCCTGCTTGAAAGAAAAAAGCTGTTGAATGCTTTAATTTTATGTTGTTGATTATTCCAACTGTTTCTGCATTGCGAGTGTTCATGTATATGTTTTTGTGACGTCAGAATTGGAAAGTAGTGGTACAGAGACGCGTCTTTGGTTCGACAGAGCATACAATGGTTTAAAATCTGTCGGTCGTGTTTAAAGTTGCTCCATAGTTTTTATAACAATGAAACGAATTAAATTTAAAAATAAATGTATAATTGCTCTCATATTTTACGACCGACAGTGTCCCTTTGAACCACACTCATGGTTCGTAAGTATCTTTCTTTTAAATGGGAGACTCTAAATAGTTTCTGGCTATTTAACTAGCGGAATTTACGTTATTATGTTGAGCCAGCTAAGCATTAAAGATCTGTGTTTCAATCTCCCTTTGTATATGATACAATGTGAAATATTTCAAATAGAATAATTTATGATTTAAAATCTTTATAAAGTTGCCATCGAATGCCATCGAGTTGAAATATGATGCTTATATTTAAAGGTCTTATGTGTTTCTTAAAGTTAATTAAAGAATTTTTTTTTAACTCCAAATGGAATTATTATTTACTGTTTTGTTTTCTTGCCATATTTTTGTTCCTAGCCATTGTGTAAGTATATTCGCTTCACACCAGGGAAAGGAGCGCACTTGGGTGTTTTGCGTACTAACCACTGGATCACGATTAGGCCAATTGAAGATAAACCTATACAATTAATTCATTTAACTTTTCTTCAACTTTTCTGAATGTAAGTGTGGATATCTGACCGATTCCGCGCTTACAACACTTAAGGGGGTGCAGCACACCAAAATGTTCGATGTAACGAATAAATGAGAAACGCCTCCTTTAAAATTTGATAGAGGCTTGAAATTAGGTATATGGACTAATCATTTGATGAAAACACCCAAGGCGAATATAGTTTTTCAAAAACGTTCGTTTAAGAGGGTGCTCTAGAGGAAAACGTTCGAAAGGTGAATTGATAAGAAAACATACTGTGGGATGAGATAGAGAATTGAAATTTGGTGTACGGGTAGATAGTTTGGAAGGAAGAAAGTGTACAATTTCAGTTTTCCAATATTTTATGCTTTAGGGGGTGTTGCACACAAAAATGCTCGATTTTCGGAATGAAGTAGAAATATCCCTTTTAGAACGTGATAGAGGCTTGATATTTGGTATATGGACAAATCATTTGATAGAAAACCAAAGAAGAATGGAGTTTTTCAAAAATATATATTTAGGGGGGTGGGTACTCCACAGAAAAACATTCGAAGGGTGAAATGATAGAAAAAATATACTTCGCGATGAGTTAGACTTCAAATTTGGCATACGGGTATATAGTTTGAAAGGAAGAAAGGGTGCAATTTCAGTTTACAAACATTTGCTATCGTAGGGGGTGCCGCACACTAAAATGTTCGATTTCACGAACAACTGAAAAACGCCTCCTTTAGAGTGTGATAGAAGCTTGAAATTTAGTATATGGGATAATAATTTGATAAAAAAAACCTAAGATTATTACGGTTTTTCAAAAATGATAATTTAAGGGGGTGCAACACAGAAAAACGCAAAAACGTTCGAAATATGAAGTGATAGAAAAACATGCTCCACAATAGGATAGAGACATCAAATTTGGTGTACTGGTAGATTCTTTGAAAGGAAGAAAGTGTGCAAATTTCAGATTTCCAATATTTGCTACTTTAGAGGGTGTCGCACGCTAATATGTTCGATTTTCGGAATAAATGAGACACTCTTGCTTTTAAATGTGATAGAGGCTTGATATTTGGTATATGGGCCAATCATCTGATAAAAAACACAACACGAGCAGAGTTTTTAAAAAATGTTCATTTATGGGGGGTGCTCCAAAAAAAAAACGTTCGAAAGGGGAAATAATAAAATAGTAAGCTTCGGGATGAGATAGAGACTTTAATTTTGTGTACTAGTAGATAATTTGAAAGGACGACGTAGTCAACTTAAATTTTCCAATATTTTCTTCTTTAGGGGCTTCTGCACACTAAAATATTCGATTTTCCGAATAAATGTGAAACACGAATTATTAAAAAATTTACATTATTCAGGGGTTGCTTATTGTAAGACCGTTGATTTTCAACGGGTATTCTGCTAGTAAATGACTATTTGCGAATTCTTCTTCAAAATATAAAATACTCTGATGTGATCAGCACACGACTTTTCCTACGCAACTCAATGAATTTACTACTTTCAGAGTAAAAGAAATCAGATCTACGATAGAGTGTTTTTAACATTGAATTGTATATTTGACATTTTTACTGGACGGCAACAAGTAAAATCATTTCAAAGTGCTTTATTAACTTCTTTAGTGCTAACTTTATTAGTGCTTTATTCGATTTCACAAAAATCGAATTTTACAATTATCGACATTTATAGAATCCACAATAAGCAGCATATTTCATACATTAAACTACTTTTGAATTCAACCATGAATTTAGAATTATTTTCGTTCAATAAGCATTATTTTTACAGATTGGGCAATATTTTTGTTAATTTAGTACATATTAAAAAAAAGTCACCAAATTGGCAAATTATTTTGTTAAATTCGCCGAATTTATCACCAAGCGCTATAGATGCACGGGTAGAAGGGTTTTCTCATATATTAATGTATAATTATTGGCAAATTTTTAGGCATCAAAATGCAAAATTGTTACACAGAAAATCTTATGAATGGAATGAACTAGATGAACATATTTCACGATAGTTATTTCTTTTATTATTTCATGTAATTATTTTGATAGCATACAATATATTCGAAACGGTTCATGCTAGAGATTTAAGTTGGTGTAATTATTTTTCTGATTAAAACTTACATAAAAAATGAATATTTATCTAGCATAATTGAATATTTTGATTTTTTAATGTTTTTTTTTAAATATCATTCTAAAATTTGGAAGTCTTCCAAACATTCGATTACGTTTAATATCTAGAGGATACCAGTATCTACCGATTCTAATAATTGTACCAAATTTCGTTCGAAATGATTCATTCACTTATAAGATATCCCATCCACAAACTCACAAACTCTGACATACATACATACATACATACATACACACACACTAATATACATACATACACACACTACATACACTCACACTAACATACACAAAGGCATCACCTTAAAAACATTCCATTCGAGTTCAGGCGTAGTTCGCTGAGAATTCGAATTCAGGTTTTCGAAACGGTCACAATACTTCCCCTATACATTTTATTATGCATGTAGGGAAAGTAGCTTTGCAAAAAGTATCTTCTGCCGTAAAGGGAGCAAACTAGATCCATGAAGATAATGTTAACATATTTGTTGCATAATATTTCATACAGAAAGGGAACTTATTGTATGATATTTGAATGCTTTTTAATTGTGTGCATTTTTAACACTTTACAACAAAGTTGAAAAGTGTTTATGACTTTGTTCATTCTGTCTGTCTGTCTGTCCCTTAGCACGATAACTGCCGTAAAAATGACTTAATCAAAATAAAAGTTTTGTATGTTGTTCAGACGGTCTGTGGAACCTATGGGAATATAAATGAATAATATCACCCAATTAGTTTTGGATTGAACCCGGGTTGAAAAAATAAAATACATTGAATCCTATAGGACCTAATTTTTCAAACATTTTTTAAGCGGATTTAAAATTCACAAATTGCTTCGAAAATTTAAGATAATATTCAAACTATCTCACAAAATATATAAAAAAAAATTTAGCAAAATATATTCAGTAGTTTTTTAAATAAAAATTAAAATAATAATTACACCTCTTATATGAAGCGATCACGTGACCATTATATGAAGAGATCACGTGACCCACTTCAGAATAAATTATAGCATCCATTTTGTGTCAAAATCGTGATTTTTAAAGTTCTTTTTAATTCATATTGAGTGTTGTATCCGTGCTAAAACCGCTTTATTGTTGCTTAAATTCTGTGCATCTACATACTGAAACAACGCAATTACAATATTTGAGTTTAAATGATAATCCAAATTTGATTATTTCTACAACGAAGCCTATTTTTCACTTATGTAAAATGTAAACAGCAAAATAAGTAGAATGAGTTGTATAAGAATTGCTGCATTTCCTTAACGCAAAATTATTTAGCTCATGGAGTCTGCATAGCTGATATGAATAAAATAGATATGAATAGCTGATATAAATAAAATACGATTTTACAGAGAGAAGGACGATTTTTTTCGATGAAGTTTTAAGCATAGAGTTTAATTACTTGTAACTCCATGGTCTTAAGTTTTTAAATAAAATAAATTATTATAGTATTGTGATGAATGAAATGAATGGGAAAATGTTTATGAATGAAATGCTGCTTTTATAGAGAGAGCCAGGTGTGTTATATTTCGATGGCGTCATTTGAATAAATTTCAGTTGGTTTTGATGAAGTTTTCAAATATAATAAATTATTATGGTATTATGATAATGTTAAAATCATTACCGAGGAGCCTGGCGATTTATACTTAATTGACATCATTTGAATGAAGTTTATTTTTTTCGATGAACTTTTAAGTTTTCAAATATAATAAATTAATGTGGTATTTTGATCATTTTTTAAATATTACCGAGGAATGTATGGCATTTTAGAGATGTTTAAATGAAATTGCATTGAAATTGGAAAGTGTTTCATAATCAATGCTTTATGCATGATTGATCTTCTTTGTTTATACATTTGTTTTAAAAGACATGCATTATGTTGAGAATATTTCATGTTAGCACTCTGGATTGTCATTTTCGCTCCCTTCATAATCCTTTTCCTATATATTATGCATGTGGGGAAAGTAAAAACAGAGAAAAATTATGCTACCATTGATAACGACCTTGATGGCTGATTAGTTAAAGTTATGTTTGTGTGTATGGTTAATATCAAAGTCAATATCACTCGTAATAATCAAAATTGTTAGCATACTTTTACGGTTGTGAATAGAGCATTTGTCTAAAAAATAATTTACACTGAATATGTTACGGTATTTTAAAAATATCCACTAATTTTGATCATGTCAAAGGTATCCATGTTAAAACAGGTGAAAAATGTATTTCGAGATAAATAATTTTGTTCATTAAATGTTAAACAAATAATTTTTAATTTACTTAAAATATGATATATAGTATGGCATAGAGAACGGATAATTTGATGGATTTACTTTTAAATACTTTGTTAAGAAAACTAGAAGGAAAATTAAATTATAATTGGTCAAAGGCTAAAAAATATACTTTCTGTGAAATAACAAGGTTTGTTATAAGCAGACAATCAAAAACTAATTGACGCATTTAACATACGCTTATATCAAAACATAATTTTTAAAACGGTTCCGCTAATCTAACAAATCAAGTTTTTTTCTATCCATAATGACATTTTGTTTTAACTAATTAGTAAAATGAAGATGCAGTTTTAATTATTTAATGTGAAATATTAAGCAATTACATACAATAATGTAAGTGAAATAATGCTAAAATGTAAGTTATAAAAAATTGCAGAATTGAATACATCAAGAGCTATATGACTACATTGAACAATATTTCGTTTATATAAAAACAATATATGAGAAAACGATAAGATGATCTTAAGATAAATCTAAAAAAAAATATTTTTTTAGAATAAAACAATGTATTTTCTCGGCGTCTGTTAGAAATATTATATTCTAAATTAAATCAAATTATTATTTTTATAATTCATTGAATACAGGAATTTCGAGTTCTCAGTATTTTAAAGAGAAATATTTTGCATAATTTATATTTAATTAAAAGCTTTTATCCAAATATATTTCAATTTATCACAATAAAAGTATATTTTAATAGATGGTGTTTTTGTGTTATTAGACAATATATACGAATAATAAAACACAATTTGCAAATTAATGAGCGCATTCAGAATTTCTTTTTAACGAAATAAAAAATAAATAATCGGAATTAAAATATTGTCGTATGTAAAATCATGCTCTATTTTTAAAGCACTATAATTAAAAAAAACAAAACAAAGTTACTTTTATTGTTAAGTTAAATTTCGGATTTTTGTTAAATTATTGCATTTAGTATAATGGGTTTTAAAATTAACATGTGGTCGTTTTAAGTAGAGGATTTTTACTTTCTTATACCATTGCATATAAAAAAAACCAATGTTTCCCCCAAAATGCTTGAATTCGATATTTTGAGGGATAAGCACGTTTTAACACCTTACGAATCCATATCAAATACTTTTGGAATTATGGTAAGAAAGGATATTAATGTGCACTCCATATAAATCTTCATATCTTCATATTTATGTACATATAGATCTTCATATAAATCATCATCCCATGTGCATTTCATATAAATTTATATAAACTTTATATACATGTTGATATCGTTGTATATTGTATTACTGAGGTGGTTTTGTAATTTGTTATGTGATTGGATGATACTTGCTTCTTTTGATAATTGTATACATTACGTTATACAATTGTTTGTAAAATGTGCAATATCTCAAGAAACGTTCACACTAGCTTTCCAGAGTTTATGTCATTAGTTTTCTAATTAAACATTACGCCTGACAGTAGTATTTATTTGTCATTACATTCATTTGAATTGTCATTATATTTATTTGACAGTAGTATTTATTTATCATTATATTATAGTAGTCTTTATTTGTGTATATATATATGTAAAGTTCTAATTTGTAATGATTTTTTTAGTGAATTCTTCAAAAGTTCATCCGAAAATTAGGGGTCTTACGAACATTCGAATCCGCTTAAAATCAATAGGGTTCTTACGTTCGTTGATTGTAATTAGCGTGCCAAATTATTTTCAAATCGCTTCATTCGTTTGTGAGGTATCGGTTTCACAGCCTCACACACGCACTAGCAAACATACATTCATACACACACAGAAATCACCACAAAAATAGGCGATTAGTATTCGGAGATGGTTGAAAATGCGATTTCATTGAAAACTCTAAATCGGACTTTCGACACATTCACAATCATTTCCCTATCCATTATGTTACGCATGTAGGGAAAGTAAAAATATAGCAAAATGCATCACTGACAACCAACCCGATGGCTGTCAATATCAAAGTCAATTTCACTCGTAATATTGAAAACTATTAGCATACTTTTAAAATTTTTGATAGAACATTAGTCTAAAAAATAATTTCTCTGAATTTGCTACTGTATTTTAAGAATATCCACAAATGTTGGTCCAGTAAAAGGTGTCCACTTTGAAATACATGAAAAACGAAATTCGAGATAAATAATTTTGTATATGAAATATTAAACAAATAAATTTTTTATTCAAAATGCAACTAAGGTAGAGAACAAATAATGGATTTACAGTCAACCACTTTGCTAGGACAACCAGAACTAAAATTAAACTATAATTGAGCATACACTAAACAAGAAAGATCAATCATGCATAAAGCATTAATTATGAAACACTTTCCAACTTCAATGCAATTTTATTTAAACATCTCTAAAATGCGATACATTCCTCAGTAATATTTTGAAATTTATCACCATACTACATTAATTTATTATATTTGAAAATTTCATCGAAAACAAATGAACTTCAACTATTTAATGACGCCATCGAAATATAAATCGCCTGCCTCTCTCTATTTAAGCAGCATTTCATTCTTAAACTCTTTTCCAATCCTTTCATTCATCACAATACTATAATAATTTATTTTATTTAAAAACTTGAAATCATAGAGGTATAAGTAATTTAGGGCTATGCTTAAAACTTCATTGAACAAATCGTCTTCTTCTCTATGTAAAATCAATGAATGTTTCATTCATATCGGCTATATTGCAGACTCCATGAGCTAAATAATAAAGGAATGCAGAAATTCTTATACAACTCATTCTACATCTTTTGGTGTTCAAATTCTTCATAATTGAAAATTAGGCTTCGTTGTAGAAATAATCAAAGTTTGATGATCATTTAAACTCAAATATATTGTAATTGCGTTGTTTCAGTATGTAGATGCACAGAATTTCAGCAAAAATAAAGCGGTTTTAGGACGGATACAACACTAAATATCAATTAAAAAGAACTTTAAGAATCACAATTTTGACACAATATGGATGCCATAATTTATTTTGAAGTGAGTCACGTAATCTCTTCAAATAATGGTCAAATGATCTCTTCATATAATGGTCACATGATCTCTTCATATAAAGAGTGTAATTAATATTTTAATTTTTATTTTAAAAGCTACAGAATATATTTTGCTGACATTTTTTGTATATATTTTATGGGAAAATTTGATTATTTCCTAAAACTTTCGAAACAATTTGTAAATTTTAAATTTTCTGTAAAATAAGGTTTTTCATAATCAAACAATCAAAAACTTATTGACGCATTTAACTTAAGTTTATATCAAAATCCTAATTTTTAAAACAGTTCCACCAATCTAACATTTTTTTTTCCAACCATAATGACATTTTCTTTCAACTAATTAGTAAAATGAAGATACAGTTTTAATTATTTAATGCGGAATATTGAGTAATTATATTCAATAATGTAAGTGAAATAAAGATAATATGTAAGTTAAAAAAAATTATAGAATTGAATATGTGAAAAGAACTATATGGTTACTTTGAAAAATATTTCGTTTAAATAAAAACAATATTTGAGAAAACGATAAAATGATCTTAAGACAAATATAAACAAAACGTATTTTTTTCAGTAAAACAATGTCTTTCTCGGCATCTGTTCGAAATATTATATTCTAAATTAAAGCAAATTATTATTTTTGTAATTTATTCAGTTCAAGAATTTCGAGTTCTCAGTATTTGGAAAAGAAATATTTTACATAATTTATATTTAATTAAAAGCTGTTATCCAAATATATTTCAATTTATCACAATAAAAGTAGATTTTAATAGATTGTGTTTTTCTGTCATTAGACGATGCACTGGAATAATGAAACAAAATTTGCAAATTAATGAGCGCATTTAGTATTTCTTTTTGACGAAATTAAAAATATATATATATCAGCATTTAGATATAATCTTCTGGAAAATCACACGTTATTTTTAATGAAGCATTAGAGAAAGAAAACAAAATTACTTTTTTTGCTTAGTTAATACTTTGTATCTTTGTTCAGTTATGGTATTTACGATAATGAATTTGGTAATTAAAATGTGGTCGTTTGTTAAAGGACACTATTGCATAGAAAAAAATATTTTTCCCAAAAATGTACTAATTCGAGATTTTGAAGGATAATCATGTTCAAGACCTTCCCAACCCCTATTAAACATTTGCAAGACGTTCCAATCATATATATTTAAACCAAAAATAATTTATAGTGAGAAATGATATTAATATGCATTTCATATAAATGTTGTATTTTCTATTGCTGAGGTTTTGTAATTTTTTATGTGAATATATGCTTGCTTCTTTTATAATCATATGCATATTTTTATACATTTTTTTACAAAATGTGCAATATCTCAGAAACAGTTCATGTTAGCTTTCTAGAGCCTGTGTCATTCGTTTTCTAATGAAACATTACGTCTGACATTAGTATATATTTGTCATTGAAAATTCTATATTTTTGAGGAATTTTCAAAAAGTTCATCTGAAACTTGGGGGTGTTCCAAACATTCGAATGCGCTTAAAATAAATAGCATTTTAGTATTCGCTGATAGTAATTATCGTGCCATATTATTTTCGCAGTGCTTCAATCGTACGTGGGTCCTACAGCCTGACACACGCAATAACAAACATACATTCCTGCACACACAGACATCACCTCTAAAATGTTTGATTCGTGATCAGGGATGCTTGAAAATGTCATTCCGTTGAAAACTCGATTCGTATTTTCGGCCCGTCACAACCCTTTTCCTATACATTATAGTAGGCATACAGGAAAAATTAAAACAGAGGAAAATTGTGCCTCTGTTTTAATTTTTCTTTTGCATTGACAATTGACAGCCATCTGAATGGCTGTCAATGTCAAAGTCAGTGTCACTCATAATAATGAAAACTAATAATTTATATAAAGCATATTATAATTTATATAAGGCATATTATACAAGGCATTTATGTAACATATATAAAGCATAATTTAAGGTTGTGAATAGAAAATTTGTCTCAAAAATAATTTTCTCTGAATTTGTTAATGTATTTTAAAAATATCCATTAATTTTAGTAGAGAAAAAGGTGCCACACGTGAAATATTTAATAGATTAAAAGCGTATTTCAAAATAAATGATTTTGTATATGAAATATTAAACAAATATTTTTTTATTCAAAATACGATTTATAGTATGGCGTAGAGAACAAATAATTTGATTGATTAATTTTTCAATACTTTGTTAGGATAACTTAAACGAAAATTAAATTATAATATGGATAAAACCAAAAGAATATATTTTCTGTGAAATAATAAGGTATGTTATAATCAGACAATCAAAAACTTGTTGACGCATTTAACTTAAGCTTATATGAAAATCATAATTTTTAAAACTGTTCCACTAATCTGACAATTCAAGCCTTTTGAAGATAAGAAGCAATGATTAGAATTTTTTCGTCTAGCTTGTTTTTCTGGTGCGGCCATTTTTCCAACATGGCGAACTTCAGATTTGAAGAATTTTGATATTCACGTAAATTTAAATATCTGGGAACCCAAAAGCACAAAATACTTGGGATAAAAACTGTTTCATTGGTTGTAAATTAATCTACATTTCATGTCATTATATAATTTGTCTAACTGCTACCTGATTGGCTGAAATTCAGCGTTGAAAATCAGCGTCGGTTTAACTGTCTGAGCCTTTTAAAAGGAATGAAGGAAGCAATTAAAAATCTTCAAGTTGTCATCATTCCTTACCCTATTCTAATAGTCTAATTCTGAAAACTTTCAAGACTGACAACTGCACCCTTTTTATTAAATTTACGAATATTTAAGAATTAATATCTCTGGTGGAAAAACCGGGAAAATTCTGAAACTTGGAAGAAATCAAGTACTACATCGTAGCTAATTGTGTGAAAAATTTGAAATTTTAGACTTTTCTGGTATTATTGCTATGGAGCAATGAATAAGTGCAAAAAGTAACAGATATTAATTTTGCTTACCAACTACGGTGGAACAATACCCTTTTTTACCCTAAAATTTTTCGTAATAAAAGAAAAAAATGACATCTTTGTATGCGACGTCTTTATTCAAAATTCAAATTATTTTGATTAATATCTTTAGGTGCTGCAAAAGCATTGAAAACTGAAAAAAATGTAAAAACAAACTCCATTTTTGAAAGAAATTTCTGATTATTTATTTTTAAATCAATCTAATGCAATAGAGGTGATTTTATTTAAAGGTGAAAAGTTACCTTTAAATAAAAGATGATATCTTCACGAAAATAATTTCAATTAATTAGTTTTATCATTACATAAGAGTTGAAATTTGTAAAAAATGCAAAGGAATGAAATATTTCAAATTTATTTTTCAGAATAGTATAAATTATTTTATGTAACTTCATAGGACACTAAAGAGCATAATATTTTTTGCCTAATCATAAATAAGAAGAAACTGTTTTATAATAATTTTTTCTGTACATTGTTATATAGAAGAATAGAAGTGTCAACTTTCATATCTCATTTCGCATGCTCATTTCTCATGTCTCATGCTCATTTTTCATTTCTCATGCTCATTTCTCATTTCTCATGCTCATTTCTCATTTATCATGCAATTCTTACTAAAATCAGCACTTCCACATTAGATCTGCAATGAAGATGGCATTCATGTCTAGGAGGTGTTGTGGTCGCTGTATATTTGCAAATCTGTGCTTGGTGAGCAGCTGTAAGTGCAGTGTAGTTGATTATGATACTGTGGTTTATCATGTTAGATGTAATGCAACTTTTTCCCACTTGTTCAGTGTTCAATAGTTTTTTATGTTGAGCGATGTGCTAACTATTGTTGTGTAGCTTATATATTTAGTCTGCGGATCTTCAAAATATTATGTGCTCTTCCAAAATTGTTTTCAGACAATATATGGTTCTTTTTACCTGCACTGTAGTTTTATCTCTCCTATTATCAAAACATAGACCTTCATTCTTATTCATATCTCTGTCATTAATTAAAAACCTTATTGTATAATATAAGTATTAATTGTATAAAATAAGGTTATTATTGTATAAAATAAGGTCTCCCATACTCCTCTTAGACTGAATGATAACTTAATGATCACTGCAATTCTACTGTAGAATTGCTGATTTTAGAAATAATTGTAGGAGGTGATATGAAATTCGACATTTCTATTCTATTTAACAAGGCACGAAAAACATTATTACCAATTAGCTATCATTTATGATTAGGCAAAAGTATTATTCATCTTTAAGGCCCTTTGAAGTTACTTAAAATTAAATATGCTATTAGGAAAAAAATCGAAATATTTCGTTCTTCTGCATTTTTCTCAATTTTCAACTCTTTTTTAATGAGGAAAATAATTAGTTAAAAATTATATGAATTCTTATAAATATATCATACATTATATAAAATATATCATACATTATTTAAAATATATCATAAAATAAATCATACTACTTTTTATCTCTGTCGCATTAGATTGATTAAAATAATCAAAATTATGTTTTAACCTTTTGCTTACGGATGGGACAGCGTCAATTTCAAACAAAAAACCTCTCAAAAAGACAGATATTTGGCATACCCTATCCCAAACAGTTCTATTCCCCTTTGCAGACATTGGCGCCCATGGACGCCAATGTTTTCATATTTTTTCATTTTTTAACGCTTTTGTGGCACCTAAAGATGTTTATCAAAATTATTTGAATTTTGAATGAAGATATCTCATAACAAGAAGTAACTTTTGTCTTAACTTTGTAGTAACTTTGTTTGTAAAGTCAAAATTCATGTTTGCTACTTTTAGGACTTATTCCTTTCTCCGTAGCAATAAAACCAGAAAAGTCTAAAACTCCAAATTTTAGCACAAGTAGCTACGATATAGTGCTTGATGCCTTGCAAATTTTAGACTTTTATTCGATTTCCTCACCAGAGATATTAAGGTTTAAATATTCGTAAATTTGAATAAATCGCCAAGTTTGAGGCTTAAGAAAATAAATTGAACTGAATTTCCGCCAATAAGGTAGCAGTTAGACAAATTTTATTATAACATGAAATGTAGACTAATTTAGGACCAATATTATAGTTTTTATCTGAAGTATCTAGCGCTTTTCGGTTCCAAGATAATTGAATTTTCGTGAACATCAAAATTCCTTAAATTTAGAGTTCGCCATGTTGGGAAAATAGCCGCACGCGAAAAACAAGCTAGATGAAAAAAATTTTAAACATTGTTTCTCATCTGCTGAAAAATGTAGGAACATTTGAGCAAAATATAAAGATTTTCAAAATTGGTCATGCACTGGATGATTCTACATGGAATGATCTAGGATCCTTGAACAATGTCTTGTTGCATTTAGTATACTTCCTTGATCATGATGGCTGTAATTGGATTTTAATCCGTTGTTTGTCAAAATAATTTTTAATAATAATAATAATATCCGTCTATGCGTAGACATAATTACTGAACAACAGATACGCACACCGCTATAAATACATTAAGGGAAATTTTGAACTAAATCTAATTTTTAGTAATTATCATTAGTGCTCGAATTATTCATATTTTCATAGCATTATTTCCTATAGAAAACAATTATTATTTCTGAAACTATATACACAGTACGATGTATACAGTCAATGTATACAGTGAATGTATACAGTAGATGTATACAGATACAGTATACAGTAGATGTATACAGATACAGTATACAGTACAAAATTATTTGGTTCTGACTTTTCCGAGCAAGGGATAATTGTATTCTGTTTTTTCTTTTCAAAATCTTCAATACCATCTTCAATCACCACCTTCAATCTTCAATTCACAATCTTTAATTCAATCTTCAATACGATCGTCAATATTCAATTCACAATCTTTAATTAAATCTTCAATACAATCTTCAATCTTCAATAAAATAACTTTATCGAAGCGAAATAATTTCCGAGCGTAGCTGTCTTAACACCGAATTGTGTTCAAAAGTTTCGTTGATATAGTAAAACTTAGCCGATTCAAAGAATATTTTGTACATATCTTAAACTAATCATGTTTCAGATCATGATGAAGTTCGAATTTTTAATTTCGATCTATGTATGGTAAACTTCCATTAATCCGTCAGGTTTGATTATCCAGCGCGCCTCTCAAATGGCTATCGGACTGCTCGGCTGTACTGAGGTACATTTACAAGACAAAATGATTTTACATGCATGCTTCTGTTCATTGAAGTTAACCTTACAATTTTAAAAAAAAATTTAAATGGTTTTATGCATGCTGTAATTCAGAATGCATTACGTTTCAGGCAAATAAATATCACATTTATTGTCCATTATTGTGTTTCAATTTAATTTCTCCGATGTCTATTCCATTTTAGTGTGACATCTGATAATCTAAAAAAATTGATAATCAGTCACCGCTGAAATCACAAACGTGTCGGATTATTGGAAGTTTAGTGATATACCTGAGGTCAAAAGTCAGATAATGTTCAGTCTATGAAGAATTTTTTTTTCAACAAATCCGTCCGTTTAACAGAAGTAATAATTCCGTTCTATTTGTTTGGTAATATTGTATAATCGTGCATGTTACTAAGTTGCCTTGTACGTCATAAATTCAATACTTAATATATTTAATTTGATATTAAGATTTTTACTACTTTTATGAAAAATCAACGTTACAATTACCTATATACGTAATATACACTTATCTAATTGACTGAGCGAGTGAGTGTGTAAGTGAAGGGAGGAGGGATGACGTGACAAAATTATCGAGCCCTCCCATTATTAACTAGAATCTTAGTTTATCCGTCTCAGCTTCAAAACCAAGGTTAAAATATAATATTTTAAAAAATCGAATTAGACATGACGGTGCAAAAGAATAATAAAGAACCCAAAATCACTTTGCTTAATTATTGAGCACTTTTGCTCTAGCTAGAATCTTGTTTTTAGTCTCATTCGATCCATCTCAGTTTACAGACCAACGAAAAATACTAATATTTTATAGTGTCCTATTATGAGCGACGATACAAATGAATAATTAAAAAATGCAAAACCCCTTTTCAAAATGATCGAACATTTCCACTACAGCCAGAATCTCGGTTTTGGTAATGTTCCATCCCTCTCAGCTTTTAGATCGACAAAAAAATCGAAAATTAAAATGAAATTCGAATTGGAAGTGACGATATGAATGAAATTCCAAAAGCTTTACATCACCTTGCTTCCTAAAAACATCAAATACACAATTTTATATCTTTTCGCTGCCAACAATTAAAACTGATCATCGATAACTTTGATTAAGTATGTAGGTGTCACATTTAGTGTCACATTTTTCGACAACTTTTATTAAGTATGTAGGCGTCATTTATAGTGACACATTTAGTGTCACATTTATTGACAGCTTTAATAAAGTATTTAGGTGCCACATTTAGTGACCACTAACTATTGAGAATTCGCGGAACGAGGATTAAATTATTAGTTAAACATGTAGCTAGATATCCTGCTTAGCTTCAGTTTCGGCTCGCGAGAAACAAGCTTATATTGGTTTTTTCACCTCTCACATTTTACTACTGTACAAGTCCAAATCCAATTCAGAATTCCATTATTAAAGAGAATTAAGAAAACTAATTGCATCTATTTTGCAGTATTGTTCCAGATACTTCAACCCAAAATCCTTCCTCAAGCCTGAAGTTCAAGATACAAATTAACTCTTGTCAACTCCCGCCGTAAATTGCCGCCAGCGTTTATCTACGCAGAACCTGTAAAGCGCGTAATTATTATTAATTCAGAGTAATCAAAAATTTCCCCGCTCCTGCTTTCTGTAGGGGGTTTAGAATGGGAAACGGAGAAAATGCAAGATAGTGCTATCAAATGCTGCTTAGAAAGGTTCACGTGTACACTGGTACAACGTATAATTTCGGAGGTGAGTTGAGAGGTAGATACGTCACTGAACGGAGATGGAAATTTTGTGAAGCGACAATAGTATTATCTGGGAAACATCCCAAAGGAGGAGTTTTAAGAAGAGTGTAGTTTGAGGAATAAATTTTGGTCCGAAGATAACTTTTAATTCCTTCTTTAAGTAATGGGAATTTTATAGTGGAAATAGTATTTAAGCTTGTCAAAGATACTCTTAAAGAAATAAGTTGCAACTTTTTAAATACGCTTTATTTTGTTTAACATTGGCAATTAGAGACAATGTTAAACAAAACGGAAATAGTATTTTTTATCGAAAATTGCCCAAAATGTATTCTGTTAATAGTAGGAGGCTAACCTGAAGTAAAAGTAACAGAAGGTGATCAGTCAGATTGTCAGTTGCACGCCAATCTGACATTAGAGGGTGGAGAATGCAGAGTCCACTTCAAAGATAAGAGCATGCAATATCGTCCCAGTAGCTCAACGGTAGAGCGTCTGCTAACCAGTTCGAAAAACCAGGGTTCGATTCCCGGTTGCGGGAGCAAGGTTCTTTACAATTGCTTCAAAACTGTATTTTTCTCCTACTAACAAAATCCAGTGAATTCTCACATACACAGAAACCGGTGGGTTTACTGCAATGCTGCAATGTAAGTACGATTCTAATGTCTCTCTCATAGAAATAAAAGTAAGTCAAAATACGCATGCATCATAATTGCAGATTATGCGAATTGCTCTTGCAACAGTGTCCCGGGATTTCACCTTTCTTGTCTCTCTCATGTACCACTTCTCAGTAAGAGAATTGTAGTAATTCAGTAAGTGAATTACTACCGTTCACTTACTGAGTAACACAGTAAGTGGACTGAGTTACTCAGTAAGTAAGTTACTCAGTTTACTTACTGAGTTACTCATTAAATTAACTTACTGTAGTAACTCAGTAAGTGAACTGTAGTAACTGGTACTTATGGTTTGATGTCATATGAGTATGACTTTGTGTTTTTACGATTGTTAAATGTAATCGGATCCAGAAAAATCGATGATTATATATGAAATTTTGCTCAAAACGGTGGGGAAATTAATCTGCATTAAAAAAATTACGTTAATAACAACGTAAAAAGCTGTTAAAGCATTTTTATAATCATTTTATGTTGTTATTAACGAAGTATTTTTAAAGCAGATCAATTTTTATATCTGTTATTTGCCTCATTTATTATTTTAATAAACAATTTTTGAGTTTTATGCAAGTGTGGACCTAGTTATATTATTCATTTCTTCTGACGACTTTACAAACCTGTCCCTATATACAATGTAATGCAAAATTAAATGCAGAATATCAGGTGGTTTAAGGCATGAATTCTTGGAATGCAATGTCATGGTTTGTCTTAAATGGGAGGCAGAAATCTTGAGATGATTATATAGCACTTTATAATTAAAAATAATTCAATGTTTCACATTATTGGTCTTTAACACGGTGATACCTGCAATGCTTATCAAAAGTACCAGGTAAAATTCTTTCTGGAATTCAAATATGTATTGTTTCTAATAAATGACATTTTAAAGTGACTTTACACTAGATTTCTGTTCATATAAATATGGTTTATTATATCATTACTAAAAGGACAGTAATTCGCAAATGACCACATAGTTTCAAAAGTAAAGGATTCCAGTAATATTTTTATCAATTTCTACTCATTGGATAATACTCTACAAGTTTGCAATTGGCTTTTTTGTCTATCTTGCTTCGTTGTCGAGTTCGTTATCCAAAATTTTTAATTCTCCACTGGGGGCGCTGTAATCACTTTTATTCGAAACCTTGTCATATATGGACTCAACGTGTACAATCATGAGCCTTTCATTGCAAACTTATTTGGATGTTTTATGGCTTTCCTTGTAAAAACTGTATTGGCCCCTGTGTATTGACTATGTATTGGCGTCCAATTGCATTGAAGTCATTGATATGATAAACCTGTTGTCACCCTTATGTATAATTTTTAAGAGTTTTTACGGAATAAATAATTGTTTTTAATAATTCTTAAGTGAAGTGTTGACACCACATTTTAGATATTTATTCATACATATGTACTTATTTTCATTAATTGCCGCATTTATTCGTGTATGAGTGGGCAATATAAATTTTCGAGTCCAGCGATCGATCCAATTCCAAAATGATCAGAACCAAACTTTTCAGTGGATTTCTCCCATAATTCTGTTCTCACTTAAAACGGAAAATGACCTCTGCCAGAGTTTGAAAACTTTCAACTTCGAGATGATTCGAATTACGCTCGAATGTTTTGAAGAGATAAACACTCCCAATTTCCTTCTCATCATGTCTCACAGGAGGAATAACTTCTCTTCGAAGAATATTTCTCCTAACAAAATATCAGATTCTGGAAATATTCTGATCTGTTGTCCGAAGAATTCGCCAGTGGCAGAAACGTCCGAGTTGATGATTGTAATTTGCTGATATTCCATTTCAGTGCTTTTGAAAGTTGTGTGCAAATGGCTTCTGAGTTCCAGAAGATTAAATGTCCAGAATTATATTTAAGGTGTTATTAAAATAGTATTTAATTACATTTTATTTTGAAAATATAATAATATTAATATGTGTAAATGTAATTAGCAAGGTAATTCAAGGAAATTATTTCCATGACTGGAGTGGTATAAAGGGTAGCAGAGCTGATAGCAATGCAGGAGAGACTCGTGTTTATATTCCCGTTTCCAGCCGATTTAGATCATAAGATGAAAATAAATCTCATGTTCTATAATTGGCCCTCACGAAAAAATATGGTGAGATGGTGGCCGATGGGTGTTTGGTAGAATAAAAAGAAAATACATAACACAATTAGTAATTCCTTAAAGAAAGCAGACATATGCAAATTACGTGACAACAATTGTTTCGGTGGAGTTTTAATTAATTTTCATGCGGTCAAAACTGTGTCATTTTTAACAAACACCAAGCAAGAACTGTTGAATCAGGTCAAAATAGTTGTATTTACTTAACAAACAAGTCTTTGCTTGCCAAGCAAGAACTGAGACAGTTATTGCTTGATGTTAAGTAAAAGCGCTGTTTTGACCTGATGAAGAAAGATTAAAACGCCCCCGAAACAATTGCTGTCTAATTTGTATTTATATGTCTGCTTTCTTTAAGGAATTACTAATTGTGTTATTGTCACAGGCAGCAGTTTTTTATTTTGTGAAGATAATGCATGTCTGGCATGTCATTTTACCTTGCATGAAGTGACTAGCTCTGTTCTTTTACAGGTGAAGGGGGCTCTTTCTACTTTTCCAATCATACTGTCAACTATTTTATTTTTTACTATTTTACTGGGTTAGGGTCATTAAAGCGAGAGTATTGCACTCGGAGGACTCAAAGTCGATACCCGATGCTTCCCAAATGCTATCCCCGTGTCTATGTGGAGTATGGGCATAAGTCCGAAAGTCCTTTAAGAAAACGTGACACGGGAAAGAGAATACAGCCTCTGTGGATGTCACCCCATTGGATTTCTATCTAAATTGGGTGGCAATTGGGTGCAGAAATCCAAACTCACTTCCTTGTGTTTTTGTTACTGGTTATAAGCCAATAGCAAATTCATTTCATGATGAGTCATAGACACGACCCCCAACCAACCAACCAACCATTTTACGTCCATAGTAATGTACAAAGAATCTATTAGAGAGCGGTCGGAAATTGAAATTCTAGTTTTCAATAAATTTATACGTGTTGAGGATTCTAGAACACGAATCAACTACTTTTGACATGATGACTTTAAGTTTCTGTCTGCGAAATCTAATCATTACAGTCTAACTTAAAAGCATTCCGATGAAATTTTATGAAATTTGGCAGTATTTTGTAAGGTAAGTATCTTATGCTGCAGCCTTGCGCTGACGATGTGATTAAAAAGGTAGAACAGGCGTACGAGTTTGTGAATTTGAAGTTTGAGCAATTAAGACACAATATAGATTAAGCTTTTTTAGGCTTTAATTTAACATGAATACATTTAAAGCATACTGCAGGGTATTTCTTCTATTTGCATTTGCTGTGTAATTACAGACCACACATTTTTATAAGTTCAATGACGTCAGGTCTGTCCCTGAAACTTTGCATGCATACTTTACAGTTTCTTGCTTGATAGAAGTATATATCAGTCTGTCATATGGTTTGCTTACTCTGGTATTCCGACGCAATTCCACGGTTCAGAAGTTATCTGCCTCTTTTGAAGTCCCATAGTTGTCTGGTGGTCCCTTAACTTCCACACTTGGTAATGTAGACGATTTATTCATACTGGATATCGGCGAAGCGTTATCGGTGTAGCGTTAATTGGTATTTCTAGACGTAAACTGAGCTATGACTAGGGAATATCCATCCCTATCCTGATCTAAGCATCGCGTGTCCTTTATTTTCTTAATTAACTTTGTAATCAAATTACCCTATCTATAATTTACTGTTGTTTCAAATTTCCATTTTTCATCCTTATGTCTATAGTCCCATATTGAATATTTTGACCAATAGAAAATTCTACATTTTTCAATTTTTCTAAAAAATCAAAAACTTTTCGTAAAATTGACTCAAAATGTAATAAAATCCATTGAGGATTTGGACCATTGAGGATTGGAGATTTCCAGTTTTATCAAGCCGTGCTACTGCAGGCGAAATTATTGTAAATTTTAATGTATACTCTCCTTTCCGGTTTAGCAAATCTCATGCCATTCTTAAAGGTTTGCAAGCTTTAACTCAAATCAGCTCTATGTCTCAGAAGTGAGACTTTTTGCCCAGACAGCATGGACAACCTCATAGAAAGCTTGAAATATCGATGTGAAGCTTGAGTAACTGCAAGTGGTGATCAGAACACTTATAAATGATCATATACCGATGTTGTATCATTTTTTTTCCTACATAAAACGAAAATCCCAATTTGGCATAATTTTTTAAATACATAACTGCTGCATAACATTTTTGTCTTTGCTTTTCTGTTGTTGTACTTGCATTAACTTATTACATACGTATACCAAGTTTCGTTTCACTCCAACTACTGATCTGTATCGCGCGTACAGCGATTATGCTTAACTTTGGGACACCAGTGTATATTAGAATAGAATTACCAAGTTAAACAAGTTTTCAATTTCACATCAAGTTGTTCTATTTAGACATTTATTAAATACTGAGATTAAACAATTTCATCAACAATCCCAGCTGCTAATTTTCCGGAATATAGGTACTTTGATTGCAACTTTGTCGAATGACTTTGCCTTTTTGATCGCAGTGTAATAACAAAATATTACATATTTTCACTCACCATCTGAATATTATTTATAGCAAATCTCTATAAATATAAATCTATATAAATATGTTGCTATAGAGAATCTCAGCTATACCAATGTACTTTATGGAGTTTGAAATTGGTTATCTATTGTCTTTTGACATTTATTATAAAATAAGAAGAAATAGTAAAAAAGATTTAGACTTAAAAACGTCAAATCGTACTTCCACTGCAGATAAAAGCAACCATGGACCAATTTCACTCCTTCTAACAGCGCATTCAGTTTAAAAGAATTTTGGTATGAATCATGGGAATAACTTTAGAGTTCCCAGTCAAAGTAGCCTTATCTGCAAAAAGAGAAGAATAACTTACTCGTAATTATTTAAGATGACTGCCCTCACGAATAGAGAAATGCAAATATTAAAACTTTCAACATAAAATAAAGTATTCTTTTTCAAACTATAGGACGTTAAAATAAATATACAGATGTCACCTTAGCGTCTTGGGGTGCATGGATGTCCTTCATCAGAAACATATGATAAGTAACAGTACAATGGAATTACAGTAAATACAACCCAACTCACAAATTAAAATGTGCATAATACCAAATGCCATTCGGCCACAAGAAAATTCAAAAATTGAGAAATTAAAACATAGATTCACAAAGATAAGAAATCGAAAACAAACCGTAGAGATAGGCAGATATGTCAAGAATTTTAATACAATATTTAAATATGTAAGTACTTAAATACTCAACGTATTGATATATCTCTGTAGTTTCTCAGAATAACGTATACTAGGGCCTGGAATTCTCAACTACCTTGCGGGAGGGGCTTTTTTTTCACCAATAAACTATTTTTAAAAAACTCATGGCATAATCCCCTATCTGCTATCGCTCTGCTTGGCGTCCTCAAGTTGATCTAGGTTTCCTGTACTAGAGAGAGCTGTAAACACTGGTCATTTTTTATTAACTTTCAACATTGATTTGAATTCCTCAAAATTTACTGTGAACTGATATGCTAGAAAAAGTAGCAGTTCATTCGGCTAATGCTATCTTATAAAACACAGCAGTTAATTCAATTACTGCTATTATATAAAAATGTAGCGAGAGAATCTAAATATATTAGAATTTATAATTTGAGCTGACATATGAACGAGGCGAATGTAGAATTCAAATATGAATATTTGTCAATAAATAGAGCATTGAGTAAGCCACCTGGTGATTGCTGATCCATTTCATTATTGTAACACGAGTTTTTTACAAATAATTTGTTCAGTTTTCAATAGTAACATTTTAAATTGATTTTGTTCACATTATAGGAGTTTGAATACTTTTAATTTAAATTATTTTATTTACTTTAAAACTGTACACAATTTTGTAATTTGAAAACTATTTAAAACATTTTTTTTTTCATTTTAGTATATTTAGCATCGTTAAATAATTTTATTATTTATATTTTAAAATATCTTGCTTCATTTAAATATCTTGCTTCATGTTTAAATGTAGAAACTTTTTTCTAATATGATATAACACTTCCTTTTGTCAAAAATGGACAGTATACAATTATATTTGAAGTCTGATTCTTTTAGCAACTATATATCTGATATATATATATATGATGCACATGACAGAAGTATGCGTTTTAGTTAAAGTATTAAATATGAGATTTATCAAATTTTATTATTATAAATAAAATTTGTTTTTTAATTTTTTAATTGAAATTTGCTAGAGGCTGTGGTTTTCATTCATTTTAGTCTTCTTTAAGAGCAGCTCATTTAGTATTTTATAGGTTTCAGACTTGAATAAGCACAAAATCTAAAAATGATTTCAGAGTATTTTGCCTACAAATTTGATTTTCGGTAAATGCCTTAACTTGTCTTTGAGGGTTCATATCGTTGGCTGATTCTAAAAATAAGTATTTTCCTGTACATAGGATTATTTGAAATTATATATTAGACATTCCTTAAAAATATGATACAAATATAGATTAATATGAGTATGCATACGATTGCAGTTTATAAGCACTCACAAACAACCGTTCTACAAAATAAATATAACAAAAACATGTAAAAAATAATATATGTCATTGTACACATTAAATAAAAGGTATTTCCAATGTAACTACATTAGAACACCTTTGTAATAAAATATATTGAACTTAAATTTAAAGAAAAATTTAAAAAAGCAAAATTGACACCATCAAAATGTTTCCACGTATTGCTTATATCATGAAATTAAAAAAATAATTAGATGAAAACTTATTATTTAAATCTTTTTTTAATAATAGCGGTAGGCTGACGAAAGCAGGAAATATTTGCCGTCTTACACAAGGATGACAGAAATCAGATTTATTGGTTGTGACGTCACATGCAGATAGTCAATAATATCTTTATAAAGACAAATTATTCATCCAGAAACTAGATTTCCCACTGAACATTTTTATCGCTTATTATTTGTAACTGTTTTTTATAAATTGGAGATATTTTATGTGACAGTAAGTAAAGTGAGGAAAAATCTTGCTCAGACAAAAACTTTTTAGTTTAAAAAAAATGTAAATAATAAAATATTGAAATTATTTTTATATATTCATAAATAGAACCCTTTTTTCGACAAAACAAGTGAAAATTCTGTGCGTTTTTATATGTTAGGTTTGAAGATCCAAGCGTGTTAAATGTTTGTATTTTTGTGATGTTACGATTTCAGCCAGAGACATACACCCCAACCATAAATGTTATTCATATCAAAAATTCCGGTACAGATACCAAGGCCATGTAAATCATGTTTCCTACAACTACATGTTTCTTAAGACTACCCCTGCACGTATATCAATAAAAAATAATTAATTCCTGTTAAGAGATGCTCATAACGTGTGGATCCATTAAAATCCGAGGGTCGAATTTCTGACCCCATCACAATACTTTTCCTTTATATATTATATGCTACATGGAAAACGAAAAGGTACCACACTCCATCAAGAATATTGTAATCTTGCTTTTTTAGAGAAAATATTGGGAGATAATCAAACCTCCATTTAAAAGAAACTTTCCCAACTTGCAACGAGTGAACATTTTCCACTTATCAGAGTGTTTTGGTGAAATACCAAAACTTTAATAGAAAATGCGTAAAATAGTAAAATTCCTTGCGCAAAGGGAGATTAAAGAAAGTTCATGTTTAGAAAACAGTGTTACCTGTTGGCAGAGCGAAGTATGTGCGTAATTACTGCACAGTGCTTTCTCTTTCAATTTAAACCCTATTTGCTGAACAATTAAGAAATGGTTCTGGTGTTTATTAATGGGTTGGTTTCACGTTCTATACTTCTAATTATTTCTCTCTCAGCAATTCCGAGTATTTTACATTTTGGAGTTGCTCGTTTAGATACTTGAAAACTTTTTAATAATAATTTATCTCAGAAGATTAATTAAGGATGATAGAAAAATGACAAAAGTATATTAAAAAGGGCAATCTTGAGAGAAACTTATTTATGATATGAACACCTTGATTTTTCTGTCTATTTACTCGTATCTATCTATCTTTGGGTAACGCTTGGCGAAATTTTGGTGTCGAAATTGACGGAATATTGCCAACGTGGCGAGATTTTAAATGTTGCCAAATTAAGTAAAATGCACCCAAATTAATAAACATGTTGATAAATAGATAAAAATGTGGCCAAATTAGTAAAAATTACGACTGATTGATAAAAATTCAATATCTTGGGAAAAAAATATGAGCATCTACTATAAGAGTAACCTATTTCTTCGTCTGTAACGCTTGGTAAACTTTTTCTGACGAATTTTGGCGGCATATGGCCAACTTGGCAAGTCCTTTTAAATACTGCTAAATTGACAAAATGTCCCCAAATTGTTAAAATTAACGCTAAATCAATAAAAATGACAACTAATTAATGAAAATTCAATAACTTGGAAATAACATAACAAACGACTATATGAATAGCAGACTTCTCCGCTCGTCCGTAATTCTTGGCGAAAAAATAACAGGACATCGCAAACTTGGTGACTTTTTTTTTTAAATATTGCCAAATTCACGGAAATGTCACCAAATTGATAAAAATATCACCAAATTGATAAAAATAAAGCTTAATGGAAGACAATGCTTTGTAAATTTTTTAATTCCGTCATATGACGAGTATACCTTCTAGTATTTGATAGTAATTAAATTAATAGTAACTTAGAAATTTGTAATTTGTTAGTAATTTAGTTAATTAATGTGGAGAAACGTGGGGAATTTCACATAAGATGAATATTGTACATCGTAAATAAACTTAGATTTTTTCCTTATTAGAAAGGAGTATTTCTGTTATTTTTGTTTATATACAAAAAACTTTCCAGAATCTTTTAAAAGAAGAGGTTTCCAAGAGCAGCAAATTTCGTATTTTAACCTTTTGCTTACGGAAGGGACAGAGTCAATCCCATATGAAGAACCTCTCAAAAAGACAGGTATTTGACATACCCTATCCTAAACAGTTCGATCACCCTTTGAAGGCATTGGCGTCCTTTGCAGGCACTGGCGTCCTTTGTAGGCACTGGCGTCCTTTGCAGGCATTGGCTTCCTTGGACGTCACCCCTTGGACGTCGCCCTTTGCAGGCATTGGCGTCTTTGGACGTCAATGTCTGCAAAGGACGTCAATGCCTGCAAAGGACGTGAATGCCTGAATGTGAAGAGTGATCGAACTGTTTAGGATAGGGTATGTCATATACCTGTCTTTTTTAGAGCCACCTGTAAGCAAAAGATTAAGGTGCCCTGATAGTGGATTAAAATCTTGCAAATTTCTTTATTTATTGTTGAACAAGTTACAACACAGTCAATGAAACGTATATCGAATTTCCACTGTGTATCATATACGAAATTCTACAGAAACTTGATGAACAGTCACCATGTTTGCGCAGAAAGTGATAAACATGACATTTGCAAGATTTCGAATATAGTCATTGCATTTCTCGAAGGTTTTAAAAGTTAAAATATTATAATTTTTCTGTAACAATTGCTGCAGGACACGTGACATACCGATGTCAAGCTGTGTATCTTGAATATATTTTCTGTAGAATTTATATAGTGAATCATACTTTTTATGGTAAAAAATTATAAAATATAATATTTGCGATATTTCGAATCAACGCGGTTCCTTAAAATTTTAAAATTACAAACTTCTGAGTTTTTCACTTGGAGTGGCAGTGGATTACTAAATATGGCTCATATTATACGCTTCTAAATGTATCAATTGACTTGAGAGGTTAGGTAAAAACAAAATATACTGTTTTAGACGCAATGATACAAAATATTGGATGGGGCAAAATAAACCCAATAATTAACGACTTGTCAAATTATGCCTGCCTGTCAAAAAATGCAAATATTAACATTATATTATTTCAAGTTTTTGTGATACGGGGGAGGGGTGGAAACAGCCACTTGTGAGCTCGTGTAAAAGATGGTCATCAGAACATTCAACATAATGTGGAAATGTAAATAATAATTCATTTTGTAACGAAACTTAGGTGGTGTTCTGTCGCAGATCTTAATAATCATGGTCTAGTTGTATTTTATGCCAGTAACCGTACTCCCGTCTGTTATAAATGGTTCAAATTACAATTAAAATTTTACAAACCAAACTTTTGTTTGCTATTTTATCCGAATTATCATAAAATACACATCCATTACATAGATTTGGGATAATTACAATTAAAATATTAACGAGTAACCCTGGAGTAAGTTATAGGTTGATGTGAACTCATTTTGAATATTTTAAATGGAAAAAGTTGATGTGTGTTACATGCAACGATGGTGTACTGTACCGAAGGAAAGGTTTCCACATTTTCTAGGTTATTTTATTTTATTTATTTATTTATTACGTAAAATTATATAGTTTTCATAGATTAATAAAATGCAATTTATTTCGTCCAAATAGGACCATGAAAGGACAAAGTCATTGAGGATGAAGCGATTGGATGTCACACATTTGCAGTCACTTTACCGGAAGAGACTGCTGTTGCCGCAAGTGATACTGACACATAGCGTACATATCGATGCACATACTTCGCGGGTATGAAATTATATATTTTTTACACTTTTCTCCCTAAATGATTCTGTAATACAGCTTAAAAGGTATAGTTCTGGCCGCGACCAAACAGTTATCATACATCTTCTGGTTAGTCGGACGATCTGAATATGAAAATAAAAAAAGCTTAAAAGGTATATACGTGTAATCAAAATAAAAATTACATTTTGGTTCTGTATTAAGTTCAACAGACACATTTACTCGTATCACGTCAACAACTCAATTAATGATAAATTTATATACATTGTGTGGAATGTTCTGGATGAAACACGTAATTTGTTTACGTTCTTAGTCAATCAACAAAACTAAAGAAGTTTCCTTAACTTGCTAAATGTCGCCAAATTGACGATATTTTGCCAACTTCGTCGCCGATGTCACCGAATGTTTCATATTATAAAAATAATTTCTTGTTATATATTCGTGTCATCCTCGTCACATATCTTTTACGATTTACTCCGTATCCCGCGCTCTAAGAAGTTTCACATTAGAACTTCTCAAAACGATTCTATTCAATAAATTAAAAATATTAAAGCCTCGGTTGATGTGAGCATCTTAAGATAATCAAACCTCTAATTTCTCACAGAAATTTTCGCAACTTACAAAGAGATAAACTTTTACAACTTACAAGTTCTCATTATTAGAATGCTTCGATAAAATCGCTAAAAACTGCCATTTAAACAATCAAATCTCCATTTAAAAGGAACTTTCCCAACTTACAAAGCGAGACCATTTTCCACTTATCAGAGTGTTTTGGTATAATCACTGAAATTTTAATAGAAAATGCGTAAACTGGTATTCCTCGCAAAGAGGGATTAAAGAAAGTTCATGTTTTGAAAACAGTTTTACTTGTTGGCAGAGCGAGTATGTTCGTAATTACTTCATAGTTCTTTGTATTTCAATCTAATTCCTATTTTCTGAACAATTAAGAAATGGTTCTGGTGTTTATTAATGGGTTGGTTTCGGGTTTTGTACTTCTAATTATGTCCAACTCGGCAATTCCGTGAATTTCACACTTCGGAGATGCTCGGTTATATTCTTGGAAACTTTTGATTAACAATGTATCTTAGAGAGTTAATTAGCAATGGAAGGAAAATAGAAAAGTATGAAAAAAAGGCGGTGTCTCCAGTCTGATGGAGCCAAATTGGTTTCGCGTGAATAAGATTTTGTAAAATGAAACTCCAGTAAAATTCAATAAGTTTATTCAATTCACAGACTCACTTGTTTTGTTTACAGACTTTCAAAGCACTACAAGTTATTTGGTAACTGCTTATAGTTAGGTATCACTTTTAGACTTTGCACTAATTTCATCTGGATACTTCGACGTACGTCATCACGTCAAAATCACGTCCGACATCACTTCAAAATAACCAATTATTTTACTAACTTGCTTAGCAGTATATAAATTAAACGCATACAATATATCTGACAAGAATGGTGATTTAAGTCAATCTATAAACTTGCCTGGCGGCACATAGATACGTACTTGATTGCGTGCTTAAGTACGTATATTTCCATCTATTCTGTTTTATCTCATTAATCATTAAACAGCTTTAGAATCTCCAAGTTCATTTTAGCTCCTAATTTTTTTAAAGCGAAACCTCCTCGCTCTTTTGCACTAGTATTTCGCCAAAATATATAAATAAACACATTGAGCTGCAACGCTCACAACATTATAAATTTTTAACATTTTTTCCCACCTATTGGAATACCCTTGTTAAAATACTAAAATATCGAAATTATAACTACTATATACATAAAAGATTAAGAACTCTATCCAAAATTCAAACATTTGCATTTGTAGAACTTCTAAAGAACTGCAAATATTCAAGTACCCAATTAACTTATATTTCACACAGCTCTAAATTAACAATTATTAATATTGATAGCATTCTCAATGAGAAATATAGCCCAGATATATATATTAAAATATTTAATAATTAATTCATCAATTGTGTCATTTTTATTCCTTTGGCACAAAAGTGACGACATTTTGCAAGATTATTCCCAAATTCGCCAAATGTATTGCCAAGTGTCACAGGCAAACGGAAAGAAGAGTATTTCTTATATACTCGAAGGTATGCATGTTATATGACGGAATTCAAAATTTGCAAAACCTTACCTCCCATTTGGCATGATTTTTATCAATTTGGCGACATTTTCATCACTTTGGCAACATTTAAAAAGTCCCCGAGTTGACATCCCGCCAAATTGTTCACTAAGGGTTACGGATGGACGGACGGAGAAATGTGCTACGGTTTTCGTACGGAATATATAATATAACAAAATTTGAAATTCATAATTATGTGTATATCCCTATAATATTTTAAATGACATCATTATTCAAAACATTCTATTAAGATATTTAATTTAATTCTCCTGAAGAGATGTATAAAAATCTGTAATCTCGCTGTATAAAATTATCTTCACTGGCATATATGGAGAGTCAAACATCCCGTGCAATTTGTAAACAAATTTACATAAAATATTATTTAATTTCCCCAAAGTGACAGGGATTATCAAGAAAATTGAACTTAATTTTGCAAAACATTGAGCTTTCATCAATTAATCATTTTGATTAATTTAGTGTCATTTTATCAATTTTGCGGTATTTTAGTTAATTTGGCAATATTTTGATAAATTTGGCGACACTTAAAAAAGTCGCCAAATTTGTCACCAAGTGGAACGGTTGGACTGCCAGACAAACTCTACGGAAATATCATTGCAATACAATCCCTTTTCAAAATAGAATTAATTTCAATGATTTGGCGTAATTTTTATTAGTTTGTTGATATTTTTATAGATTTGGCGACAACTCCGTTAATTTGACTATATTTTGATCAAAATAGCGAGATGTAAAAAGTCGCCAAATTTGCCACCAAGTGGGACGGTTGTTCTGACAATACCGAAACATCATTACGATACTATCCTCTTTCAAAACACAATTTAATTTTCGTAATTTTCATTTATTTGTCGATATTTTTATCGAACTGGAGAAATGCAATTACAAAGACTGTATTACACTGTCAAAAATCTGATGTTGGCAGCACATGACTTTCCTTATATTATACTACAATGAATTTTCTACTTTTACAATAAAAAAATAGGTTTTTCTTATAGTAGCTACATTCTTTCCAAAATATTGAATTTTCGACAATTAGTCGTCATTTTCATTAATTTAGCATCATTTTCATCCATTTGGCGAGATTTCCGCTAATTTGTCAACATTTCAAAAAGTCGCCAAGTTGGCGGCATTCCGTCAAATCCGTCGCCAAAATCTCGCCAAGCGATTTGGACGGAGAAATAAGTTATTCTTATAGCAGATAAATGACTATTGCAGTTTAAATACAAAAGTATTACTCAAAGTATCTTTTCTCATGAATGGAACATGCTAGATCCACGACAATGATGTCATCAAATTTATCACATGATATTACATACGAAAAGTGAACATATTTCACAATAGTTAATATTTTTTTTTAATTTATGGGATTTTTGATAAATTTATTTGAAAAATGTGCAATATCTCGAGAACGGTTTATGCTAGCGTTCTGAAGTTTATGTCAATTGTTTTCTAAGGAAAAATTACATAAGAAATGTCTATTTGCGTAACTTTATTAAAGGTTTTGATTTTTTGATGATTTTTTCAAAATTTCACTCGAAAATTTAGGGGGTTCTGAACATTCGATTACGTTTAAAAACAATAGGATTCCAGTATTCACGGATTGTGACTTTTGTACAAAATGTTATTCGAATCGCTCCATTCCTTCGTGAGATATCGTCTCCACAGACTCACTGACACACACACACACACACATCACCTCAAAAATGTTTCATTCGTGATCAGGGATACTTGAAACATGCTCTTCCGTCGAAAACTCGAATTCGAATTTTCGACCCCGTCACAATACTTTCCTTATACATTATGTATTTAAGGAAAGTAATAATTAAAAAGCTTATTGCGATTCAAATAAAGTGATAAAAACAGATTACAGTTTTGAGAACAGAGTTCTCATTTTTAGTGTGAATAAGTAACACGTGCCCTTTGCATATATGTAAAATGACTACGTCATATAAAGACTTCTCATAAATGATTCCGTATTGCGCCCTACTATTTTTAAAACCCCGCTTTGTATGAAAATCTTGGAATAATCAAACATGCAATTTACACACAGAAACTTTCCTAACTTACAAAGAGAGACCATTCTCCACTTATCAGAGTGTTCCGGTAAAATCACGAAAACTTTAAATAATTCGTAAAATGGCGGAATTCCTAGCGCAAAGGGAGATTAAAGAAAGTTCATGTTTAGAAAACAGTGTTACCTGTTGGCAGAGCGAAGTATGTGCGTAATTACTGCACAGTGCAGTCTCTTTCGATCTAATCCCTATTTGCTGAACAATTAAGAAATGGTTCCGGTGTTTATTAATAGGTTGCTTTCGCGTTCTATACTTCTAATTATTTCTCGCTCGTCAATTCCTCGTACTTTACTCTTCGGAGTAGCTTCTTTATGTTTTAGAAAACTTCCGATTATATAATTCAGAATGAAAATTTAATGAGCAGTAGTAGAAAAGTAGAGAATGTGCTCAAATAACAATTGTGAAGATCTTAGTTCTGGTACTAACTAGGCAGCGTCAACTAACTCCTAAATCGCAGCTGTCAAGCGTACATGAATTAATTATATCATGTTTATTTATAAATTGCATTTCTTTGATTGTTTAATATTTGACAGCAGGGTTAGGAGAAAAATGTTAATATCAAGTGAATTTAATTTTCCGAGAAATTAAATTTTTATGAATTTGGAGACATTTTTGTCAATTTGGCGATACTTTTCGATTTTGCGAAAAATACCAAAGAGTTGCCAAATGTGTAGCCAATGTCATACAAGTTTGTCACAAATTTATCGCCAAATGTTACAGACAGACAGCTGATTTTCGGAATGAATGCAGCAGAGGAGTTCTCTCTTATTGGGCAACTTTTAGAAAATCGGATGGAACGCTATAAAACCTTTTAGAAACTTTGCAATAACGAGCGCGGAATGGACGCAGCAGGTTTGCAATTTTGTATATAGAAGTCTATATAGAGCTCTGTCTCCTGCTCCCTAACCCTCGATTCCCGAGTCAGAGGCTTCGTATTCTGGCACTCGCTTTGTTCACTCCGTGAGCTCTTTCGTGCCACCTACTGCGCAGCTATAATACGCCTGTTTGGAACTCCCTCCTTGTTCGTTGGCACTCACCAACACTCTGTGCTCGCTACCCGAATTCTTTAAACCCGGCCGGCGCACACGACAGTCCTCCTACTCTCCCCTGTCCGCTGTTCGCTGCTGCCGCTCACTAATCGTCACTGACGCCAAAACTTACTGCGAAAGCTCCTTCGTCCTACCTAGAGCTCCTCTACTACAGGCTTACTTATCAAGCATATTGAAGCTCATAGGGTCCCATGCTACAGTTACAGAAATTATAAAATAAGTATTTAAAATAAATACTTTATATAAAATAAGAAGATTCAATTAGAATATTGTAGAATTTAGCTCGCACAAGTGTGCTCCAGTACCGGGTATCCAATTATTTATTAGCCATTGTTTCCTTCTTTCTTCCTTTTTAGGAAAGCGAAATAGCCTAAAACCCTTAATAGAATGATTAGAGCAGTTCGGTGCAAAATCACCACCCATAATTATTTCAATTATACTCCCTAAAGTGAAAATACGAATAGAGCTAATGCTAATGGACTGCGCTTCCAGCTAGGGTGGGCTTCAATATGCTTGATGAGTCAGCTCGTATATAGAGGAGCCATCCTACCTGCTAAGCAGGCGTAATATGGCATTTATTGCTAAATTATGCTACGGCCGCTGGTGCTACGTTGTGCAACGGTCGCTGGTGCCCTTGTGCACTAAAACTCTTCAGTCGCTTAATCGCGCTTCGCTAGTTCTTTCATTCCAACCGCAATGTGAAAATATGTACACTTTCAGTTATATATTTGCTACAGTAAAACATTTAAAATCTAACGATAGCCAACGGCTACGAAAGTTTATACGATAGCTTCATTAATAGAGTTCTGAATATCAAATTTACTTTTAATTGTTTTAATAATTTAAATATTACTCCTTTTAATATGACAATAGCGTAATGGTTAGATTTTGAAGATACATGAAAAAAAATCTGATGTAGGCAGCACATGCTTTTCCTTATATGATACAATGAATTTACTACTTTTACAGTAAAAAAAATAGGTTATTCTTATAGTAGATACAAGTAGTAGATATTATTAGTAGATATTATTTACAAGATATTGAATTTTCGTCAACTAGTCGTCATTTTCATTGACTTAGCGTCATTTTTATCCATTTGACAAGATTTTCTTTAATTTGGCAACATTTAAAAATGTCGCCAAGTTGACGACATTCCGCCAAATTCGTCGCCGAAATTTCGCCAAGCGTTATAGATGGAGAAATAAGTTATTTTTATAGCAGGTAAATGACTATTGGCGTTCAAATGCAAAAGTATTACTCAAAGTATTTTTTCTCATGAATGGAACGAGTTAGACCCACAAGAATGATGTCACCAAATTTATGGCATGATATTACATATGAAAAGTAAACATGTTTCTCAACAGTTAATATTTTTTTTATTTATGTGATTTTTTGATAAATTTATTTGAAAAATGTGCAATATCTCGAGAACGGTTCATGCTAGCGTTGTAAAGTTTATGCCAGCTTTCTAAGGAAGAATTACGTAAGAAATGTCTATTTGCGTAACTTTATTAAAGGTTTTGATTTTTTGATGATTTTCTCAAAATTTCACTCGAAAATTTAGGGGGGTTCTGAACATTCGATTGCGTTTAAAAACAATAAGTTTCCAGTATTCATGGATTGTGATTTTTGTACCAAATTTCATTCAAATCGTTTCATTCGTTCGTGAGATATCGTCTCCACACTCACACACACACACATAACACACACATACACACATACACACACACACACACACTCACACAGACATCACCTCAAAAATGTTTGATTCGTGATCAGGGATGCTTGAAACGTGATCCCCCGCCGAAAACTCGAATTCGAATTTTCGACTACGTAACAATACTTTCCTTATACATTATGTATATAAGGAAAGTAAAAATAATGCAAAAAATAAAATGTTCATTTCAAAATTATATGAAAAATGGAAATTTTAATCCGATAATAACCAAAATCGGAGGCAACACCAGAAAATTTCGCTTTTGTAACATATACTTTCACATTTAAAGACCATTTGTTGTTACATATGAAAGTATTTTCATTTTAAAATATTTTACATGCAACTGAAATAACTTAAGAATTTCATTATTTGAATCTACACGGTGTGTATTAATTTTGTATAAATTATAATTTATTATAATTATTAGAAACTGGTGTAGATGAATTTGGACCGCTTCACAAAAATCCCATTATAGCCTAATTGGTTTTCAGTTTTGACAGTTTAATTTACAACACTAAACTCAAAGATGTGCAAATTGGAGGACGAAATGTCTCAGCTAGACACTCGGATTACTTTTGTTAAAATTACACAGTTATGACCACGGAGTTAGAAATAAGGAACAAAAACTCCTATTGAGGAAACGCTTGAAAACGCCAAAATGCTTTGAGAATTATATCTATCTAGGTGCCGCTAGTGTTAGTAAAGTAGCTGCTATTGATAAATGACACAATAGAAAGGCGTTATATTTGGAATATGTATTTTTGATTATTTTTAAATTAAAGGTTCTCTAATTATGAGCCAAATTGACTAGTATTTTTACGTTCTTTATATACATATAATGTATAAGGAAAGTATTGTGACAGGATCGAAAATTCGAATTCGAGTTTTCGACGAGAGAGCACGTTTCAAGCATCCCTGATCACGAATCGAACATTTTTGAGGTGTGTGTGTGTGAGTCAGACTGTGGAGACGATATCTCACGAACACATGGAGCGATTCGAATGAAATTTGGTACAAATATTACAATTCCTGAATGCTGGAAGTCTATTGTTTTTAAACGTAATCGAATGTTCAGAACCCCCCTAAATTTTCGAGTGAAATTTCGAAAAATGTATCAAAAAATCAAAACCTTTAATAAAGTTATACGACTAGACATTTCTTATGTAATTTTTCCTCAGACAACGATTGATATAAACTTCAGAACGCTAGCATGACCCGTTCTCGAGGTATTGCACATGTTTCAAATAAATTTATAAAAAAATCCCATAAATTAAAAAAAATATTAACTGTTAAGAAACATGTTCTCTTTATATATATAATATCATGCGATAAAATTGATGACATCAATATTCTCGTGGACCTAGCTCGTTCCATTCACGAGAAAAGGTACTTTGAGTAGTACTTTTGTATTTGAACGGCAATCTGCTATAATAATAAATTATTTCTCCGTCCATAACGCTAAGCGAGATTTTGGTGACGAGTCTAGTGGAATGTCGCCAACTTGGCGACTTTTTAAATGTTGCCAAATTAACGAAAATCGCTCCAAATGTATAAAAATGACGCTAAATCAAAGAAAATGACGACTAATTGACGAAATGCCGATATCTTGGAAAGAATATAAGTATCCATTATAAGAATAACCTATTTTCTTTTACTGAAAAAGCAGTAAATCCATTGCATTATATAAGGAAAGTCAGGTGCTGCCCACATCAGATTTTTTCATAGTTTTATGATAGAGTACTGAATATATAGAGAAAAAAATAAATTGAAAGGCAAAATAATTTTGAATACGTAGGAATAAGTTTTATTGTTTCAATTCTATTTTGCATTTCGCAATTTTTTTTTTTTACAAAATTGACAGTTTAAATAAATATTTTTGACCTTTCGCCATAGATATACCTACAGTGCAGGACTACTTATCTTATCCCAGCACCACCTCATTTATTGTCTCAAACGTTATTGACGTTTGCTTGATATGAAGTTTTAACTCTTTATTCTTACCTCTATGGTTATGACATTGTACGTATTTAAAGCAATCATGCAAAACTGCAAAATCATTTGATGTCCTATATTCGGCGCTAGTTTCAACAGCAAATTTTAAAAAGATTCGGTTGGCAACGACGGTGGTAAAAAATTTAGATTTTTTTTCTTTTACAATGCAGGGGAATATTTAACAAAAAAGATCAATCATGCTTAAAGCATTGGTTATGAAACACTTTCCAACTTCAATGCAATTTTATTTAAACATCTCTAAAATGCAACACATTTCTCGGTAATATTTTAAAGCTTATCACGATACTACATTAATTTATTATATTTGAAAACTTAAATCTTCATCGAAAAAAATGAACTTCATCCAAATGACGGCATTGAAATATAAATTGCCTGGTTTAAACATCTCTAAAATGCGATACATTCCTCGAGAATATTTTTAAAATTATCATAATACTACAATAATTCATTATATTTGAAAACGTCATCGAAAACAACTGACACTCATTCAAATGACGTCATGGAAAAAATAACATGCCTAGCTCTCTCTATATAAGCAGCATTTCATTCAAAACATTTCCCCATTCATTTCATTCATCACAGTACTAAAATAATTTATTTTATTTAAAAACTTAAGACCATGGAGCTACAAGTAATTAAACACTATGCTTAAAACTTCATCGAAAAAATTCGTCCTTCTCTCTGTAATATCAATGAACATTTCATTCATAGCAGCTATGCAGACTCCATGAGCTAAATACTTTTGCGTCAAAAAAATACAGCATTTCTTATAAGACTCATCCTACATATTTTGCTGTTTACATTTTACATAAGTGAAAAAAAGACTTCGTTGTAGTAATAATCAAATTTGGATGATCATTTAAACTGAAATATATTGTCATTTCGTTGTTTCAGTATGTAGATGCCCATAATTTAAGCAAGAATAAAGCGGTTTTAGGACGAATACAACACTCAATATGAATTCACGATTTTGAGACAAGATGAATGCCATATTACTTTCCTTATATACATAATGTATAAGGAAGGTATTGTGACGGGGTCGAAAATTCGAATTCGAGTTTTCGGCGGGGGATCACGTTTCTAGCATCGCTGATCACGAATCAAACATTTTTGAAGTGATGTCTGTGTGTGTGTGAAAGTATGTTGTGTGTGTGTGTGTGTGAAAGTATGTTGTGTGTGTGTGTGTGTGTGTGGAAACCCCAGGCCGTCCGACTCGTCCAGAGGACTTGAGTAACAAAGTGGACGACCGGGAAGGCATGTGTGTGTGTGTGTGTGTGTGTGAAATTATGTTGTGTGTGTGTGTGTGTGTGTGTGTGTGAAAGTATGTGTGTGTGTGTGTGCATCAGTGAGCCTGTGGAGCCGATAACTGAAGACCGAATGGACCGATTCGAACCAAATTTGGTGCAAAAATCACAATCCGTAAACACTGGAAGCCTATTGTTTTTATACGCAATCAAATGTTCAGAACTCCCCTAAATTTTCGAATGAAATTTTGAACAAATCGTCAAAAAATCAAAACCCCTAATAAAGTTACGCAAATAGACATTTCTTATGTAATTTTTCATTAGAAAACGATTGACATAAATTTTAGAACGCTAACATGAACCGTTCTCGAGACATTGTACATTTTTCAAAAAAAGTATCAAAAAGTCCTATAAAATAAAAGAAAAATATTTCCTATTGAGAAATATGTTCACTTTTCATATGTAATACCATGCGATAAATTTGGTGACATCATTCTCGTGGATCTTGCTCCTTCCATTCATGAAAAAAGATACTTTGAGTAATACTTTTGTATTTGAACGCCAATAGTCATTTATCTGCTGTAAGAATAACTTATTTCTTAGTGCATAACGCTTGGCGAGATTTTGGCGACGAATTTGGCGGAATGTCGCCAACTTGGCGACGTTTTGAAATGTTGCCAAATTAACGAAAATCTCGCCAAATAGATAACAAGAAAGATAAATCATGCTTAAAGCATTGATTATGAAACACTTTCCAACTTCAATGCAATTTTACTTAAAAATGTCGATAATGCAATATATTCCTCGTTAATATTTTAAAACTTATCACAATACTACATTGATTTATTATATTTGAAAACTTAAACCTTCATTGAAAAAAATAAACTTCATTCAAATGACGGCATTGAAATATAAATTGCCTGGTTTAAATATCTCTAAAATGCAATACATTACACGGTAATATTTTTAAATCTATCATAATACTACGATAATTTATTATATTTGAAAACTTCATCGAAAACAACTGAAATAAATTCAAATGACGTCATAGAAAAATAACACGTCTGGATGTCTCTATAAAAGCAGGATTTCATTCATAACTTTCTCCATTTCATTCATCACAATACTGTAATAATTTATTTTATTTAAAAATTAAGACCATGGAGCTACAATTCATAAACTTTATGCTTAAAACTTCATCGAAAAAAATCGTCCTTCTGTTTATAAAATCAATTAATATTTCATTCATATCAGCCATACAGACTCCATGGACTGAATTATTTTGTGTTAAAGAAATACAGTAATTCTAATACAACTCATTCTACATATTTTGCTGTTTACATTTTACATAGGTGAAAAATAGGCTTAGTTGTAGAAATAATCAAATTTGAATGAGAATTTAAACTCAAATATATTGTCATTGTGTTGTTTTAATATGTAGATGCACAGAATTTAAGCAGAAATAAAGTAGTTTTAGGATGGATACAACACTCAATATGAATTAAAAAGAACTTTAAAAAATCACGAATTTGAAACAAGATGGATGCCATATATCATTTTGAAGTGGGTCATGTGATCGTTTCATATCATGGTCACGTGATCGTTTCATATAAGATGTGTAATTATTATTTTAATTTTTATTTAAAAAACTACTGCATATATTTAGCTGAATTTTTTTTTATATATTTTATGGAACAATTTGACTATTACCCAAAATTTTCGAAGCAATTTGTGAATCTTAAATCCGCTTAAAAAATGTTAGAAAAATTAGGTCCCATAGGGTTCAATGTATTTCATTTTTTCAACCCGGGTTCAATCCAAAACTAATTGGGTGATATTATTTATTTGTATTCCCGTAATTCCTACAGACCGTCTGAACAGCATACTAAAATTTCATTTTGATTAAGTCATTTTTACGGCAGTTCTCGTGCTAACGGACAGACAGACAGAATGAACAAAGTCATAAACACTTTTCAACTTTGTTGTACAGTGTTAAAAATCACGATTTTGACACAAGATGGATGCAATATTTTATTTTGACGTTGGTCACGTGATCTCTTCATATAATATGGGTGTAATTATTATTTTAATTTTTATTTAAAAAACTGTCGAATATATTTTGCTGAAATTTTTTTCATATTTTTTATGGGATAATTTGAATATTCCTTAAAACTTTCGAAGCTAGTTATGAATTTTAAATTCGCTTAAAAAATGTTTGAAAAATTAGGTCCCATATTGTTCAATGTATTTTATTTTTTCAACCCGGGTTCAATCCAAAACTAATTTGGTGATATTATTTATTTATATTCCCATAGGTCCCACAGACCCTCTGAACAACAAACTAAAATTTCCTTTTGATAAAGTCATTTTTACGACAGTTATCATGATGACGACTGTCACCCCTGACGCCAACATGGCAAGATTTTTTAAATGTTGCTAAATTGACATAAATGTCACCAAATTGATAAGAATGTCGCCAATTTGAAAAAAATGTAGCCAAATTGGTAAAACTGACACTAAATAAATGAAAATGACGACTAATTGATGAAAATTCAATATCTTGGAAATAGCATAACAAATAACTATATGAACAATCCATTTCTCCGCCCGTCCGTAATGCTATACTAAAAATTTAGCGGGATGTCGCAAACTTGGCAATCTTTTAAATAGTGCCAAATTGACAAAAATGTCACCAAATTGATAGAAATATCACAAAACTGATAAAAATAACGCTAAATGGGAGGCAATGCTTTGGAAATTTTTAATTCCGTCATATGACGGGCGAGCCTTCTAGTTCTGAATATTTATTAGGTGTGTAAGTGTCCTTTTTTGTGACAGCTAGTTATTGAAAACATGCAAAACGCCGGTGAAATGTCTAGTAATATATCATATTTGTACAACTTACTTTCAACTGTTACTCTTTACTAACACTATCACCTTGCACGCTTTCTGGAGGCTCTAACAGTTCACTAGCAAAACTCAACCCTCACCAATTTCGTAAATTAGTAACGATTCCAGCAGACAGCTTAATCAGGTTACGACACGGTTATCTCCGAGTGCCCCATCTTTTCGCTGTTAAATGATACTAGAGCTGTTAGTTGGAAGCCGTTTCTCGATAACGCAAAATGAATAACAATTACGAATCGCATGTTCGGAAGAGATAAAGACGCTCCACTCTTTACGGTAAGAATTGACAAGATTTAATTTGTCTCTCTTTCTCTTTCTTTAAATGGAACTTTTAAGACAATATTTTTAAAGGAGAAATTAAGGGCCGATATCTAGAGGCAAATATATTCACTTGTAATAAGCTGGCCGATATATATATATATATATATATATATATATATATATATATTAAAGAAGGTGATTTTCGAATTGTTCCTGCAGATTAATTAGTTTTCTCTTTTATATTTACTCGTATTATTTGTAAATAAATAAAAACTGGGTTGCCATATCTAGGAAAATAAACACCCTTAAAGAAAAATGTTGCAGTCATTTCTACTTTCCCTACATGTATAATATAATAATGTATAAGGAAAGTATTATGATGGGTCGAAAAATCGTATTCGTGTTTTCTAAGGAAGAACACGATTCGAGTTTTTGAAGCAATTTGTATATGGTGTTCCCTTCAGGACTTTTTGGTCGGAGAGGGAGGGGAGCGAATGAATCTTTATAGGGGTAAGTTTTCTATTTGCCCCATATAAATATATCTAAATGATGTGACATAAATAGAAACTAAATTAAAATAAAATGTCTCCGGGGGGGGGGGAGATCGCCCTCTCCGAATATATGCCTAAAAGAAACACTGTATGCGTGTGTTCAAGAATATGTGGAAACGATGTCTCACGAATGAATGAAACATTTCAAAAGCAATTTGATACGATTCTTACAATGCGTGTATACTGGAACTATTGATTTCAAGTGCAATCAAACGTTCGTAAGACCCTCTGAAGTTTCGAATGAATTATTTTAAAAAATTACATTATTCAGTAATGTTAAATAAATAATCAATTTGTACATATTTTTTTACTCTAAAACGAATGATATAAATTTTTAAACGCTAGCCACAACCATTCTCGAGATATTGCACTTTTTCAAATAAATGGAATTAAAATAATACATAACAACAGTATAATCACATATGTAACACTTGTAAAAAATTTGGCGACATTGGCGCCTTAATTGGCAAAATACCACCGTCTTAACATTTGAAAGTGGAACCAACTTGACGAAAATATCACAAAATTGGCAAATATGAAGCTAATTTGATGAAATTATAATTAACACATTTTAATATAATACAGTATGCTTAACAGATGTTAGTTATATTACCAATTGTCAAGTTAGATTTGCTTGAAATATAAGTTAATTTGGTGCTTTAAAATAATTTTGCATGCATAATTTTGCTAGTAAAGCACCAAACATCAGTGAACTTTTCAATGTCTGGTTGGTCTTTATATACATCTTTATATACCTCTTCTGCTCTTTAAACACTTTTCATACTCTCCTCCCATTTTCTCCACCCCTAAGGAAAGAATTGAAATACGACTCCGTAATTCTGTCCCTCAATCAAAACTATTGTTAGGAACATGTACAATGCCTTCATTGGAGGCTCTTTTGAGAACCAGAAGAGAAAACACCTTTACATGCAGTCATTTCTATGACGGCAATGTATGTTTGCCATATTAGGTAACGCAAAACAGGGTCGCCATATTTGGCGATTTATCGCCAGTTCGGTTGATTTTGAAAGGTACTCGAACTTTCTTGAAATAATGAACATTCTTGGAGATACCAGCCTTTTTTGGACGTTTTTACAGATAGTATATAAAATGAGTCGTCAGTCAGTTGGACAGCAGCTAACGTGATACCAGCTACATTGAATTGTGAGATATATCAATGTTTTGAGAATTGTATCCTCTGTTTTGTGACATTAGTAGAGCTGATAATTGCTGTTTTATTGTATGTGGCAGTTATTTAGAGATCTTGTTAGACAGCTATTGTTATATCGGTATTTTGTAAGTTCTTATTTTCCTATTTTAAATGCCCTTTTCAAGTTCAATGTAAGTGTAATATTCTGTGTTAAAATTCGTCTGCGAAGAATCCGCAACTTTGAATGTACATGTTATTTTCGCGCCTGAGATTTCCGCTTTGTAAGTACGTGGGAAGTAGATGTATTGCTTTTTCTTGTTTTATTCATTCTTTTCGGCGCGCCAGTAAATGCAAGTGCTTGATATGTATATGTAGTTGTGATTTCAGAGTTTTCGAGTGGCGGTTGGAAGTGACGCTACTTTTTGGGAGAGGGAACAAAAACAGCTTCTGAGACGGCCATAGTAAGGTTTGCTCTAACTCCAAAATTAATTCTAAATTCAAATTGTCCATCCCCTGATTTGTATTATGACCGTCATAATGTTGGAAAGCATCTATTACTGTAAGTAGAACTTCAATAAATTCTTAGGACAGATAAATTGACTGGTCTGGAAAATGTTTCAATATAAGAATGAAACTGTCGGCTGTTATGCCCCTTTGAATAACCAGACGATTGAATTGTAACTCTTAAGAAGCTTTGAATGTAATTTTGTGAGTGTTTTATTGTTCCAGTCTATGATTATATAAAGAATTTAATTCAAAATTAGAGAGTGTTTGAATAAATGGAAATTAGTTTTTTCGTAATGTTGTGTTTAAAGATAAGATTCTACAAATTAAAAATTTATTTAAAGTCAAGATGTTTATTATTTCAATTTATTTTAATTTGTCTCATGCCATTTATGTAATTGTGTTCAGACAATATGGAGTCCTGGCGCTCAATATGAGGAAGGCGAACCTGTGGTTATGCTAATGGGAATATCGAATACAGTCACTAGTACATTTGCATTTTCACATGATCACGACGTTTGCACCTATGCAACGTTTCCCATTTTACAAAGTAGACTTGTATCTGCAACTGTATGCATAATTTCGATATTGCAAGATCTCGGGTTTACACTATCGAGCTATTTGCTGTATGTTGTTCCTGCTTACGCTGTGCTTGTAAATAAACGTTATCAAGACATTGGCACTCATTCTTATATTCTGAGAGTACACCCATGATTCTAGAGGATAACATTGTAGCACTAATCGCTTAAAGATTCAGCCTTTTATATCGTCGGGAGGTTTCTGGAGAATCACAAACACTTCAACTAATTATTATATAGATTTTTACAGAGAACTAGGAATAAGATATCTCTAATTTGTATTGCTACATTACTAAATTATTATAAAAGATATTTTTAATCGCTAAAGCAAGTAATATGTTATGTTAGTGCATGAAACTTTTTTAAAGTAACAGATCATATAAAATAACACCATATATGCATATCTCGCTATCAACTAAAACTCTTTACTAACTGAAATACTAACACAACTTTACTAACACAAATTCTGACGACTCTGACAGTTCACTAACAAAACTCACCCATCACCGATTGCACTAATTAGTAACGAGTGAAAGGGACAGCCTAATCAGGCTCCGAAACGGTTATGTTCGAGGACATGGTCTTTTCGTTGTTGAACGATACTGGAGCTGTGAGTTAGAAGTCGTTCCTCGGTAATGCAAAATGAATAACAATTACAAATCGTATGTTCGGAAGAGATAAAGACGTTGCTCTGTTTATTGTAAGAGTTGACAAGATTTAATTTGTCTGGCCCTTCTTTAACTGGGACTTTTAGAAGACGATATTTGAATAGAAGATACAATGGGGCGATATCTAGATGCAAATATATGTGCTTTGTGATAAATTTGAAAGATTTTTTTAAAGAAGGTGATTTTCGCATTGTATCGCCTGACTAATTATTTATTACATTATTCTTTCCCTATAGTATGGTAATGTATATAGGGAAAGTATTGCAAACCTGCGAAATTTAGAACTCAAGTATTTTACAGATCTACACATTTCAGGCACTCACCGGTTCTCGTTAGATCACCGAAGTCAAGCAGCATCGGGCGCGGTTTGTACTTGGGTGGGTGACCACCTGCGAACACCGCGTGCTGTTGGCACTTTTCGGGTACGGTAGCCCGGTGGTTTGCGCGCTGGATTTACACGCTGCCACAACTGCCGCCGTGTTCATGCGAAGTACGATCACGTTAAATATGTGGATCCGTAAGTCCTTCCGAGAGGTTGGTGGTAGGGGAAGGAGGGTACGGTCCCCGTGGATACATCCCTCACTAGGTTCCGGTCTAAATTGGGTGGCACTTTCCGGCCGTCCAAACGGTTACCTTACATTTTTCTGGTAGGTCGGACGGTCTGGGTCTCAACAACAACAACATTTCAGGCACTCTTGAACTCGAAAACCTGTTTTTAGAGGGACGTCTGTGTATGTGTGTGTGTGTGTGTGTCTGTCTGTCTGTCTGTCTGTGAATATATCTGTACAATATATGTATCCTCACCAACTCAGAAACTATTCGGTAGAATTTTGCAGCATTTGGCAAATAAGTCACTTGTAGGTTGCCCAGGTTCTAATTAGATTTGGGCATGATTCAGAAAGACGAAACCTGCCATTTTTGTAAAATGGCCCTCAAAAATCGCCATAATCTGAATATGCTAAAATGTATTAATGAAATGCTTATTTTATAAATATTTTTACGACAATACGAAAGAGGCAAACTCCATTACTCTAGTATGGGCCATTCTCGAGATATTACGGTTTACAGGATTTTAAGAAGCTGACGTTGTTTTCACTGTAGTTTAAAGGACTATTCAATGAAATTTCGTAAAATATGGTAGATAAGTCACTTGTGGATTACCTGGTATTGATTAGATTTTGGTATGATACAGAAAATAGAACTAGTCTTTTTTTTCCGAAATGGGCCGTAATCAAAATCTGATATAAAAGACTAAGTATGATTTAAAATTATTCATTAAATGCTTGTTTTATAAGCAATTTTTAAAAAGGGAATAAATAATGGAACAAGGGAATAATTAGGACTATGTCCATTATATTAGGATGGCCCAGTGTTGGGATATTTAAGTTTTTGGAGTCTTAAGGAGATGGAGAAGTTTTAAAATGCATGCAGTTACCTACTGTAAAAGAATACGTAATGAAACTGCAAAATGGTTGTAATATAAACTGTCCGTGCCAGTTTGAGAAATTTAACACAATTTAATGGATTGTGAATTTGAGTCAGTAGAAAAAGTCGGATACTCTCCACGTCAGATATCTGTTTATTTGATTACTGGAGAATGTACCAGTCGTTGCTTGGAATTTAAGATGCAAACCTCAGATTATAAATTACACCGAAACATGCAGATAATTCCCAAAAAACAAACAACGCAATCAGTCATCTGATGCAAATTTCGATACACTTAAAAATAAATATATACATAGGAAGGAATTATTCTACGGATTCAGTTTAAAGATAGTTGGAAAGAACGTTTTTCCGATGACATCAAAATGAAACGACTACTCAGCTGCTCAGAAAAATTTCACAGACATCCTTGGGGCCTAAAAATTCACTATGCCAAATTTCGTCGCAATCCAAAGTTTAGATTTCCTGCTACAGACAGCACACAAACATGCCTACACAGAGAGCGATAGAGGCTCAAACTCTTCTATTATTATGTAAGATTGGAAAGTTTACAAAAATAAATTCATAAAGATATATATTTTAAAATGATCTAACACATGCATTATACATATAATATGTGCCTAATTTCATGTATGTTTCACTGAATGAAACTTTAAAATAGCATTCTAGAAACTTTAAAATAGCATTTGAACATCTTTAAGATTAATATATCCATTGAAAATCTATGTAGACAAAATAAATAAACCATGTCTTTAATACACCTATTTAATGTTTAAATGTACGGCCGTTTCGTTTCCATTATCTGTGCGATCACAATATGAACAGCTGTTGTAACGAATGTATGAAATTATTTAAAAGCTTCTTAAACAGCCTATCAAGATGATCGCAAAATGTTCTCAGCAATTTACTAAAGTGTTCCATTCTCTCCCGGGAGAGTTTTCTCTTCGAACGCATATAACGAGACACTTATCTCTTCGTTCGCGATTCTCAACCAATAACGTCCTTTTGTTCCAGGAATTCTCTCATTTCGAATTTGCGAGAGATAAATTAAAACTTGTCAGCTCGCTACTAAAATGGCTGCACCACATCTTTATCTATCTCCCGCGCTCGTGATGTGTAATTGTTATTAATTTAGAGTTATTATCGAAAACTCTTCGGGAAGTTACAGTCAATATCGCTTAGGAGTAAAAGAATACGACTGGGAGGCAATCGTTGGAGAATCTGATAAGGTCATTTTTGGGGGGAAAGTTAATTCGTAGCTAGATTGGCAAAAATTTGGACATATAAGGAAAACTTAAGTAATGTAATTAAGTACGAATTGATAAGCAATGGAACATACAGTTGCTTCAATGATACGTTGTATCTCCTTCTTCAGTGCTCGAAAACTATTTGATGGAATTTTACAAAATTCTGTAAAAGTCGCTTGCGAGTTACTCAGGTAATTAATTAAGTTACTCATTAATTAGAATATGGTTTGATTCAGAAAAATAAAATCTGCATTTCGTTAGCTAAAACCGTCAAAATCTGAAATATAAAACTAACTGTGTTGAGATGTATTAATTAAATACGTGTTTTATACGCAATTATTAACGACAAAACTAACAGGACAAACTTTATTACTCTAGAATAAACCATTCTCAAGATATTAAGGTTTTGAAATTTTAGAGTGCCAGAAACATGTAAATCTGTCTATAAGTCAAGTTCCGATTTTCAACACGATTCCAAGACTATCACTAAACATTACCATGTATTGTATGGAAAGTAAAATTAATAAATAAATTAGTAAGTCGAATTAAAATTAATAAATAAATTAGTAAGTCGATTCAATGCTATATAATCCACAATTCCGATGTGATAGCAATACACATTATAAAAAGTATCAAAATTTAAAATTGACGTTTAGTAACTTTATAAATCCAAAAGCATAACCACATATTTTCTGAATAGTATACATTAATTGGATTACGATGTGTTTACCTTTAATTTTACAGCTCTTTTAGCTAATATTTAAAACCTACAAACAGTTTTTTGGCTTCAGAGCGTTTCTGAATGCAACATGTCTTACAGAACTAAAAGCCTATTCGATTGGTACCGTATTGGTAAAAATGAAAAAAAATGCATGATTTACAACTACAAGATTGTTTTATAATTCCCCCTACTCCCCCCTCCCCCCGTCCCCCCAAAAAAGGAATAATCATCATATAATTTTGTTTTTCTAGCATTACAAACTGTCAACGCTTCACAACAGAATATTATACTTTTGACCCATCTCATTATACTTTTAAAAATATTCTTACTTTTAGCTTCATTTTGTTGTTCAATATGCTATAATCATTTTCTACCACAAATGTAAACATTGCAACATTTAAAACAATGATGGTCTGGAATTTATGATGAAAGCATATATTTATATTCCCATGTAGTTAGCTTAGAGCAAAGTTTAGCAATTTTGACACAGAAATTATATCTTGATGAAGGAAATTAATAAATCAAAAGAATTTATTTTATATTAGAACTATCATTTATTGATGAAACCCTTGCAAAATACTCTTCATGGCACTATATATACCCGTATGAACTACAAAATATTTATTTAGTGACATTTATACTGAAAAATACTTGTAAAGGTGAGTTAGAATATGCTGCTATGATTATTGCAGGATTTAATTAAAATTAAGAACACATTTATAAGATTTTCTTCCCAGAGAAAATTATCAATTTTCTAACCGATTAAAGATCATTTATTCGCAGAATATTTTATTAAACGATGAAATTTTATCCAGTTAATCAATTGAAGAGAAAATCTATGTTTGTTTCTCTATATTTAAAAAGACAACATTTTAAAATGTTCTGTGTTAGTCCTGTAACATCAAATGATTTGCAATTTTCCATGGTAGTTTAGACTATTGTACTATGATGTGTGGTCTCATATTTTTTGTTGTAATCGGTCTAAAATTTCTATTTTACAATCAATTTTGAAGTCAAAATTTCATTTATTTTTGTGATTGCAATTTATCTAATTATCCTACATTTTCGAATTTAAGTCATCCGAAAGGCCACTTAATTTTATTTTTAATGCAGGTAGTTTAGAATCTGTAAACTATTTCATATTTTTCTTCAATTATCTGAATGATATAATCTTTGCAGATTCTAATACACTTTATTTCATGATTGTATGTGAAACAGAGGCTTTAAAATTCCGTATTGAAGTTTAATCCGTCACTGAAAAATATTTTCATTCTCAAATCGTCACAAAAAGAAGAACCAAAGGAAAATTGACTTTTCTATCATGGGCTATGATGTCAAGTTGCTATGATGTCAGGTTATTATAAAAGCAGTCGACGTCATAGCTAAGCAACATACGTCGCAGCTGATCAACGCTATCAAGTTGATTTGATACCTGAACTCTGAAGAAGATCACTTGATTACGCATAGGGAATTGAAGAATATCCTATCAGTGTGATTCAAATATTTAAAACCCTAACTAATCAGGTTCCATTAATCATAGTAATATCAAATTTGGTATGTCGTTGTAGTACATTTTAATTCTTCGAATTTTGAACTTTATCAGGCTAGCCCGTCCTAGGCCTGTCATAGGAATGTATTCTTTTATAGGGAATAACTCGAGAATATGAGAAACTACAAAATACAAATTTAGTATGTCTAGGTCTTTTGCGGTACATTTTAATTATTTGAACATTGAACCTTATCGGGGCAACCCATCTTATGCTCACCATAGAAATGTACTTGTGGCAATGAGAAGGTGATTCCGAAACGAGGGGCGGTTGCTCGCCACACAGACAGGAGAGAAGAGCTTGCACAGCAACTAAACGATAATTAAGCAAAGGGGTCAACCACTCACTCACCGTCGACTACGGGCTCCGACTTTGATTAAGGGGCTAAAAATTCAAGTCAATCGTGCATAATGTATATCGAAAATCATCGATATATTAGAATCTAAATACATCTGAAATAAAAATACTACGTCTGTAACAGTTGTTTAAAAACATTAACATGTTACTTTCCTTATATACATAGTATAATCTATATAAGGAGTGTATTGTGACGGGGTCGAAAATTCGAATTCGAGTTTTTGACAGGAGAACACGTTTCACGCATCCTTGATCACGAATCGCACATTTTTGAGGTGATGTCTCTGTATGTGTGTGTGTATGTCACGAAAAACTTTTTTTTAAAATTCAAAATTTCAAGTCGATAAAAAGTTGTCACTATGGTCACATATTTACCAAACAAAATTTAGTCAAATTGAAAAATATTTAGGTCTACCGGAACGGGCCTAACGTTTGATTTTTTTTAATTTTTATTTATTTATTTATTTTATTTTATTTATTTTTTTGTCAAAAACGTATATTTTCATTTTTTTGTGAAAACATAAAGCAAATTTTTGTTTTTAAGTACAAAAGTGTAAAGTTTAGAATGTTAATTAACAGTAAAAAAATTATATCTGTCATGTAACATTTACGTCTGCCGGATTAGCAGTAAAATTTTCAATTTTTCTCAAAATTAAGGTCTATTGTTTACGGTTTCATTTACTTCCAGTCTACTTTTTTCATTAACAAATTTCTTGTAACCATACAAATAAAAAGTATTTCAAATCTAACATGTGTTTACTAGACCCAACTTATTCTTTATTTTATGAAATTAAATCTATTTTCTGAGTAAGAGAAATAAAACTGAATAAAACTGAAAATTAAAAAGAATTTTATTTTGTAAAGAAAAAAAGATTACAAATATTAAAACGTTAACTTTCAAAAAGTAATTCAAAATGAATCTTGATTGCATTATCTCTTGATCTTGATAATTGATGAAAATTTCAGAATGTTATAGTTGTCAGTTCGGAATAGGCTTATTTCACATGTATGTGGCATCACAGTTTCAAGCAGCTCTCTCAACTTGCAACCAAAGTTTTTGGTTAAGCTGGTTGTAAAGGACAATTTATAGCAACTAATTTACAATATGCTTATAAAACACAAAAATATTAAATTAAGTTCATTATTGTTTCAAAAATATTATATATTTTATCGTTATAGAAAATAAAGTCTTACTTGATGTTTATAACTGGACTGTTGTAGTTGAAGATGTGAACGTGAAGTGACGCTTCGTTTCAAATTTTGGAAGGTATTTTCTGTCCAGCACTTCTCTGTACCATAAAAGCCCTTCTCTGTAGAGTTGCTTGAACAACAGCCTTAAGATCACCTTCTAAGTACTTGATGCATTGTACTATCTTAAAAAAGTTTTGTGATGCATAAATAATTCTTGGATGCCATTTTATTGTAAACCATGAGGGAGCATAAACTTTCATGACAAACTCAGCTAGTTTTTTCAACTGTGGGGTTGTATCAAGTAATGCAATATATAAACGTAAAATTCGGTTTGACATCGTCATCATCTTACATGGGAGATGTTTCTAGGGTTTCTGCTTGCCAACTCTTTGGGTAATTCGCCTGTTAGTACAGCCTGACATATATGCCAGAGATATTTCTGGTCGGTGTTCAACTCCTTAAAATCAACCTCTGGAAAAATACTATCTATTTTATTGTACTCAACAACTGGTAAATCTTGACAACTTGTTAAACGTTTTCCTATTGGACCACTAAATTAATTAGGTTCAGAAGTTGGACCATCAAGGGCAACCATTACTTTCCTAAGAGGCAATTCGTTTAAATGAAGCAAACAAACCACTGCTTGCACTGGGTGTTTTAAAGCATTTTCGAACAATGAAATTGATCCATTAGAGAATCCAGTATTTGATGCGGTACCATCACAACCGAGAGCTTTAATAGTTTTCTCATCAATGCAGGTTTCTTTCATAAATTTTAGTATTGATGATACTATGTCTTTCCCAGAGCCACTGTCTGAATTTACGTGTCCAAAATATGTTGAATCTGGTTCTTCAACCAAAGATATGCATTCTTCTTGTATCCGGACACATTTACCACTTACAATTTCTTTACTTATTGTTTCATCTTTTCGACCATCAAAATAGAGTAATAATTCACCCTTTCACGAAGAACCTTCCGTTGAGCTCCTGCTCTACTGCAAATGGCTCTACGGTCACATGCTCTAGAAAAAGAGGGTTGCTTTACTGGCAGCCCTTGTTTCACTGAAATACTTGAACTTTCTAGCTTTTCCCCTGGTGAAAGCATTTTACTATCAAATACACTTTCATCACTCGAATTCTGTGACATTGAATCATTTTCAATAACGTTGCCTTCATGTCTCAAAGCTGGGGTCTTTGCAGGTTGGAGACTTCTATTTAGCTCGGATTGCAAAGACTTTTCCTTTCTTTTACTACGTTTCTTGATTTTCTTAATCTCTAGTGCATCACGACCTCCGATAATCATAACACTCAGACTTCGTTGGTCGTTAAAGAACTCATACTCCTATGGTTGCACTTTCCTTCGAGCTGAACACAAACAGTTCTTTAAATCATTGCATTTACAGGAACAAATATCAAAAAGACTATTTGCAATGTCTGATTTGAAGTTTTCAATTGAAGTTTTAAAGCTCTTTGTATTTTTTGTGTTACACCCTGACGATTTTTTTATATTTTCACATCGCCCGTGTAGTTTTATAATCATGAAAACAATGTTGTTTGTGCTTGAAACGGGAATGGAAGTCTTCTTCCAATTTTCGAGTAGTATTCGAATGTAGTATTCGCCATTTCATAAAATAATATTCTCGCTATTTCAAAACGCTGTACTACTATACCTAGACTATAAATAAAATAATTGAAATTAACATAAAGGATGAGTTGAAAATTGAAAATATTCGTATTTGGTAAAAAAATTAAGGTTTTCATGTAGATTCCGGGAGACGTAAGTATTACATGACAGATATAATTTTTTTACTGTTTATTAACATTCTAAACATTATATTTTTGTATTTGAAAGCAAAAATTTGCTTTATATTTATGTTTTTACAAAAAATTGAAAATCTACGTTTTTAACAAAAAAAATCAAACTTTAGGTCCGTTCCGGGAGACCTAAATATTTTTCAATTTAACTAAAAAATTTTTTGTTAAATATATCGACTTTTTATCGACTTCAAATTTTTAATTTCAAAAAAAGTTTTTCGTGATACACCCTGTGCGTGTGTGTGAGAGAGAGCCTCTACAGACGATATCTCACGAACGAATGGGGCGATCTGAATGAAATTTCGTACACAAATTACAATCCGTGAATACTGGAAGCCTCTTTTGTTTTCAAATACAATCAAATGTTCAGAACCCCCTTAAATTTTCGAGCGAAATTTTGAAAAAATCATCAAAAAATCAAAACCTTTAATAAAGTTGCAAAAATAGACATTTCTCGTGTAATTTCTCCTTAGAAAAAGATGAACATAAACTTTAGAACACTAGCATGAACCATTCTTGAGATATTGCACATTTTTCAAATAAATTTATCAAAAATTCCCACAAATTAAAAAAAATATATTAACTGTTGAAAAACATGTTCACTTTTCATAGGAAATATCATGCGATAAATTTGGTGATATCATTCTCGTGGATCTAGCTCGTTCCATTCATGAGAAAGATTCTTTGAGTAATACTTTTTTATTTGAACGCCAATAGTCATTTATCTGCTATAAGTTATTTCTCCGTCCATAACGTTTGAAAGATTTTGGCGACGAATTTGGTAGAATTTCGTCAACTTGGCGAATTTTTAAATGTTGCCAAATTAACGAAAATCTCGCCAAATGGATAAAAATGACGCTAAATCAATGAAAGCGACGACTAATTGACGAAAATTCAATATCTTGGAAAGAATAATAATAAATTGGTTATAAGTTGGTTGTGACCATTGGTTATGACCTATTTTTTTACTGTAAAAGTAGTAAATTCATTGTATTATATAAGGAAAGTCATGAGCTGCCTGCATCAGATTTTCTTTTTCATAGCTACTACTTTTTATTTGCGGGAATTTGAACAAATATTTCAAAGTTTTAGATGAAGCTAGATCATTTAGCTCTCTAAGCACTTTATTATCTTTATTATGTATGTATTGTATAATTTCGTTAACTATTTTTACAATAATTTTTGTCCATGCTTTTTGAGGTTAGTTTTTGCTGTTGCTCCTGTATTTTCAGAAAATATTTTCTTTTTTATTTATTTTATAAAAAGACCCTGGTATTCGTCGTTTCATTCACTAAGAATGTATTATAGTCCTTTTTATACGATTATTACTTTTTTTGGTGTTATTTGCTTATTTTTCTACTTTTCGTTTGAAAATATTTCCTTCTTAGGTGTCATAAAGCAATTATTTAGTGACATGTGTCTTTTCCCTAATGATAATGTGGTTTATCTGCCTTTTTTCCGAAGAAAAATGCCGCTTATTGGCTTTCGAAACAAGTTAATATTTCTAATCAACTGCATATGTTGTCGCTAATAAAATATTTCTATTTTAAGTTACATTAGACAACAGTTTGAAATAATTTTAAAAATCTAAATCATCTTCTTCATTCATACAATTTTATCCCTGTTTTACAAAATAACAAACCGCAAGTATTTAAGCAATTGCATTTAAAACCGCATAAAAACAAATTGAAAAATGATCAATAGAATAGTACGAAAATTAAATGATTCTATTTTACTTTATTACAAAACACTTATCTTTCCTCTTAAATGACCAATAATAATCCCTTTCTGAAAATCGTCTGCTAAGAGTTCGAAATAGAGAGAGAGAGAGAGAGAGAGAGAGAGAGAAATTAAATCTTGTCAATTCTTACCGTAAAGAGTGGAGCATCTTTATCTCTTCGAAACATGCGATTCGTAATTGTTATTCATTTTGCGTTATCGAATAACACTTCCCACTCACGGTTCCAGTATCATTTAACAACGAAAAGATGGGAAAACTCGGAGGTAACGGTTACGGAACCTGATTAAGCTGTCTGCCGGAATCATTGCTAATTTGCGCAATAAATGAGGACTAGGTTTTGCTTCTGAACGGTCAGAATGTATGGAATGTAGTAATGCAACTAATACAGTGAAACCTTTTTATAATGATATTCAAGATACCGGAAAATATATATTTATAAACAGTTTATCATTTATAGACAAGGTTGAACAATATACACGTTATAATAGAAGTTATTTCATATGAGTACTTTAACAATACTTTTAGTAATGCCATGTTAAACCTATATTTTTTTAATAATATTATAGATTAAAGTGTACAATAATATTACATTAGGTGTTTAAATAATATTACAGATTAGGGGGTAATATTATTGTACCCCCTAATACAAGCAGATTAGGGGATACAATAATATTACATTAGGGGGTACACTAATATTACAAGTTGAACAAGATACATTTTAATTATATTATTAGCAATAATATTAGTAATATCATGTTAAACTTCAATTTTTTTAAATAATACTACAGACTCGGAATGTAGTTAAACATAAATCACAAAAATATAATACCAGATCTAAAATTTACGGTTACGGAATCTAATTATGCTGTCTACTGGAGTCATTGCTAATTTGTGCAATCAATGAGGAGTGAGTTTTGTTTCTGAACGGTCAGAATACATGAAATGTAGTAAGTAATACAGTGAAATCTGCTTATATCGATATTCTGGGGACTAGAAAAAATATATTTATAGACAATGTATCGTTATAGACAAGGTTGAACAAGATACATTTTATAATAGAAGTAATTAAGATAGGTATACCATTATTTTTAGTAATATTATGTTAAACTTAAAATTTTAGATAATATTACAGATTTGGAATATAGATGAACATAAATCGTAATTTAATTCCAGTTCGAAAATTTAACAAGTGTATTTTAACTATATTTCTAATTATCTAAAAATACATGTGTATAAATGACAAAAATAAAATAACTTATTATGATTTTTATTCAACAAAAATGCATTAATACACAAAAAATACAATAATACACAGAAAGAAAAGAAAAGTAATACTCTATTATTAAGTGTAAATTATACAAAATCTAGATCATTAAACGTGGAACAAAACAAATTAAGTTTTAATTAATAAGGAAAATTTTCATTTGCTCGGTTTCTGCAGTGAATATTCTGCAGTGATTTTATTAGATATAAAATTAGATATTAGAGTACATTGGAACATTCAGTAAAGTAGGAATGGAATTCTGTAATGTTTCAATTAAAATGTAATGCAGCAGCATCTACAGCCGTTAAGTTGGGTGAAGATTCTGTAGGACCAACTGCCGTACCAACTGTACGATATTCTTCAACACTAATGGATGGTCAAAGACTCTTATTGCTTTGAAAAGTTTTGAAAAGCATCATTAAATTATCGCTATATACAGGTATACGAGAAACAAATTATAGACAAGTTTGATATATTACATTCTTACTATTGGAAATCTGCTAAAACTGCGATAAATTTCGTTATAGACAGGTTAATGGCTATATGCAATAGGATTCACTGTATATCATCAAGTTTGGAGCTCATTTTAGTAGATAAGTGAATGGTTACCTAAAATTGTCGCGATATAAATATATGTTAATTGAGTTACAACCTAGATTTTATGAGAATCTTACGTTTTTATTCACAGTCGGGCTCCTATTTCGAGAAGAGAAGTGTTTGATGAAAATACATTATTCAATAAATAAAAAATATTGTTGATTCTGAAGAAATTAACTAAAATTCTCAATATTCTAATTGAATATTTTTGTTAAATCGGCAATTGGCTGTATGAGTTATCTGAAGAATATATTTATCTAGTATTTTGAATAATGGAAGGATTTAATTTCAAAGGTAAATTGTAATTATTTATTTTAGTATTTAATAATAAAATTTTTAATTATATTTCTGCTAATAAAATATTTTAGTACTTAGAACTAAAAAAGTCTTATAATATCACAATTATTTGTTTTGTTTCTTCAGCCATTTTCAAATTGAATTTTAAAGCTATTTTGCTATTTGAGACAATCTACAAAGAATACCATGTAGCAAAGAAGTACGCTTCTAAATTGGCTGTTAAACGAACGATACTAATTTTAACTTTCGGAAAAGTGGTAGGTAATTAACATCGATATTAATTGCAAGGAGATAAAAAAATTGTGGAGAAGTTTTAGAACGGACTCACATGTTTTAATTTATACGCCTTAAATAATCATTTCGCAGCGTTTTCTTCCTGTCATTCATTTTTATATTGATATCAACAAGCTATTTCGCTAATTTATTTGTTCATGTAGCTACGAATCTCATATATTAGAGAACAAATCTTTTAGATACGTAGATTAGCAAACGATTTTGACTATAACTTGTGGAAGGTATTTCAATAGCTCCAAATCAATATTAATTTCTTATCATGGGCGCCAAGAAAATAAATGGATATAGTGCAACTATTTCGCAATTCACTATTATGTTCTAATCAATAAATTGTATATTTTAAACGAGATCATTGTTATTGGTTGGAAATCTTCCATGAACAGATGGAAGTGTTTCTAAATGCATTCAGACAGTAAATTGTTTCCTGTATAAATGAGAAAACTTTTGTAATGTTAGATAACAGTTCAATTTCATTTCAGTATGTTTTTTTTTCCAATGGCCAGGCATTGACTCTTTCATCTTCGCCTATACATCGGCCATAACTGTGAACCTCTTAGCCGTCAAATGACGTTGCCCCAGCGCACCAGTGGAGATGGGAACACATTACGCCCAACAACACAAACATCCATGTCTTACGTGGAACTCGAACCAACAACGTGGCGGCCGATCAATCACTGGAAACGCTCGCCTTGACCGTTCGGCTACCACGTCGACTGAAATGAGCCAACAGTACGCGGTGTTCCCAGATGGTCACCCACCCAAGTACTTACCGCGCCCGATGCTGCTTAACTTCGGTGATTTAACGAGAACCGGTGTTTTAAGCACGGTAGAGCCATTGGCTTATTTCAATATGTTCTTCAGAATACTTTTAAATAATACAATACTGTCGTAAGAACAGCTGGTCATATCATGGAATGATGGAAACGAAAAGGCTGCGCATAAAACCATTGTAGTTTTTATTTACTCAATGTTGAAATATGACATTATAGCTGGTCATTCACTCAAATTACACAACAAAGTCAAAGATATAGAACACAACCTCAACCAAGAGAAACTACAAAATATCAAAATCCATATTGAATAGCTGATTAATATTACTTTGAAGACACATCAAAGACATTTACAAAGTATTAAATAAAATAAAATACTTTACAGACAAAGAACGTTGTCATCAGGATCTTATATTCCACGTTATAAACTTACATACTTTCTTATTTACTAAAACAACTGATGTAAAAAAAGAGTAAATCAGAAAGAGTGTGTTTATAACTATAACTAGTAGAATATCCGTTCTTCGTGCAGAGTATATAATATAAAGAAACTTAAAATTCACAATCATGTGTAAATTCCTAAATGACATTATTAATCAAATTATTCTGTTGAAATATTTAATTGCTTCTAAAAAACGCTTAAGAATCTCTGTTCTCGCCATACAAAATTAACTTGGAGGGCAGATCTGAAGAATAAAACGTCCTGGTCCCGTTTGTAAACAAATTTACAAAAAATATGAAATTGAATCTATATATGCAAAATAAAAACGTTAAAATTGTGTGGAACCCGTACTACTTATATTCGCGAATACTAGAAGGCATATCCTGAATTAGTAGACTACACTTATAACTTGAAAATATCAATAAATCCGTAATCTTTAAACCTGAAGACCGTAATTAATTCCAATATATCCCAAAATGAAAGCGCTGAAATTGTATGAGAAGATATACCTGCACTACTCATATTGTCATAGAAGATATGTCCGTGTGTCAGTAGAAGATTGCCCGTATTACAATATGTGTCTCAATAATCTTTGCTAAAATAAAACAGTTGACATAATAAATTGAAAATATCAATAATCCCCATTATCTTTATACCAGAAGGCCGTGATTGATTCCAAAATAGGTCAAACGTGTTCTCGTAGATTAGAAGATATACCCGTGCATTTATAGATAATTGCCCGTACTACGTATAATAAATGAGTTTCAACAATTTTTACCAAAATAAAAAAAGGCTTAATAACTTGAAAATATTAATAATAATAATGTTTAAACCTAAAGACAGTAATTGATATTAACCAGTCAAAAATACAATATCAATGAAATTTATTTTATGTACATATCTTTATCATTTAAATCTGAAAAAACTTAATAAAACTCGTCTGCCACATAAAAACATTGGATTTAAATCCGTTACTAAGCGACATGATATCATTCTCTTCAAATAAATTGTTGAAAATAATATCTTCTGCATAATGCTATATCTATGGAATTTTTTATTGTGAGTTTTAAATAAATATCTAGGCAATCCCTAAACCTAGAAACTCGAAATATGGACTAAATATTAAGTGGGGTCATTCCAAGTTTACCCTGAAAATTTCATCCAATTAGGTGCAGCCCTTCTCCAGTGATGATCAGACAAACATAAACTTAACATTCACAATATTGACTAAATTTTTATAGCATTCTAAATGATTTTGTTATTCAAAATATTCTATTAAAATATTTAATTTAATTCTAAAAAATGTAAAAAATATTCTAAAAAATATATAAGAATCTCTGGGATTGATATACAGAATTATCTTTACAAGCAGATCTTGAATAAAGCATCCTGGTCCAGTTTGTAAACAAATTTAGCAAAAATATTTTTAAATTCTCACAAAGCGACAAAGATTATATAGAAAATCGTACTTAATTATGCAAAATATTGAATTTTCATCGCTTTGGTGTCATTTTGATGAATTTAGCATCATTTTATTAAATTGGCAATATTTTCTTCAATTTAGCGCCATTTAAAAAAATCGCCAAATTTATGGCAAGTGGGATTGTAGAACTAATAGTCCCACTTGGGGACAAATTGACGAAATGTCATCACAACACTGTCTCCTAACAAAACACAATTAATTTCATTTATTTAGCGTAATTTTAACAATTTCAAGATATATTTATGGATTTACAAACATTTTTATCAATTTGGTGACATTTTAAAAATTCGCTAAATGTGTTACTATGTGGGACGGTTGGACTGGCAGACAAATGATATCGAAACATCATTTCGGTACTTTCTTCTTACAAAACAAAATTTCTTTCTTTCATTGAATTGGAGTCGTTTTTATCAATTTGGCGACATTTGCGTCAATTTGGCAACATTTCAGAAAAGTTGCCACGTTAACAATATCCCGCCAAATTCGTAGATCTCAATTTGTAGATTTGAAAAATAAAACATCCTAATCCCGTTTGTATATACTAAATGAAAACACTAAAATTGTATTAGATGATATACCCGTTCTACACTTATTCTGTTTCAACAATCTGCTAAATGAGTTTATTGGCTAAACACAATATATGAGTTTATTGGATAAATACAATATACAAGTTTGAAAACTTTTCGCCAAAATAAATAAAAGTGATGTACGCACTCAGTAATTAATTTAATTAAAAGAAAAATCAAACCTTTCATTTATAGGATATATTTTATATACATTTATTACTTTCCTTATAGGCATATAATGTATAACGAACGTATTGTGACGGGGTCGAATATTCGAATACGAGTTTTCGACAGGAGAGCACGTTTCAAGCACCCCTGAACACGAATCAGACGTTTTTGAGGTGATGTCTGTGTGTGTGTGTGTGAAAGTATGTGTGTATGTGTGTCAGTGAGTCTGTAGAGACGATAACTCACGAACGAATGGAGCGATTTCTAATGACATTTGGTACAAAAATCACAATGCATGAATACTAGAAGCCTATTGTTTTTAAGCACAATCGAATGTTCAGAACATATCTAAATTTTCGAGTGAAATTTTGAAAAAATCATCAAAAAATCAAAACATTTAACAAAGTTAAGCAAATAGACATTTCTTACGTAATTTTTCCTTAGAAAGCGATTGACATAAACTTAGAACGCTAGCATGAACCGTTCTTGAGATATTGCACATTTTTCATATAATTTTTTCAAAAAATCCCATAGATTAAAAAAAATATTAACTGTTAAGAGACAAGTTCACTTTCATGTGTAATAATATGCGATAAATTTGGTAACGTCATTTTCGTAGATCTAGTTTGTTCCATTCATGAGAAAAGCTACTTTAATAATACTTTTGTATTTGAATGTCAATCGTCATTTATCTGCTATAAGAAAAACTTATTTCTCCATCCTTAACGCTTGGCGAGATTTTGACGACGAGTTTGGCGGAATGTCGCCAACTTTGTGACTTTTTTAAATGTTACCGAATTAACGAAAATCTCGTCAAATGGAAAAAAAATGACACTAAATCAATGAAAATGACGACTAATAGACGAAAATTTAATATCTTGGAAAGAATATAAGTATCTACTATAAGAAAAACCTATTTCTTTTTCTGTAAAAGTAGTAAATTCATTGCATTATGTAGGGAATGTCATGTGGTGCCCACATCAGAATTTATATTATTCAAATCGAAAACATAATAATAATAGATTAACAAACACATTTGATTTAATTACGTTACTGAACAACATAATATAAGAAATCATATTCCTCATAAAATGCTGATAATTAAATAACCATTTTGATTTCTTAATACATTTCATTGTTGAGTAAGAAGAGCCTGTGAGAAATAAATCATAGAGTTTCCATTTCAATTCTTTTTTCAGACCTGCGATTTTCAAAAGTGACACATAAGTGCAATAATCTCCAACCAAACGCAGAAATATAATTTTCTTCATATAAATTGGCGGGAATAATATCATCTGCATAATACTATCTCTATGGAATGTTTAATTTTTTCCATTTCAATCTATGTTTCAAACCTGCGATTTTCAAAAGTGACTAATACGCGGAATAAACTCCAACGAAATTCGGAGTTATAATTTTCTTCAAATAAATTGGTGGAAAAAATATCGTGCGCATAACGTTATCTCTATAAAAGGTTTAATTGTTCGTTTTTAGTTAATATCTCTACAACCCCTGGTCTTAAAATCTCCAAATATGGACTAAATTTTAAGTTGGGTTATTTCAAAGCTATCCACAAAATTTCATTAAATTCGGTTTAGCTGTTCCCCCCTGACGATGCGACAAACAAACAGACAGACAGACACACATATTTTCAATTTTATTTATATAGGTATAGAATCCTGATAATAATACTCTGTATCTATGCACTTTTAATTTTCCAATATATGTTTTATGTCTTTGGTATATCTTAAATAATGTTAGTTAGCAATTGGATATGGATATGGATTTTTATTTATTCTTGGTGGTTGAGGCAGACTTTAGTTTATAGATATAATCCATCTATTTCTTCAGAAACATACATATTTTGTGTCTGCTTCTTCAAAATATTTCGACTTGAGAACGAATTTTACGAAGTGAGCATTTCCATTTTTTTAGGCTTAGCCCTTTTTCCACATGTATAGAGATATAGCTTGATTTTTTAAGTTTTTCTTTATTCGTTTCCATACCTTTGAATTTTGTTGATTTTCTGTAACTTGATAACTCGTGTTTTGTATTTTTTTCCATTTGATTGATGATTTGCTGTTTTATATTTTACTAGCAGCATACCCGTTCTTCGTACGGAGTATATAATATAAGGAAACTTATAATTCGCAACGATGTGCAAATCTATTAAAATATTAAATTTATTGCTCATAAAGAGAAGTTTAAGAATATCTGTTCTCACTATGCAAAATTATCTTCACGGGCAGATCTGAAGAATAAAACATCCCGGCCCCTTTTGTAAACAAATTTACAAAAAGAAAAGGAATTGAATTAATATATGCAACTCTGTACTACTTATATTGTCGCAGATTAGAAAATATGCCAATGTGTTAGTAGAAGATTACCTGTATTACAACATGAGTCTCAAAAATATTTGCCAAAATAAAAGAGATGACGTAAGAAATTGAAAATATCAATAATTCCCGTAATCTTTATATCAGAAGGTCGTAATTGATTCCAATATATGTCAATATATATATCAAAATATATGCCAATATACCTGTACTACTTATATTCTCGTAGATTAGAAGATATACCCTTGCATTTGTAGAAGATTACTCATACAACGTACAATATATGAGTTTAAACAATTTTTGTCGTAATAAAACAATTGCATAATAACTTGAAAATATCAATAATCCCTGAATCAACAGTCCCCGAAAATATCAATTATAATAATGTTTAAACCTGAAGACCGTAATTGATATTCTCCAGTCAAAAATGCAATGTCAATGAAATTTATTTTATATACATATCTTTATTATTCAAATCGGAAAAGATTTAATATAAAATCGTATGCCTCATAACACATTGGATCCGTTGCTAAACGACATAATATCATTTGCTTCAAAAAAATTGATGGAAATCACATCGTCTGAATAAAGCGATCTCCATGGAAGGTTTGGCGACATTTTAGTCAATTTAGCGATAACTTAAAAAATTGCCAAACTTATCGCCAAGTGGGACTGTAGAACTGATAGTCCCATTTTGCGACAAATTGACGAAACATCATCACAATACTATTCCCTAACAAAGCACAATTAATTTCATTTATTAATCGCGATTTTATCAATTCCATGATATTTTTATGTATTGACAAATATTTTTATCAATTTGGTGATATTAAAAAAATTCGTTAAATGTGTTACTAAGTAGGATGGATGGACTGACCGACAAATGTTACCGAAACATCATTTCAGTACTCTATTCTAAAAAAACAAATTGCGTCATTTTTATAAATTTGGAGACATTTCCGCTAATTTGGTAAAGTTTAAGAAAATTTACCAAGTTATTAAGAGATATCCCGCTAAATTCGTAACTCTGAATTTGCAGATTTGAAGAATACAATATCCCGATCCCGTTTGTATATACTAAATGAAACCACTAAAATTGTATTATAAGATACACCCGTTCTACTCTTTTTCTGCTTCAACAATCGGCTAAATGAATGTATTGGATAAATACAATATATGAGTTTATTAGCTAAACACAATATATGAGCTTGAAACCTCTTTGCTAAAATAAATGAAAGTGATGTACACAGTCCGCAATTTATATAATTAAAAGAACAATCAAACCGTTCATTTAAAATATATATATTTACATCCATTTATTTATTTTTCAAATAGAAAAAATATTAATAAATATTAACAACACATTTAATTTCATTCCGTTGCCGAGCAACATGATATAAGATAGAATCTTCCTCATAAAATGCGAAATTAAATAGCCATTTTGATTTCTTTACACTTTTCATCGTTGACTAAAAATTGTGAAAGTTAAACCATGGAGGTAGATTTTTCCATTTATATTCATGTTTCAAACAATTCATGTTTTCCGATAGTGACTAATTAATGCAAAAATCCTGCACCAAACTCGGAAATAAAGTTTTATTTCATTTCGACGTTTTAAACAAACGATTTTCGTCTTTTCCGTTTGGATAAACCATGGAGTTGGAGAGTAGAACTCCTACGAAAAAGTTCCGTTTTTCATTAATATCTCGACAACCCCTGGTCTTAGAAACTCGAAACTTGGACTAAATTTATGGGGCGCTATTTCAAGGCTATCCACAAAATTTCATTAAATTCGGTTCCGCCGTTTTTCCGTGATGATGAGACAAACGAAAATTTCGTTTTTTACTAATATCTCGAGAGCCACTGGTCGTAGAAACTCAAAACACAGACTAAATTTTAAATGGGGCTATTTCTAGACTATCCACCAAATTTCATTAAATTCGGTTCAGCCGTTCTCCCGTGATGATGGGGCAAACAGATAGACAGACAGACATACAGACAGACAGACAGAGTTTCAATTTTATTTATATAGATTCTGTGGGTGTTTTAGAAAGTTAGGTTTATCGTGTTGCAGCTTCTTACTTTTCGTTCATTGGATTTTCAAACTACTATTATATATATATATATATATATATATATATATATAAATTTGATGACAGTCCTGTACTTGTAATGTACTTTAAGTATTTACACTGGTAAAATTGGAACATCTATCATTATGGGTGTTTATTGCCTTTTCAGTACGTTGTTTTGTCATATATATTGATTTTCGAATTGAGTACTAAACCATTTTTTGTCAAATTGTGCCAATATACTCACGCACTACATTGACCACAAAAGAAATATATCCCACCTCCACCAGGTGCCGTCCAATCTCATTCTTCTGCCTCATAAATAACCTTAAACATCAACCGTGACAGAATTTTTGATAACTATAAATTATATTACTAATTGCGCATCACGAATTTCGTGGGGAGAAAAATATGTGGTCGGCTATTTAGGTTTGAGTTGACAAGTTAGTATTTTATTTACCTTTTACAAATTCTAAACACGAAATATTCGTGGAACAAAGGTTATTGGTCAGCAGTCCGGAAAGAAAAGATATTGTGCATAAACACGTTCGAATAGGAAACTCTCTGAAAAGAGTGAAACACTTTTGAAATTGCCGATAACCGCTGTTTAGCATATTGATACACTTTTATAATTCACATAATAAAAATGGTTCAAACTGCCTTATATTAATAAATTCCACAGCCCTCTAGCGAGTAACTGTATTGGAGCTTCCAATATGCTAAAATCATCCAACATACATTAAATAAAATTAGTTGTAATGGAAGCACACTTTATTTAAACTATATTTCAAACTTTGATTTTTAAACTATAATGTATGAAGATGTTTGTTGTTAAGATATTGAACAAACGAATGTTGTTTCAGAATTTCATATAAGTGATGGGCATACATTGATTTTAATTAAATGTTACAAATGGCATGTCTCATTTACAGCCTTAAATAACCATTCATAGCGTTATACCCATATCCTTAACTCATACCTACCCCATACTTCTGTTTTTAAATTGGGAGTATTGGGAGTATAAAGCTATTTCACACACACATCAGTTTCACCAGTCCAGTCACTAGTTGACTATACCCCAAAAAATTCTCATTGCATTCTTCAACGATAACCTACAAATCCTATCCGACTACTAAACGATATTGTCTGCAACTTGTGCACGCATTTTCGATGATTCTAAATTAACAATAATTACTTATCACGAGCACCGAAGAAAGATGACGATACCGTGCAGCCATTGAGGAGAGGGATAACAAGTTTTAATTTATGTCTCGCAAATTCGAAATGCCAGATTTCCTGGAAATAAGGCGTTATTAGGTGAAAATCGCGAGAGAGGAGATAAGTGTTTCACTTTATACTTGTACATTCTAACAGAAAACTCTCCAGGGAGTGATTGGAATACTTCTAAGAAGAGTATAAGCCACTTTAAAAGGTTGTTTATAAGGTTTTTAAAGGTTGTTCAATAATCCTATACATAGCAACAATAACTTAATTTTAGAGCATATTTAGTTTTCTTTCAGTTGTTCTACTACTCTGTATTACAAAATACAAAAACTATATCAAAAAACAGAAATGTAATAAATCTGCAATTGCTCAACATTGCTTTAATTTTTACGACCAATGTAAATTTTCTTCTGCAAGGATCAATAGCGCATGGCAATCTAGGATCTTGACTTTTTGAAGTATTTTACATTTAGAAAAAATCCCGTAATTTGTTTAATGGCTTGTATATTACATTATTTTTTCCACTGTCTGGCTGGATACCCCGCAGTATTATCTTTTTAAATTATACTCGTTCCATTTTTGGCTATTTTTACTTTCCTTATATACATAATGTATAAGGAAAGTATTGTGACGGGGTCAAAAATTCGAATTCGAGTTTTCGACGGGAGAGCACGTTTCAAGCATCCCTGATCACGAATCAAACATTTTTGAAGTGATGTCTGTGTGTGTGTATGTGTGTGTGTGTGTGTGTGTGTGTGTGTGTGTGTGAAAGTATGTGTGTGTGTCAGTGAGTCTGTGGAGACGATAACTGATGAACGAATGGACCGATTCGAACCAAATTTGGTACAAAAATCACAATCCGTAAACACTGGAAGCTTATTGTTTTTATACGTAATCGAATGTTCACAACCCCCCTAAATTTTTGAATGAAATATTGAAAAAATCGTCAAAAAATCAAAACCGCTAATAAAGTTACGCAAATAGACATTTCTTATGTGATTTTTCATTAGAAAACGATTAGCATAAATTTTAGAACGCTAACATGAACCGTTCTCGAGATATTGTACATTTTTCAAAAAAATTATGAAAAAGTCACATAAAAAAAAAAATTCCTATTGAGAAACATGTTCACTTTTCATATGTAATACCATGCGATAAATTGAGTGACATCATTCTCGTGGATCTAGCTCGTTCCATGCATGAAAAAATATACTTTGAATAATACTTTTGTATTTGAACGCCAATAGTCATTTATCTGCTGTAAGAATAACTTTTTTCTTAGTGCATAACGCTTGGCGAGATTTTGGCGACGAATTTCTGTTTAACGCTGAAGAAGGGAATCCAACTTATTCTTGAAACAACTGTATCTTGCATGATTTATTAATTTGTGCTTAATAACATTAATTATTCCTTAATTCATTTATTATAACAGTTATTAAAATGATAATATAAAGCACAAAATGAACGGCTGTATCTTTGAAGATATTAAATAGTTGTTCTCTAAACATGCTTTATTTAATTTATACACGTGATTCAGTTTCAGAAGATAAAAATGAGTTTGTGTTCCATATATAAAGCTTAAAGTTTTATCATTTTTACAAAGGAAATGTATACATTGATTTTAATAAAATGTAATACATATTCTGTATCATTTACCATCTTAAATACCACTTTCCATGCCTCTAACATATTTCTCTGACATCTACTCTTCTAATATCTACCCTTTTTCAAATTGAGAATCTAAAGCACTTTTGTTAGTTAAACCGATCCAACCACGAAATAACTTTAACCTAAAGAAACTTTACTACATTCCCCACCAATCCTCCGTAATCATATTCTTCGGCTACTAAACGATATCGACTGTAATTTGTGAAAGTGTTTTCGATAGCTCTAAATTAATAATAATTGCATATCACGAGCGCCGAATACCGATAAATATTGTGGTGGAACCATTTTGAAGCGAGATGGCAAGTTCTATTTCAAATTACGCAAATTCGAAATGGGATAATTACTAGAAGAAAGGGAATTATTGGTTGAGAATCGAAAGCGAAGAAATAAGTGTCTTGTTTAATACGTTCTAACAGAAAACTCTCTCTGGAGAGAATAGAACAATTTTGTAAATTGCAGAAAATATTTTGCTATCCTCGTATATGCTCAAATTGTGAAATGTCCAAACACGCGTTATTCCGAAACGTTCCACTCCTTGTATACACTTTTTTCACATATAAATATATCAAATTGATATAAAAGACTGAACATTTAATCTTAACTTTTTTCATGTTAAAATTGAGAAATTAATTTTATCATTCCACTCTGTTCCAAGATTGGAACGAGTGATGTAGTTAAAAAAAACAATATAAAAAATTTTCCCACTGTGCTTTCTTGCATAGTGGGAAAATTTTTTATATTGTTTTTTTTAATTATTATTAATTATTATAATTAATAAGACTTATGATACTTACTTACCAACCACATCCAGGTTAGAGGCACGACTCATCACAGCCATTCACTTCACTTCATTTTATTTATGTCTAATTCACTACATTCAACTGCATTCAACTACATTCAAATTACTACATCAACTACATTCACTTCACCTCATTTTATTAACACTTTACAACAAAGTTGAAAGTGTTTATGACTTTGTTCATTCTGTCTTTCTGTCTGTCTGTCTGCCTATCTATCTGTCCGTTAGCATGATAACTGCCGTGAGAATGAGATAATCAAAATGAAATTTTAGTATGTTGTTCAGACGGTCTGTAGGACCTATGGGAATATAAATGAATAATATCACGCAATTAGTTTTGGATTGAACCCGGGTTGAAAAAATGAAATACATTGAGCTCTATGGGACACAATTTTTCAAACATTTTTAAGCGGATTTAAAATTCACAAATTGCTTCAAAAATTTTAGGTAATATTCAAATTGTTCCATAAAATATATAAAAAATATATTCAGCGAAATATATTCAGTAGTTTTTAAAATAAAAATTTAAATAATAATTACACCTCTTATATAAAACGATCACGTGACCATGGTATGAAAAGATCACGTGACCCACTTCAAAATGATATATGGCATCCATCTTGTCCCAAAATCGTGATTTATAAAGTTCTTTTTAATTCATATTGAGTGTTGTATCCGTCCTAAAACCACTTTATTTCTGCTTAAATTCTGTGCATCTACATACTGAAACAACGCAATTACAATATATTTGAATTTAAATGCTCATCCAAATTTGATTATTTCGACAACGAAGTCTATTTTTCACTTATGTAAAATGTAAACAGCAAAATATGTAGAATGAGTTGTATTAGAATTGCTGTATTTCTTTAACACAAAATCATTTAGCTCATAGAGTCTGCATAGCTGATATGAATGAGATATTCATTGATTTTATACAGAAAAGGACGATTTTTTTCGATGAACTTTTACGCATAGAGTTTAATTACTTGTAGCTCCATGGTCTTAATTTTGAAATAAAATAAATTATTATGAATGGAATACTGCTTTTATAAAGAGAGCCAGGCGTGTTATTTTTTCAATGACGTCATTTGAATGAATTTCAGTTGTTTTCGATGAAGTTTTCAAATATAATAAATTATCGTAGTATTATAATAATTCTAAAATTATTTCCGAGGAATGTATCGCATTTTAGAGATGTTTAAACCAGGTAATTTATATTTCAATGCCGTCATTTGAATGAAGTTCATTTTTTTCGATAAAGGTTTAAGTTTTCAAATATAATAAATTAATGCAGTATTGTGATAAGTTTTAAAATATTACCGAGGAATGCATTTTAGACATGTTTAAATAAAATTGCATTGAAGTTGGAAAGTGTTTCATAATCAATGCTTTAAGCATGATTGATCTTTCTTGTTTAAACTCTAGTAGGCTCGGCATTAGAAATTTTCTAACGCAATGATGAAGAGCACCCTGTTATTCTGAATTTTCTCTACTTTCAAAACATTTTTTCTATCCCCGCTTAATTTCCGCAGGAGTTAAAAAGCCGGGATTTTCCAAACCCAGTGAGTCCAAAAACTGAATTCCTTGAATTTATTCCATTCAATTCACTACCCTTGTTGGAGCACTTGATGCAATTTCACAGTTGGAGCTACATAACTTTCTACCCCGGAGATATAGTTTTTTGACTAGAGCTCCGCTAACGCATCCCACCTCGACCAAAGGCCTTTCCAAAATCTTTATTTTGAATTTCGAACGTGTAAAAAGTTGCAATTGATTAAAAGTTCTGCGTTAACTCATTGGAAAATTTTCTCGCCATAGAAATACACGCAATACACTTGCAACAAATAAAAAGCAATATGTATGTTCCAATTAAGTTAATACCTTAACATTCATATTTTCAAATTCATTTCCTGATATTAATTACATGTTCCACTCCGCTCCAGAATGTTATATACTGTTTGCGGAGCATACGTGAGCTACTGATTGCAAATACGGATTGCTTGAGCAGACAAGCATATGCGCTTAAATGTCGTATCAAATGTCATTTTCCAATTCAAATAAATCCGTTATTGGTATCTGTAGAAATTGCACTTTTCGCATCTATATAGTAATTATCTAACATATTTTTGTCTTTAGATACCCACCAGAAGCTCATCGAAATCCTAGAAGACTGAATCTTCGCACATTTATAGTATAGACCACTGAAAAGAACATAATGGCTTTTCGATCTTGGGCCAGACAAATGGGTGATGCAAAAACTTTTTCCGACCCTACAGAAGCCACCTGGTAATTAACTATTTTTAATTAATCAATTTTGTTGCTAAGATCCATGCATTATAAACAAAGCAAAACTTTAAAAATTGCAATTACATATATTTAAGAGGGTTTTTATAGAGTGTGAAGTGTTTGCCAATGTTTTTGACAAGCTATAATATACAAATAAATGGAAAGGTGTGCCACTAATTTATTTCATTCTGTTGATAACACAGCTCGGGAGGGTAAATACAAATACTCAAGTAATCGCTCCCAAACAATTATTGTTTTATACATCAGACAGTTCAATTCACAGGAACTAAGGTCTCAAATAATGTGTTCTTCATTGCTGGTAGGCTGAACAATACCAATCCAGTACCAAATGCTATTAAAAATCTATTAAGATAAATAATTGTGTGACTCTATATTTCAGCCCGTGATTTGTTTAAAATCAGCCATGTGTTGAAGATCAGCCCTGCATTTGTTAAAAAATGAGTCATTACCACTGATTAAAGCAATTTGTCAATCCTTTATATCACTTGACAATCATTTACTGATCTGCAAATAAAATTTAAACGATGGAAATGGAGTTTCAAGAAAACTAATAAATGTTTACAATGCTAGGAAACAATTAAAAAAATGTATCATTTACTGATTTTTGAAAACACACATCTCCAATATCAACTTTCCTCCTTATAAACATCCGCTGACACAAAACAATTGCTAACATAAAACAACCGCCAACATGAGACATCCTAAACATAAAACATCAGCAACGTAAAACATATGAAATTATCTGCAAAACATTAGCAATACGAACTAGCAAAAAACAAATAAACAACATCGGTTATGTAAACATTTTTTGCAATTACAAAAAAAAAAGAATCGTACAGGATATACATAAAGATCTGTACAGGAAATTCCAAAATGCTGACGATATATTTTGTAAACAAAGATTGGCTTCAAACATTTCTCAGCAAGATATGAAATGTTTAAAGACACTTAAACTTAGCAAGAATATACTGTAATCAAATCTATTCTGCCATAGTGATTGCAAATCAATGGTAAAGGGACATGAACAATAAAAAGTTAAATGTACGCAAAATAAATCGTGAACAAATTATTGAATGAACCCCCAACTACATTTATTTGCTTCAACAATATAATAAGCACTAAAACGTACATTTAACGACTTAAATAATCGAAACTGTATACATTGATTATAATAAAATGGGAGAAAATGTCTTTTTTTTACGTAGTATTTTAAATACCCTTCCCTAGAAATATATTTCCCCTGATTATTTTCTCCGTTCCAGTCCTTCGTTTCTGAATTGAGATTGCAAGGATTTTTGGCCAGTTCAGTCAATCAGCCGTGAAATTACTTTAGTCGAAAGTAGCCTTATCATATTTTCTGCAAACCCCCAGCATGCTCGATCCCATTATTTGACAACTAAACGATATTGAGTGTAATTTTCCAACGTGTTTTCGACAACGCTAAATTAATAATAATTACACATCGCAAACGCTAACTAGATACGAAGATTGTGGTGAAGCATTTAGAAGCGAGGTGACAAGTTTTAATTTATCTCTTGCAAAATCGAAATGGGATAGTTCCAGAACAATAGAGCGTCATTGGTTTGGTTGAGAATCCCGAACATGGGAGATAAGTAACTCCTTTCATCGGTTCTAACAGAAAACTCTCCCGAGGGAGAATGGAACACTTTGTAAATTACATACAACATCATCTTTATAGGCTGATTATGAAGCTTTTAAATAATTTTATACATTTGTTACAACATCTGCTCGTATTGCGATCTCTGATAATAACGACGAAACTGCAAATAGTTGCATTAATCGAATGTTTTATTTGTTCGATGTAACTGAGTGTTAAGAAATATGACACGTTTAATTTTAGTGCATTAAAGTCTCGAATACATTATAGTGTATCATTCAGTAAAGCTAAGTCTTGGTTTTAAAGTGCAACAAAAACTGAAAATCTGATGTCAGCAACACATGACTTTCCTTATATAAGGCAATTAATTTACTACTTTTACAGTAAAACAATACGATTTTCTTATAGTAGATACTTATATTATTTCCAAGATATTGTATTTTCAACGATTAGTCGTCATTTTCATTGATTTAACGTTATTTTTATCAATTTGGCGAGATTTTCGTTAATTTGGTAACATTTAAAAAAAATTGCCAAGTTGGCGATATTTTGCCAAATTCGTCGCCAAAATCTCGCCAAGCGTTATGGCTGGAGAAATAAGTTATTCTTATAGCAAATAAATGACTATTGGCGTTCAAATACAAAAGTATTACTCAGTATCTTTTCTCATGAATGGAACGAGCTAGATCCACGAGAATGATGTCACCCAATTTATCGCATGATATTACATGTGAAAAGTGAACATGTTTCTCAACAGTTAATATTTTTTTTTAATTTATGGGATGTCTTGATAAATTTGTTTGAAAAATGTACAATATCTCGAAAATGGTTCATGCTAGCGTTCTAAGGTTTATGTCAATCGTTTTCTAAGGAAAAATTACATAAGAAATGTCTATTTCCGTAACTTTCTTAAAGGTTTTGATTTTTTGATGATTTTATCAAAATTTCACTCGAGAATTTAGGTGGGTTCTGTATATTCGATTACGTTTAAAAGCAATAGGCTTCCAGTATTCACAGATTTTGATTTTTGTACCAAATTTTATTCGAATCGCTCCATTCGCTCGTGAGATATCGTCTCCACAGACTCACTGACACACACACACACATACTTTCACACACACACACAGAGAGACATCACTTAAAAAATGTTTTATTCGTGATCAGGGATGCTTGAAACGTGCTTTCCCGTCGAAAACTCGAATTCGAATTTTCGACCCCGTCACAATACTTTCCTTATACATTATGTATATAAGGAAAGTAATAATATAACCAAATGCCACTCTGGTAATATAAAGTTAGAGATATTGCAAAAATAACTGGAAAATTGTTTCGATTCTATTATTTTAAAACTGAATAATATTGACTGCAATTTCCATTGTGTTTTCGACAATGCTAAATTAATAATAATTAAGCATCGGAAATGCTGACTAGATACGAAGCTCGTGGTGAAGCCATTTAGAAGCGAGATGACATGTTTTAATTCATGTCTTGTAAATTCGAAATGGGAGAGTTCCAGAACAATAAAGAGTTATTGGTTGAGAATCGCGAACGAGAGAAATAAGTGCCCCTTTTCATCGGTTCTAACAGAAAACTCTCCGGAGGGAGAATGGAACACTTTTGTAAATTGCCGACAACATTTTGCTATCATCTTTGTAAACTGATTACAAAGCTTTTAAATATTTTTATATATTTGTTACAACAGATACTACTCGTATTGTGATCTCTGTGATATTATCAACGAAACGGTAGAGTTGCATTAAATGAATGTTTTATTTATTCGATGTAATGGAGTTTTCAGAAATACGACGCGTTGCTTAATTTTAATGTATTAAAGTTTTGAATAGCTTATAGTGTCTTATTCGTTAAAATTAAATATTGGTTTTAAAATGTAACAAAATCTAGTAGTGTAAACAAGTACTACACTGGTAATGTAAAGTTTTAGATATAGTAAAAACAACCGGAAAAATTGTCTATGGCTAAAAAATGACACATATACATTTAGTTAGAGCCAACAGCCCTACCGTGCTTAAAACACCGGTTCTCGTTAGATCACCGAAGTCAAGCAGCATCGGGCGCGGTTAATACTTGGGTGGGTGGCCACCTGGGAACACCGCGTGCTGTTCGCAAATTTCGGGCGCGGTAGCCCGGTGGTTTGCACGCTGGATTTGCACGCTGCCACAACTGCCGCCGCGTTCATGCGGAGTACGATCACGTTAAACATATGGGTCCGTAAGTCCTTCCGAGAGGTTGGTGGTAGGGGAAGGAAGGTACTGCCCCTGTGGATGGCTCCCTCACTGGGTTCCGGTCTAAATTGAGTGGCACTTCCCGGCCGTCCAAACGGTTACCTAACACCTTTCTGGTAGGTCGGACGACCTGGGTCTCCACAGCTACAACATATACATTTAGTTGTCAGGTCGGACGGTCTGGATCTCAACAACAACAACATATACATTCAGTTAGTAGGTCGGACGGTCTGGGTCTCAACAACAACAACATATACATTTAGCAAGATGTTCATACAACTTATAACTCGCAAATTCGAAATGGGGTTGTTCCATAATAAAGAACGTCAGAGGATCGCGAATGAGGGAGATAAGCGTTCCGTTGCATCGGTTCTAACAGAAAACTCTCCCGAGAGAGATTGGAACACCTTTGTAAATTACATACAATATTTTTTCATCATATACATATGCTGATTATAAAGCTTTTAAAAAATGTATACATTTGTTAAAACAGCTACTCGTATTGTGAGCTCTGTGTTAATAACAACGAAATTGCAGAAAGTTGCATTAACTGAATGTTTTATTTGTTCTACGTAACTGAGTATTCAGAAATATGACGCGTTTAATTTTAGTGCATTAAAGTCTCGAATACATTATAGTGTCTCATTCGGTAAAACTAAATATTGGTTTTAAAATGCAACAAAGTCTAGTAATATAAGCGAAGGCTGCACAATATACAGTTAAAAATTTTGCAAAATAAATGGAAATTTTATCTCTATCCTATTATTTGAAAACTAAGCAATATTGACTGCAATTTTTAAACGTGTTTTCGACAACGCCAAATGTATAATAATTACACATCGCTAACTAGATATGAAGAGATTGTGGTGAAGCCATTTAGAAGCTTGGTGACAAGTTTTAATTTATCTCTTGGAAATTCGAAATTTCATAGTTCCACAACAAAAGAGCGTTATTAGTAGTGTCTTATTCGGTTAAACTAAATGTTGGTTTTAAAATGCAACAAAGCCTAGTAATATAAACGAATGCCGCGCAATATACAGTTAAGAATTTTGCAAAAATTACTGAAAAATTTATTTCTATCCTATTATTTGAAAACTAAACAATATTGACTGCAATTTTTAAACGTGTTTTCGACAACGCCAAATGTATAATAATTACACATCGCTATGAAGAGATTGTGGTGAAGCCATTTAGAAGCTTGGTGACAAGTTTTAATTTATCTCTTGGAAATTCGAAATGGCATAGTTCCACAACAAAAGAGCGTTATTAGTAGTGTCTTATTCGGTTAAGCTAAATATTGGTTTTAAAATGTAAAAAAAACTAATAATATAAACAAATACCACACTGACAATATAAAGTTAAGGTTATTGCAAAATTAACAGGGAGAAATTGCCTAAAGTTAAAAAATGGCATATATATATATACTTAGCAAGATGTTCATAAAATTTATCAATAAAATAGATATTATTAAGAGACAATGAACATCCATAAAATTTCTAATAACAATTCATTTTTTCTAGAATGAATATGTTTCTAATTTTTAACGCTGTTTTTAACACAGTCTGCAATGTCACTATCCTTCAGTAGATAAAGTTTGCATACAGCAGTACCTTAGATAATATTAAGCCAATCATATTATATCATCACATTTGCAAAGTGCAACATTTTCATTGAAATATTCTTTATATCCTGAATTTTTAGTGTGCAATTTATATGATTAATTCATTGTATGGGTAACTTGAAACAATAATTATTTACCAATAATTTTTCGACTGAATAATCATAAATTTTGTTTTTAAATTACTTATTTTTCTTTTTATGAGTTACTAGTATTATTTTCGAATTTATACATTTCTGCTAGACTGTTTTAGATCATTTGATGTTGCGAAATCTGACTGTTTGCTGAAACGTGAACAAAGGAAAAAATCTTCTTTGCTCTCATATTTAAAACAAGAAAGATCAATTATGCATAAAGCATTGATTATGAAACACTTTCCATCTGAAATGCAATTTTATTTAAACAGCTCTAAAATGTTATACATTCAGCGGTGATATTTTTTACAGTACTAAAATAATTTATTATACTTTGAAACTTAATACTTCATAAAAAAGCAATGCTATAAATCGTCTGTTTCTGTATGTAAAATGAATGAATATTTCATTCATATTACTTATATTCCAGACTCCAGGGCTAAATAATTTTGTATGAAATAATTTCAGCAATTCTAATACAACTCATCTTACAATTGCTGAATTTGTTTACATTCTGCATACTACAGAATTTAGGCTTCGTTGTAGGGATAATCAAAGATTAGTGATCATTTAAAATCAAAAACATTATAATTACGTTGTCACAGAATGTAGATACACAAATAACACTAAAAAAATAAAGCGGTTTAAGACAGATGCAGCACTAAATATAAAAGATCTTCAAACATCACGATTTTTACACAGAAGGAAAAATGGATGCTATATTTTATTTAGAAATGAGTCACGTGATCTCTTTATAATACGGGTGTAATTATTATTTCAATTTTTATTTAAAAAACTATCAAACATGTTTTGCTGAAAAGGTTTTAAACATTTTACTTGATAATTTAAATATTTTCTAAATTAATCAAAGCAATTTTTAAATTTTAACTCTGCTTAAAAAATGCTTGAAAAATTATGTCCCATAGGGATCAATGTATTTCATTTTTTTTAAACCGGGTTAAATCCAAAAGTAATTGGGTGATATTATTCATTTACATTCCCATATGTTCCCATATGTCAAGACCGTCTCAACAACATACTAAAGTTTCATTTTGATAAAATCATTTTTACAGCAGTTATCGTGCGAACGGACAGACGGATGGACAGACAGAATGAACAAAGTCATAAACACTTTACAACTATATGGGAAAGTGTTTAAAAGGGAAGGAGTGTTAATGTTTAGATTTATTTTAATTTAATTTTTTCACTATTTTTTGGCGAAGATAATCTGGGTATTCTTAAACTGGATCAATTTTATCATTCAGTAATTAACTTGATTTGAACATTAATTACTAGATATTTAAGATTTTTTTAGCAATGTGTACTATGGAAAACAATAAATATCCTTCAAAATGATGGTCGTCTTTATATGGGGGCTAATTGATAATTTGAGTTTCACCTGGATGTTAATGGTTTCAAAATAGTCAGATAAAACAAATACACCCCTTTCATTGACACCACTAAATTGTTGCCAGGACTTGAATTTGAATTTTCAATCACTTCCAGTATACATCAATTGTATTTAGGGTGTAGTATTAACTGTGTATATAGGGCAAGTATAAATGAAACACTTTCAATCTTCCTCAACTTAACAAGACAATTGCCCGAATAAATTGTTAAACTATAAATTAAATTTTCTACAGAACATTTTCGTTGTTTACTGTCTTTATCTAGTTTTCACAGTCTAGTAGATATTTCAAGTAAAAGAAAGCAAAGTGGAGCAAAAACTCAATCGGATAAAATTATTTTATGTTTTTTTTTTAAATATAAAATATATTTATATATAACATATATAGAATATATGAAATATATCAAAATATATATTCTTAGAAAAAAAATTGTTTAAAAGTTTAAGACATTGAAATTATTTTTATATATTAAAAAATCTGATGTGGGCAGCACATGACTTTCCTTATATAATGCCATGAATTTACTACTTTTGCAGCAAAAAAAAATAGTTAATTCTTATAGTAGATACTTATATTCTTCCAAGGTATTAAATTTTCGTCAATTAGTCGTCATTTTCATTGAGAGTCATTTTTATCCATTTGGTGATATTTTCGTTAATTTAGCAACATTTAAAAAAGTCGCCAAGTGAGCGACATTCCCTTAAATTCGTCGCCAAAATTCCGCCAAGCGTTATGGACGGAGAAATAAGTTATTCTTATAGTAGATAAATGACTATTGGTGTTCAAATACAAAAATCTTACTCAAAGTATCTTTTCTCATAAATGGAATGAGCTAGATCCACGAGAATGATGTCACACAATTTATCGCATGATATTACATATGAGAAGTGAACATGTTTCTCAACAGTTAATATATATATTTTTCAGTTTATGGGATTTTTTGATAAATTTATTTGAAAGATGTGCGATACCTCGAGAACGGTTCGTGCTAGCGTTCTAAAGTTTATGTCAATCGTTTTCTAAGAAAAAATTACATACGAAATGTCTATTTGTGTAACTTTACTAAAGGTTTTGATTTTTTGATGACTTTTTCAAAATTTCACTCGAAAATTTAGGGGGGGGGGGGGTTCTGAACATTTGATTGCGTTTAAAAACAAGCTTCCAGTATTTACGAATTGTGATTTTTGTACCATATTTCATTCGAATCGCTTCATACGTTCGTGTGATATCGTTTCCACAGACTCACTGACACACACACACACACACACACACACACACACACACACACACACACATACATACACACACACACATACACACAGACATCACTTCAAAAATGTTTTATTCGTGATCAAGGGTTCTTGAAACGTACTCTCCCGTCGAAAACTCGAATTCAAATTTTCGACCCCTTAACAATACTTTCCTTATACATTATGTATATAAGGAAAGTAAAAATGACGCAATATTTCCGACAAAATAGGAAGCAATTGTTTGCAATTTTCTTTATTAGGTTTGGAGATATAGTTGTCGTATACTCCTGCCATAGAAGTCATTCCCGTTTAAAGATAATTTAACTCTGTAGAGAAAGTTATATACTGGTCACATTAGAGTTTTTAAGTTATTAAACGATACTCTGTTTCCGATAACTCTAATAGTAAAAATGTGTCATGAGAGCTAAGAGAGATAAAGATGTGTTCTGCCGCGTGTTCATACGCATTCTAACATTTTAAAATGTATCTCGCTAAGATTCAAAACCAGTGAATTCAAGGAACAAAGAGTGTTATTGGTGAAGAATCGAAAACAAAGAGCTAAGTATTTAAAGTAATAGATTCGAACAGAGAACTCCCCATGGAGAGAATAGGATACTTTTGCAATTCTCAAGAAGAATTTGATATCATCTTGATTCGCTGTTTACAGAGCTTTTGAATGTTATCACATATTCGTAGCAACAGCTGTTCATATTGCGATCGCTGAGATAATGGAAACATATTCTGGAGCATTAAATTCTTATATTAAAGGCATTCTTTATTGATTCTATGCGTTTAAATTAACGGAAGTAAATGACACGTTTATCTTAAATTAAATTAAATATGGAACACAATTTAAGATATTTATATATTGGAGTTATGTAGATGCGTTTAAATATAGAGTTTATATTGCATTAGATATAATACTACAACACGATGTATCTCTGTTTATTGGTGTGTATGTACTAAAGCGCCATAAAAATATCCAGGCAACTTGCAGCTAGGAGATGTAGTACACTGTATTACACAGACAGGCTAAATAATATCAAGGAATAACTTTTAATTAATTACTTTCCTTATATACATAATGTATAAGGAAAGTATTGTGACGGGGTTGAAAATTCGAATTCGAGTTTTCGACGGGAGAGCACGTTTGAAGCATCCCTGATCACAAATCAAACATTTTTGAAATGATTCCTGTGTGTGTGTGTGTGTGTGTGTGTGTGAAAGTATGTGTGTGTGTGTCAGTGAGTCTGTGGAGACGATAACTAACGAACGAATGGACCGATTCGAACGAAATTTGGTACAAAAATCACAATCCATAAACACTGGAAGCCTATTGTTTTTAAACACAATCGAATGTTCAGAATCCCCTAAATTTTTGAGTGAAATTTTGAAAAATTCGTCAAAAAATCAAAACCGCTAATAAAGTTACGCAAATAGACATTTCTTATGTAATTTTTCATTAGAAAACTATTGACTTAAATTTTAGAACGCTAACGTGAACCGTTGTTGAGATATTGTACATTTTTCAAAAAAATTAGAAAAAAATCATAAAATAAAAAAAAATATTTCCTATTGAGAAGCATGATCACTTTTCATGTGTAACACCTTGCGATAAATTTGGTGAGATCATTCTCGTGGATCTAGCTTGTTCCATTCATGAAAAAAGATACTTTAAGTAATACTTTTGTATTTGAACGCCAATAGTCATTTATCTGCTGTAAGAATAACTTATTTCTTCATCCATAACGCCTGGCGAAATTTTGGCGACGAATTTGGCGAAATGTTGCCAACTTGGCGATTTTTTTAATTGCTGCCAAATTAACAAAAATCTCGCCAAATGGATAAAAATGACGCTAAATCAATCAAAATTACAACTAATTAAAGAAAATTCAATATCTTGGAAAAAATACAAACATCTGCTATAAGAATAACATTTTTTTAACTGTAAAAGTAGTAAATTCATTGCATTATATAAGGAAAGTCATGAGTTGCCCACATCAGATTTTTTTATATTGTTTTTATTTATTTAACGAGTAGGTAAGATTGTTATAAGCATAGAAACTAACAGACTTGAAAAATTAAGCTGTAACTTTTTTAATTTGTTTTATTTAACAATGTATATTGCTTAGCGTCAAAAATAGTAGTATTAGTCAAAATTGGATCAGTTATGTTCTGTTTAGTGGCCGATACAATAAATGGAAAAATTGTAATTATTTGTGTAGCCACTGAAGGGTTGGAGAAACATTTTTTAGCCTACTTTATCCGATCGTGGTGGATAATAATTGAAGAAATCTGACTCTGCGAGGTTCTTTCTTGTGGTCGATATTATTTGTGTGCAAACATTTAGCTTTACAGTCCCCGTCGGGGTTTCTTGGGGAAGGGATCTAGATAGAATTTTCGATAAGGACATATTCTTCTGTCTAGGAGGTTGGAAGGTTGGTAATGCGTCTCTGTTAGGTTCTGTCCTGTGAATAATCATGTAAGTTCAAAGTTCCAGCCTTCTAGATTGCTGAAGGGTTTTTAAAAAGTTTGTAAGTACTTTTTGAAAAAGATGAAAATTGAAAATCCAACTCTGATAGGTTTTTCGCCTGTGGTTAGCACTATTCAGAATTCCGAAAGAGAATTATGCAAGGAATGGAAAGCCTTTTCGAAAGCACTTATTTGATTTTCTAAGATTCTCTGACAGCAATTCACCGTACGTTATTCGGCTATCTGACAGACTACAGAGCAGCTTTGCGGCTGCTCCCTACTTTTAACTTACAGCTTACACGTCTCATCTATAACTCAGTAGTAGCCTTGTTGTGTTTGCGACGAAACTCGCTTTGAGGGGAATATTGCAACCAAGCTCATAAGGTAGTATTAAGTGCCTTGAGCGGGAGACGTTTTTAGCTCAACGTCATTATGTTGTCCCATAACACTTTGGCCCAGAGATTAAATCCCAGCACTGCCAAATTGATGAGTTTCAATTCTGGTTGCACAAATAACCAGAATATTTTGCATTATATTACACCAAGTGTCATGTAGCACTTAGTGTAATATAATACATATTAAAATATAATTAATTAAAATATGAGTTTGGGTCTGAGAAAAGTCATGTGTTGCCCCACCAAATTTGGCAAATTGACATCAGCCATGAATCAAATTTATCCAAAATCCATCGACTGACTCTAATTACCACCCAATCCCATTCTTTTAACATTTTCAGACGATATTGATGGTAACTAGCAGACGAATTTAAAAAGCTCTAAATTAAAAATAATTATGTATCACGAACTTCAGGAGGACATGAGGATGTGATTTACCCATTTATAGGTTAGCTGTGGCAAGTTTTAATTTATCTCTTGTCCTCACTAAATGAGAGGCTTCACTGAACAAAGGACGTTATTGGTTGAGAATCGGGTACGGAGAGATAAGTGTCTGATAATACGTTTGAACAGAAAATTCTCCCGGGAGATAATGGAACACTTTTGAAAATGCGGAAAACAGATTGTTATCATGTTGATACACTGTTTACAGAGCTTTTAAATTATTTTATACAATAGTTACAACAGCTGTCCATATTACGCACTCTAAGATAATAGAAATTCATTCATAAACGTCAGATCTGTGTATTAATGCCGAACAATTACATTTGAAAATACAGACTTGCTTAATAGTTAGCATGTCAAAGCGTTTCCTTAACTCAGAGCGTCATCATTACTATTACAAAGAATCAATTGCTACAACTTCGACTGCTACAGGTAGAGGATGCAGATTAGAACAAGAAAGATCAATCATGCATAAAAAATTGATTATGAAACACTCTCCAAGTGCAATGCAATTTTATTTAATCTCTGAAATACGATATATTCAGCGGTAATATTCTTAAAATTATCATTACACTACAATAATTTATTACATTTGAAAACTTCATCGAAAAAATAATGAACTTTATTCAAATGACTTCAGTGAAATATGAATCGCCTGGCTCTCTATGAAAAAGCAGTAAATGTTTCATTCATAAACTTTTATTCTATTCCTTTCATTCATCACAATACAACAATAATTTATTTTACTTAAAAACTTCAAATCATGGAGTTAAAATTAATTTAAATCTATGCTTAAAATGTCATCGAAAAAGTCTGCTATAAAATCGTCTGTTCTCGATGTAAAATGAATGACTGTTTCATTCATATCAACTATAATGCAGACTCCAAAGTTAAATAATTTTGAGTTAAAGAAATTCAGCAATTCTTATACAACTCATCTTACAGCTTGACGTGTTTATAATCTCCATAAGTGAAAATTAGGCTTCGTTGTAGAAATAATTAACGTTTGATGATCATTTAAACTCAAATATATTGTAATTGCGCTGTTTTAGAATATAGATGTACAAAAATTAAGCAAAAATAAAACAATTTTAGGACGGATACAACACTAAATATAAATTAAAAAGTATTTTAAAAATCACGATTTTGACACAAGATGGATGCTGCATTCAATTTTGAAGTGGGTCGCGTGATCTCTTCAAATAATGGGTGTAATTGTTATTTTAATATTTATTTAAAAAACTATTAAATATATATTGTTGAAATTGTTTTTATATATTTCATGGGATAATTCGAATATCTCCTAAAACTTTCGAAGCAGTTAGTGAATTTTGAATTAGCTTAAAAAATATTTGAAAAATTAGGTGCCATAGGGTTCAATGTATTTCATTTTTTCAACCCGGGTTCAACCCAAAACTAATTGGGTGATGTTATTCCTTTATATTCTCATAGATCCCCAGACCGTCTGAATAACACACTAAAATTTCATTTTGATAAAGTTATTTTTACGGCAGTTATTGTGCTAATTCACAGACAGATAGACAGACAGAATGAACAAAGTCATATACACTTTTCAACTATGTTATAAAGTTTTAAAGATAGTCATCATCCCAAATAAGGATACTATACAAGAAATGGGGAAAGACAAATGAGTTGCATAACGTATTTAAAAATAAATGTGATGCAATTGACCTAAGATGATAAAGAATAAAGAAAATGTAACGTAAATTATTCAGTTGAGATTGCAATCAAATATCTACAACTTTTAACATGATCAATTATAGGACAAAAATAGGGATATATTATCTGTAATTAATATGATGTATAAGATTACTATGTCATTAACAATATTTTTTTAAACAAATAACAGACTTGTTTAATAAACACTATTTTAATGCATTTTCTATATATTTTATGAGAGTAATAAATGTATATTATATTTCTATCATCTATTTTATGCAGTCAACTAATTGGCATATGCTTTCTTCCGTCAAGGAAGTTCTGGAAGTGTTTATTTTATATGGGTCCTAATACAATGATCTACAAGGTAGGATCAAAAAGTTCGAAGACTGTGCTGATATCTCTAATCCTGATTGGAGGAGAGGGGAACTATTTTACCGTGGAGTAGAGACACATGTGACGCGAGATGTGAAAAGGAAGACGCAGGTCCGCAATGCAGGGTTTTTCCAGACAATGCGTGTCATTGAACTATAGTCGTTCGCGTTCGTCAAAAACGGAAATGGCATTTGAAGAACAACGTGCAAATATCAAATTCTGCCAGCGTTTGGGGAAATCGCCGACAGAAACAGTTCACTGACACGCATTGTCTGGAAAGACACCTGCTGCTTTCCTTTTCACATCTCGCATCACATGTACCTCTACGCCAGGGTAACATAGTTTCCCTCTCCTCCAATCAGGGTTGGAGATATCAGCACAGTCTCCGAACTTTTTGATCCTACCTTGTATGCGTCAGATTGTTACTGCCATCTACATAATAATTGCCTAACGTGTGTTTGACATTTCCAAAGTCTCCAGAAACCCTTCAGTATGTTAAAAGACGAAATTTTTGCACACTTTTAGTATAGATAACGAGACCGATCCTAGCTCGATTTTCGATTCCTCTCCCCGATTCCTCTCCTTTCCAGCGGGAAAAATAGGGGCTTCTGAAAAAGACTTTTTATACACTCCAGAAACCCTTCGATGACTTCGAAAGCAGAATGTTTGCACATTTATAGTATCGGCCTCTTGAGCAAACCTAACGGAACTAGATTTCCGATTTCTCCACAGAAGTAAACCAAAATAAGAGGGGGGAGGGGAGAGGTAAAGTTTATCAGTACCCTCCAGAAGTTATCCTCATCTATGGACCTTGAAGGCTAAAACTCAACCACGTTGCAAAACCAAATTGCGTGAATTTTCAATTAGTACTACTATTTGCAAAGCTAAGCACCATACATTATTAAATAAAATAAAACTTGTTTAAAAGATTGCAACTTATATTACAATTATCTAACGTAATTTTGTCTTTCTAGGCCCTCCAGAAGTTCCACGGTGAGCTAGAAGACTGAATCTCAACACAATTATAATATAGACTACGGTACCACACCTAATGGAGTCTGTATTTCAATTTCTTACCCGGAGGAAGCCAAAATGAAAACGGCGTCTAAAATATTTTCCAGATCTACCCCTCTTTGGACTAGAAGACTGGAACTTTGCATATTTATAGCATCATTAACGGAAAAGAACCTAAATGAACCAATTTCCCATTAAGATGACTATATTCAACACTACGTGCCATACATTTTTAACCAACATAAACATATTAAAAATATATGCTACTTATTTCTCTAAAAGTTTGAGTTTGCCAATATTTTGACATACTAATTTAGTTTAATAAACTCAAATTATTTTTTACAAACAAAGGGAAAAAAATGAATTTGAATCTTCTGGAAGAAGTCATGTGTTAAACCTAGCTTGTCTAACTGATATACGTGTTTCTTTTGAATATTTACTTTATCCACCATTTATGCTTATCCACCAAAGACTGTCGGATTCTCCTCCACTTATCATCTAAACTCATTCTTTCAACAATCGCAGACGATACTGATTGTAACTTGCAGAAGAGTTTTCGATAACTCTAAATTAATAATAAGGACATGAAGCCCAAATTGGACATGAGGATGTGATGTTACCCATTCATGGATTACCTGTGATAAGTTTCAATGTATCTCTAACACATACTACATGAGAAGCTTCACAGAACAAAGGATGTTATTAGTTGGCAATCGAGTACGGAGAGATAAGTGTCTGATAATACGTTTCAACAGAAAACTATCCCGGGAGAGATTGGAACACTTTTGGTACTGCGGAAAACAATTTATTATTATGTTGATACAGTGTTTAAAGCTTTAAATGATTTTATTTATACAATAGTTATAACATCTGTTCATACTATGATCTCTGAGCTAATAGAAACGTATTCATAAACATTACATCTATATATTAATGCTGTTAATTATTTATTCCATATACCTGAAGTTTTGGAAATAAAATGATAAGTTTATTCTTAAATTATTAAAGACTAATGCACAGCAATTGTTATTCATGGGGTAGAGGTGTATACATTAGTTTTAATATAATAATTTTATGTTCAAATAAAAAAAATAATTTAATAATGTGATAAATTATATTTTATTAATGTGTTATAAGTGAGATTTAAATAGTATGTGATAAATGATCTTCAATTAATATATTGTATAAATTACGTGTAATTGTACAAGTACTGTATGTGTAAGTAATATAATGTATACAAGTACTGTATGCTACATAATAAAATAAGATGTTTGTGCGTGTGTGTGTGTGTTATTTGTAGTAGAAAATAAGTTCTGGACATTAAGTTCTGGAGAGCCGGTTTTTCCGGTTTCGTCGAATTTTTAATTAGTTTGAAAGATATAAACTTTAATTTCGGCTGAAATTTTGCTGCTAGTTTGTTCGCCTAATTCAGCTGAATGCTTACCATTTCAAAGCCCAAATAAAAGTCTGGACTGTTCTGCTCGTATATCAGCTCCTTCTTTCGCAAAAATTCTGCGAACTAAGACTCAGACATTTGTTTAAAACACCTGAGTGCTATTAAATTTGCGATTTTCTAATTTCGTTCATTTTAAAGATGAATTTTAAATTTTTGGAATATAGAATTATTTCAATATTATAAGGGTGTTTCTTACAGTAATCTAAAGGGTCTGGAACAATCGTGGGAAAAAAGTTAATTGGCTTGCGTGTATGGGAGAAATTTTTACAAATGATTGATGCACAAATCTAGAAGGATTATTTGTTATTTAGATACATGTACGGCTCAGATAATATGCTTCAGTAATTTACTATACCTAAATGAATGTGGCGATCTCGTGTGAGCTTAGTGTTCACAGTTTTGCATAATGTTGTAAATATTCATTTCTTTAGCAACAGCAGGTACAATTATTGCGTATACATTCATTGACTCTTTTATTACCCACAATTTAATTTAACCAAAAATATGAAGATTATCACTTAACTGATAAAACAATCTTTCATTCAACACAAAAGTACGTAAGATGCCACCATCACGAACCATAATACAATCATATCTGATGAATGATTATCCACTCCAGTTTTCTATACATTCATGTTTCATAAAGTTTCGTCTACTGGTATCAAGATTTTTAACAATATGAAAAATCGGATGTAGGCAGCAGACGATTTTCGCTGCACGTTCTCGTTATTTCTCTAATAATTCGTTAAATTGAGTTTAATTGCCCAAAACAGCACTGAATTTGCACTTTTAATTCAATTTTAGTTTTTATTTGGTAAATGGACATTTTTTCAAAGCAACGGGCATTTTTTCATTTTCTCAACGTTACAAAAATGCGAAAAAAACTAAAATATCGAGAAAAAAATAAGACCCACGGGGAATTGAGGAAAATTAACGAATGTGAAAAAAATAACAAATGTGAAAAAATAACGAATGCGAAATTGACGAAAATGTGGAAAAACTAAAATAACGAGGAAAATAATAACACCAGCTCTATTACTCAAGAAGGATTAAATATGGAGTAATGGGTTTATTCTTATTATTTTCCTCGTCTAAAATTAAGTATAATACCAGCATTTAATTGATACATTTGAGCATACGTAGAATTTTATTTTAGAATTTGGCGATTTTTGACCACATTTCATAGAAAAAGACAAATTCTTCTTTTCCGAATGGAACCAAAATCTAATCAGCATCAGGGTAACTCACAAATGACTTATCTATCAAATTTTGTGAAATGTGGCCAATTAATTTTTCAGCTAGAGTGAATATATGAGATTTTAATGGACTATGTCTAAAAATAGACATGTTCTTTTATCCCGAATCATACCAAAATCTAATCAGCACCACGATCAGACGCAAGTAACTTACCTACAAAATTTTAAAAAATTCTGTCAATTAGCTTTTGAGTTAGAGTGCATACATACATTGTACATATACACACACAGAGAGAGACAGGCTCACACACACAGATATCACGCTAAAATGGTTTTTTCGTATTCTATAGGTCCAGAAACGTATAGATCTATCGAAAACTCGAGTTGCAATTTTCGACATGATGCCAATACTACCTCTATATATAACCCTGTATTGCAGGGAAAATAAAAATAGAATTTACATTTTTTTCAGATTTTACACAAAGTTATTAATTTAAAATATTTCGTAAAAATCATTTTAAAATTTCTTTTTCGTATTGGCAACAACTTAGTGACGCGTACAAATTAAACACTCCTGTGTCAATATAATTTGCACTTTGAAACCTGAAAAAATTTGAAATATAAGCATTTCCTTACTTAATAATATAAAAAGGTTGGATAGTGTATCAACATGTTTACAAACCAAAAGAGCACCTTCTTGTTCTGGATAAATCAGACAGAGTACCTGTACCAACGAAAATAAGTAAGTGTGTGTCAAAATATAGTTGTATCATGTGACTCGGGGGGGGGGGGGGGGTTACAAACAAAATTTTGATAAAAATAAAAATTAAAGAAGGCGTATAAAGAACAACAGAAGGACTTAAAAACTTTCACAATGAGTTATATAGAATAATGAAAATTTGGGGATCAACCTAATGCAAAATAAGCTTGACAAAAATATCTGTTAACATAAAAAACAATGCGCAAAAATTATTTTAAAAATACTAGTGAAAATGAAACGAGAAAGATCAATCATGCATAAAGCATTGATTGTGAAATACTTTCGAACTGAAATGCAATTTCATTAAACATGTCTAAAATGTGACACATTCAGCACTGATATTTTTTTCAATAATCACAGTACTACAGTAATTTATTATATTTAAAAACTTAGAATTATATAGTAAAAACAATGCTAGTTACACAAAATGAACTTTATTCAAATGATGTCATAGAAATATAAATCCTCTGCCTCTCTATATAAAATCAATGAATATTTCATTCAGATCACTTCTATTCTAGACATCAGAGCTAAATGATTTTACGTGAAGAACGGTCAGCAATTTTTATACTACTTAAAATTGCTTGATTTGTTTGCATTCTGCATGTGTTAAAATCGCTGTAGAAGTAATCACAGTTTAGTGATAATTTAAAATAAAAATTATTGTAATTGCGTGGGCACAGAATTTAGATACACAGATAATAGGCAAAATTAAAACCGTTTTATAACGAATGAAACACTAAATATGAATTAAACCGAGCTTTAAACATCACGATCTTTATACAGCAGAAGAAAAATGGATGCCAAATTTTATTTTGCAATAAGTCACTTGATATCTTTACATATCACGAGTGTAATTATAATTTCAATTTATATTTTAAAAAACTACCTAAAACATTTTATTTGATAATGCAAATATTTCCTTAAATTTTCGAAGCAATTTGTGAATCGTAACTTTGCTTAAAAGATTTTTAAAAAATTAAGTCCCATAGATTCAATAAATTTCATTTTTTCAACCTGTGTTAACTCTAAAACTAATTTGGTGATATTATTCCTTTTCATCATATATATTCAACAGACCGTCTCAACAACATACTAAAATTTCATTTTGATAAAGTCATTTTTACGGTAGTTATCGTGCGAACGGACAGACAGACAGAAAGAAAGAAAGAAAGAAAGAAATACCAAAGTCATTAAACACTTTTCAACTGTATTGGTAAGTGTTATAAAGAGAGGAAAAGGAGCCAAGAAGTTTTTGAATGCTACATTACAATTCAGAAGTCTATATATAAGAAGATAAAACAGATGTAATCATTGCAATTTTCTATTACATAGTATAATGGAAATTAGATAAAACATCAGGTTTTATTCTCCTTATTCAATTCTAAATTAAGGGGACGGTGGACTTTGAATTTTTTTTGTTTATTTATTGACTTAAAAACGTGAAAATTTGTTTAAATATTCCTCTTAACATTACTATATACAATACCATTAATTTTTTTTCAATTTTGTTATAATTTTGTATTTTTTTTTAATTTAATTTTTTTAACGAAAATTTGAAAATTCTCCTTGTGTGCCATCTGTTCACATTTTTGATTAATTTTACATTATAATCACTCAAAAACACATTATGAACAAATTTGGGCATTTATTTTTAAATCCCCTAGAAAGTTAATTTTTCAAAAATATTTTTCTGCATTAAAATTTAATTTTCATCATTTAATTAGGTTCTTATTCACTTTTAATTACCTTAATAAAGTTCAATTATAAAATGCATGCCCAGTTCCATTAAAAAGTATGAGCGGTGTCTTCTTGCCAAATTTCATGCATCTCAGATAAAAATTAAGACGCATGGATCATTTTAAAAATGTAAAACCTTTAAAAATTTAGTTTCGAAAAAAATGCATTCAACCTTTTGCTTACGGGTGGCACAGCGTCCATCCCAAACGAAGAACCTCCCCAAAAACACAGGCATTTGACATACCCTATCCCAAACACTTCGACCCCCTTTGCAGGCATTGGCGTCCATGGAAATCGCTGACAGAAACATTGCACCTCCTGCTGTGTTTCTGTCAGCGATTTCCGTGGACGCCAATGCCTGCAAAGGGGGTCGAAGTGTTTGGGATAGGGTATGTCAAATACCTGTGTTTTGGGGAGGTTCTTCGTTTGGGATGGACGCTGTCCCACCCGTAAGCAAATGTTAAATGTGTAAAATAATGTTATATATCAAAACTGTTTTTAGTCGATTTTTGGTCATTTCAACGTCTACCGTCCCCTTAAAGTATAGCATTCAAAGGCTTCCTGGCATCTTTTTATTTTTTTTTTTTATAATGAAAACTTAAATACTTCCTAGTTTGCGTCATTACCGCGATTCAAACGGTATGGTGGTTAAACAGCTGGGCAGAGAATTCACAGATCTGCTGACAGCGAGTTCTGTCCTCGCTTCAAACGCAATGATTTTTCGATTACTTTTTTTTAAATTAAATAAACAATGTTATCGGGGAAATAGACTTTGTAAGTTCCTCCCCAAATATATTCTTATCGCCAATCCAGGAAAAGCTTTATATAATTGAAATAAAACGAAATTTCAAAGTCATTTGTAGCGCAGCGGTAAAGTACCGCGGTGACAGTGTAAAACGAACGTTTCCGTTGAGGGTTCGGTCCTCGGCAATTTCAGCAGCATTTTTTTTAAGATAATTTAACGAACACGTTAAATAATCTTAAAAAAAATTATTTAACGGACACTTTAACGGACACGTTAAAGTGTTAAAATTAAATACACCGAAATCGAAACGAAAGCCGTCGCCCTCTTGGTCGAGAGGCTTGGGGCGTCAAGTTGCGGGGCATTAGGTTCTGGGTTCGAATCCCGTCTGGGTTAGATTATACTGTTAGGGAACTGTTAGGTATTAGCACTCTCCGGAGTTCGCGGGTTCTTACTTAGGTCTTTCCTCTTTAAACTCTCTTATAACTTTATTAAATTTCTTACTAAATTATCTGCACGAGATGGAGGACGAGCGGTGTGTGTGCTCTGCCGTTGCTGGCGGGGTTTCTCTTCGGGCCTGCTGGCTTCGGCGTCGAGCGCGCCACCCTTCCTCGTCCAAAGTTCGTGCAGGGTTTGTTTTGCATCATGTGGCAGCTGTTAACGAAGTCCCAAAATTTTATGCACTCTCTAAAACGGAGCATCTCTTTTTTTCAAGTGGACACACATCGTAAGAAAGAGACGTCATTTCCGTTACGTCACTTCCGGTACGTCATTTCCTGTGACGTCACTTCCGGTACGTCATTTCCTGTGACGTTATTTCCGGTTCTAAAAAATTAAATACATTTTATTAAAGCCAGATAACAAATTTCGGAAATATGCACTGTTTAAAAAGGCAGACAATAGCGGCGGATGGACCCGAACCCATAACCTCTGGAAATGGACATAATGACTCTGAAATTAGACAACAAGACCACTGAGCCAGCCAGCTTACGTTCTTATGATCCCAATTAATATATTTAAACTTAACAGAAAAAAAGGATCGGAAAAATTATAGATACCGAAACTCCCTACCAGCGGATGGACTCGAACGCACAGCCTCCGTAATAGAAAGCAGACAACTTGACCACTGAGCCAGCCAGCGCTCGTGCCGATGTTGCTAATTAATCTATTTAAAGTTATCATAGATACCGATCAGAAAAAGCGCAGATATAAAAAAAAACCTCAATTGGCTATACTCAATGCGAGAGGGTGGACTCAAACCAACCTACTAGACAATTACTAGAAACTAGACAACATGGCCACTGAGCCAATCAGCTCACGTACATACGGCCATAATAATCCCATTTAAACTAAACGGAGCGAGAATGATAAAAAAGCTCAGGTACAAAAAGACTCAACCAGTTAAACTCACTGCGAGTAGATGGAATCAGACAACATGGCCACTGAGCCAGACAGCTCACGTACATAACATCATAATAATGCCATTTAGACTAAACGCCGCTACAGTGATAAAAAGTACCAGTACAAAAAAGACGTAACTATCTATACTCACTGCGAGTAGATATAATTGAACCCCCAGACTCTGTAATTGGAATCGGACAACATGACCAGCGAGCCAACCAGCTCACGCTCGTACGACCTTAATTTTAATATATTTAAACTTAACAGAAAAACGGATCGGAAAAATTACAGATACCAAAACCACGAAACTCCCTACGAGCGGATGGACTCGAACTCACAGCTTCCGTAATAGGAAGCAGACAACTTGACCACTGAGCCAGCCAGCTCTTATACCGATGTTGCTAATTAACCTATTTAAATTTATCAGAGATACAGATCAGAAAAAGGGCAGATATAGAAAAAAACTCAATTGGCTTTACTCCATGCGAGAGGAACTACTAGGAACTAGACAACATGACCACTGAGCCAGTCAGCTCACGTACATTCGATCATAATAATGCCATTTAAACTAAACGGAGCGAGAATGATAAAAAAGCACAGGTACAAAAAAGACGCAACTAGCTATACTCATTGCGAGTAGATGGAATCAGACAAAATTACCAGCGAGCCAACCAGTTCACAATCGTACGATCCTAATTAATATATTTCAACTTAACAGAAAAATCACATTTTTTTCAAAACGGTGAAACTCGCTACACACAATGTGTGAGGATGAACTCGAACTCACAGCCTCTGTAATAAGAATCAGACAACTTGACCACTGAGCCAGGCAGCTCTCATGCCGATGTTGCTAATTAACCTATTTAAACCTATCACAGATACTGATCAGATAAAGCACATATATAGAAAAAACTCAATTGGCTGTACTCAAACCAACCACCGCTGGAATTGTAACTAGACAGCATAACCGCTGAGCTAGCCAGCTCACGTACATGCGATCATAATAATGCCATTTAAACTAAACGGAGAGAAAGTGACAAAAAGCTCACGTACACAGTATCATAATAATGTCACTTAAACTAAAAGGAGATACAATGATAAAAAACACAGGTACAAGTAAAACGCAACTAGCTATACTCATTGCGAATAGATGGAATCAGACAACATTACCAGCAAGCCAACCAGCTAACACTCTTACGATCCTAATTAATATATTTAAACTTAACAGAAAAACTGATTGGAAAAATCACAGATACCAAAACGGTGAAACTCGCTACACACAATGCGAGAGGATGGACTCGAACTCACAGCCTCTGTAATCAGAATCAAACAACTTGACCACTGAGCCATGTCGGTCTCATCTGACATTGCTAATTAACCTATTTAAGCTTATCAGAGATTCTGATCAGAAAAGGCGCAGATTGAGAAAAAACTCTATTGACTGTACTCAAATCAATCACCTCTAGAATTGTAACTAAACAACATGACTACTGATCTAGCCAACTCACGTACATACGGTCATAATAATGCCGATTAAACTAAAAGGAGAGAGATTGATAAAAAAAGCACCAGTACAAAAAGGAGTAGATAGAATTGAACCCACAGACTCCGTAATTGGAATCAGACAACATGACCACTGAGTCAACAAACTGACATTCTTACTAGTTTAATTAATATTTTTAATAAATAATTTGGCATCACGTCTGATGCTATAATAGCAAAAATTAAGCACACATCCACAACAGAAGGTCTTTATTTTACTTTCTATAAGACGTACAAAAGTTTAAAAAAAGGCCAGAGCGCTTTCGAGCATAAGTACGCTCTTCATCAGTGGCTACACGGAAATAAAATTGAGTCGTTCATATATAGACTAGATATAGCGACAAAACTTGCATAAATACAATTTACAAAAGAATCTACGTTTAGACAAGGATAAACTGTAAACTATTTACGTTTCATCCTAGAAAAACCTCTAGAAAAAATCACAGATACCAAAACGGCGCAGCTCGCCACTCACAATGAGAGAGGACGGAGTCGAACCCACAGTCTCTGCAATAGGAATCAAGCAACTTGACCACAGAGCCAGCCAGCTCACAATCCGCCGCTGCTAATTAACCTATTTAAACTTATCGGAGATACTTATCAGGAAAAGTGCATATATATATATATATAAAAAATCAATTCGCTGTACTCAATACGAGAGGGTGGACTTGAATTAGAACTAGACAATATGACCACTGATCCAGCCAGCTGAAGTACATACAATCATAATAATGCCATTTAAACAAAACGGAGAGACAATGATAAAAAGCACAGGTAAAAAAATAACACGACTAACTATACTCACTGCGAGTAGATGGAATCAGACAACGTGACCAGGGAGCCAACCACCTCACACTCTTACTATCCAAATTAATATATTTAAACATATTTAAAAAACTGATCGGGAAAATAACAGATACCGAAACGACGCAACTCGCTACACACAATGCTAGTGGATGGACAGGAACCCACAGCCTCTGTAATAGGAATCAGACAACTTTGCCACTGAGCCAACCAGCTCTCAGTCCGAAGATGCTAATTAACTTATTTAAACTTATTAAAGAAACTGATCAGAAGAGGAGCAAATATAAAAAAACTTAATTCGCTGTACTCAAAGCGAGAATGTGGACTCGAACCAACCACCTCTGGAACACGAACCAGACAACGTGACTACTGAGCCAGACAGCTCACGTACATACGATCATAATAATGCCATTAAACTAAACAGAGAGAAAGTGACAAAAACGACTCAACTATTTATACTCACTGCGAGTAGATGATATCAGATAACATAACCACTGAGTCAGACAGCTCACATACATACCATCATAATAATGTAATTTAAACTAAACGGAGAGAGAGTGATAAAAAAGCACAGGTATAAAAATTACGCAACTAGCTATACTCACTGCGAGTAGATACAATCGAACCCACAGACTCCGTAATTGGAATCGGACAACATGACACTGAGCCAGCCAGCTCACGTATTTCGTATCAAAATAATGCTATTTAAACTAAACAAAGAGAGTGGTAAAAAAGCACATATACAAAAACAAAACGCTATTCTCACTGCCAATAGATGCAACCGAACCCACAAACTCTGTATTTGGAATCAGACAATATGACCACTGAGCCAGGTAGCTCACATTCTGACGGCTCTAGTTAAACTATTTAAACATAGTGGAGAGACGGGACATAAAATCATACATATCAAAATAATTCAAGTCCCTATACTAAATGCTATCGGATGGAATCAAAACCACAGCCTTTGTAATTGAAATCAGACATAACTACGATCCTAATTATGCTATTTAAACGTTAGGATGATAGATACTGATCAGAAAAAGCAGATACCAAAAACCATAAATTGCTACTCTCAATAGGATTTTACAGTATCGAATCCACAGCCTCTTGAATTGTTATCAGACAATATGGCCTCTGAACAGGCCAGCTCACATACCGACGATAGTAATTAATCTAATTAAATTTATTGAGAAACGGATCATTAAAAGCATAAATGCCAAACAACAAAAATCGCTGTCCTCAATATATTGTTGTTGTTGTTCGCGTGTCCAAGGATAAGCAATATTGCAGTGGAGTAGTGGTCTAGATTCCTTCAAAAGCATTTATCACAGTCTCTGCCAATGTTGGTGCATCCCAGCTGTAGAGGATCTCCCGCAATGAATCCCTGAGTGGAACTATGCCAATCTTCAAAAGATACACCGCAACAGTGCACTATCCATAGAAAAGGGTGTCATTGCCTCCGAAGAGGTTGGACATCAACCTGTTGGTCCGCGGAAGGTATTTTATTTACCTTCTACCCCCTAAAGGAAAATTCAATGGAGAGGCTTTCCTCTATCCGCCACCTGAAGACGCGCCCTCTAGGGGTTACTGGCTCCCCCGAGGGTATATTGATGTAATCAATAATATATTGATGTAATCGAACTCACAACTTCTGGAATTGTAATCAGACAACATGACCACTAGGACAATCAGCTCGCATACCTACATTCCTAATTAATATATTTAAACTTAACGAGCCGCCCAGGTGGTGAAGTGGATAGCGTCACCGGCTGCTGTCTAGTGGGCTTGGGTTCGAATCCCGAGTAAGGCATGGTTGTTTTCCTGAGGATGAAGACAGTCTTCCGCCTTCTGGGTCCTCGTTAGATGAGAAGCTGCACCCTTCAGACCTTAGTCAGTGATGCTTGCATGTATTAATAAACTTTGTATTCTTGTCTTGTGTGTCATTCTCTCTGTCCTTCTTCTGGTGTCACTGGACCTGTATTCGTGCTAATGCAGAAACAGGGGTCATAAGCAACAACAAACTTAACGAAAGAGAAATTGACTAGAAAAAGCTCAGACACCAAAACGACGCAATTTGCTTCACTCAGTGCGAGAGGATAGACTGGAACCCACCGCCTCTGAAACTGGAACCAGGCCACATGACCACTGAGCAAGCCAGATCACGTACCTGTGATCCTAATTGAATCTATTTAAACTTAACGGAGAGAGTTATAAACAAGAAAGATCAATCATGCTTAAAGCATTGATTATGAAACACTTTCCAACTTCAATGCAATTTTGTTTAAAACAGTCGAAAATGCAATACATTCCTCGGTAATATTTTAAAACTTATCATAATACTACATTAATTTATTATATTTGAAAAATTAAACCTTCATTGAAAAACATGAACTTCATTCAAATGACGGCATTGAAATAAAAATTGCCTGGTTTAAATATATCTGAAAAGCGATACATTCCACGGTAATATTTTTAAAACTATCATAATACTACGATAATTTATTATATTTAAAAACTTCATCGAAAACAACTGAAATTAATTCAAATGACGTCATAGAAAAAATAAATAAAAAGAACGAATATGAGTCTGCAGGGAAAGACATGTGCTGTCCACATCAGAATTTTTAACAATATTACAACAATGATTTATAGAAGTGAACGGGGATTATTTTCAGGCCATTTCGAAAAAAATGTATGATCTATATTTAAAGATCCATCAAATTTTTGTCGAATAAAATGTTCAAAAAATTTAAGCTGTGTACCAAATTTTAACTCTCTAGGACGTAGGAAAGTGCATTAAAAATGCCATCAAATAAATTTATCATGAAGAGTTATATAAAATTTAAAAAAATGAAAAATTGTTATCTACCAAATTTATTTTAAAATGTGAAGCCACTCCCATATGCAAAACGTTTAAACAAATGGAGAGATATTTATTATATAATATTTTTCTTTCTGGAAGATATCCCAAAGTCAGAATTTAATTTAATTTGTTTTTTTCCCTATATAAAATAATTTTTAATTAAAAAAGTACTTAACATATTTTACTGAATTTTTTTTTATATATTCTATGGGATAATGTGAATATTTTCTAAAAATTTCGAAGCAATTCGTGAATTTTAAATTTACTTAAAACATGTTTGAAAAATTAGGTCCCATAGGGTTCAATGTATTTCATTTTTTCAACCCGGGTTCAATAAAAAACTAATTGGGTGATATTATTTATTTATATTCCCATAGGTCCTACAGACCGTCTGAACAACATACTAAAAATTCATTTTGATAAAGTCATTTTTACGGCAGTTATCGTGCTAACGGACAGACAGACAGAATGAACAAAGTCATAAACACTTTTCAACTTTGTTGTAAAGTGTTAAAAACGACACAGATACAAAAGCAACCCGCTATACTCAACGCGAGTGGATGGAATCGAACCCACAGCCTCTGCAATTGGAATCGGACATCATGACGACTGAGCAAGGCAGATCTCGTACCTAGGATCCTAATTCAATCTATTTAAACTTAAAGGAGATAGTGGTAAAAGAAAAAGATGTCGATGCAAAAACGACTCAACTCGCTATACTCATTGCAACTGCAGGGAATCGAACCCACATCCTCTGTAATTGGAATTAGACATCATGACCACTGAGCAAGCCAGATCACGGAGTTGCGATCCTGATTGAATCTATTTAAACTTAACGGAGTCAGGGATAAAAAAAATACACAAATATAAATCAACTTGCTACATTCAATGCCAGTGAATGGAATCGAACCCACAGCCTCTGTAATTGGAATCAGACACCATGACCACTGAGCAAGCCAGCGCATGTGCCAACAATCTTAAATTGTAAATTTAAAATTAATGATGAGAGAGAGAGACTGATCAGAAAAATATTAGATTCCAAAACGACATAATTTGATGTACTCAATGCGAGAAGATGATTCGAACTCACAGGCTCTGAAATTAGAATCAGACAATATGATCAATCAGCTATAATACCATTAGGAAAAGCTTAAAAGAGCATTTTGCATGTGGATTTTTAATAACTACGAGATTACAACACATATTTTGAGATACATAAGTGCATCTCAAAAACATAAATTGTAAAAATAAACGGTGCAGCCCTCCCTTCATATATTTTTTTATCTGCAAATAATTGAGGGTTTTTTAACGAAACGATTTTAATTCATTTGATTGAAAGGAGAAAGGTTTTCAGCATTAGATGTTCAACATTTTCAACAACACATTCTAAAATTGTTAGAGAGCAAAATATAGCCAAACACTTTTCATCTTAACACCATTACAAAGCTCCAAAAATTCTGATGACTGATACTTTATTTGATGCATGATTTTGGGAATCCATACCATAAATAAACAAATTTAATACGAATTATAAAGTAAGTGACTGGCAAACCAATTTAAAAAATGTAAATATATATACTTTTGGTATTTTGAAGACGCTTTGTACCAGATTTTAATATTGCGATAAAAAATATTACACATTGCCCCAAACGAAAAAGTATGTTTCTTGTGTTTCAGCGCATTGCAACTGCAGATACATTGGAAGGACGCAGTTCTATCCAATTATATGCCGCATTCTATTGAAGAACGAGGTTTGATTCTTTATCACTAATTACTGAACCCAGAGATGTTTTTTAAAGTTCAATTCTTTTATTAATAACTAGGAAATGTACCCAACATTGCCCGGGATTTAAAATACAACTATAAAAAATGAAAACTCATACCACACTAAAACTCTCAGGGAATTTCTGAAAGCCAAATAATGTTCTAACAATACGCTCGCTTATAACAAAAATAAAATTAAAAACTGTTGCGTGGGTGTATACACGACCACTTATTATAAATTCCAAACAAAACCGCTCACATTTTCTATTCATATATGAAGATTACAAAAAAATGGTACCAGGCAATTAAAAATGTATCACTTACATTCTCTCTTTCCTTTGAGTAACAGTTACTTCCGCAGCATCGTCGTCTTTCATACGCTACGAACTACAAATGAACGCGTGTCAACTGTTTTCCTGAATCACATCGAGTTCTTATCTCTACGGAACACATGAAACGTAATTATTATTAATTTGAAGCCATCCGAAACTTTTCACAACCCTGTCGTCGATACCGTTTAGTGGTTGATAACTGGTTCAGAGCCCGATTTCCTTTGGAACGCTGCTACCGGAGCTAATTTGGGAAGATAACAATAACAAGGTGGGCGGTTTGCTCGCATGGTGGACTGTCATGATGGCGTCACGGGGTATCCTCCGAAGCGGCAATGCACATTGTTTTCATGAAACTGCCGTGAATATGTTGATGTTTTGATAGGAGAGAGATTTGGTATTTTTGGACCTCTGTTGTTCGTAATATTTGTGTAAAGATCTTTCTGGTAAAAATCATTCCTTCTCTCTATGTTGAAGCACCAAATGTACCACATTACAGCATTTGTATTTTAAAATAGGGGATTTAAGAAAAATTAATTTGAGTGTGGCTTAATTCGCCTTTCTCATACCAAAATTAATTTTTTTTTCACATTTTATAGGAAAAAATTTGAAAAATCGGCTTCGTGGGTCCAAATTACTACAACTATAGCGCGTTACCCTTCAATTTAAAGGGCATGGAAGAATATTTTGATTGATATCATACTTGATAATGTACCCCCGGGGGGTAATAACTTGCCCCCCAAAGATGGCTAAAAACGTAATGAACAAAAAAATTGTATCACGGCTATTTTTGTTGTGTGCTTTTCAATTATTGTTATGCATTTTCACAGCAACGATTGAAACTAATAAGTCTCGTGGTCATCACTGAGCCATAAATAGATCTTTTTATGCAATGAATATGTCAAATTTTGTCCTATGCTGCCATGTTAAAAAAAAAAATTCGAATAGATAATTTAAAAACATTCTATCTAGCTCTAAATTTTTTGTTAATAAAACCGGATATAGAGCTTCATGAAAAGCCATTAGTAATTGTGGCTGCTATCGTATCAACCACAGACATCAGCCAGACAGACGGACGGACGTCACTCCAAAAATAATCAAAACGTGCTTAGGAGGATTTAAAAGATAAATCGACATCAAAATCTCGAAATCAAAATTTTTCATGAAAACAATGCTTTCTCAATACTACATATAAGAAAGTAAAAAATTGTTCAGATTCTGAGATAATGATTATAAAAACTGTAATTATAAAAATAGGAGTGATGGATTAAATTGTTGGAATAATTAACTAGTTGTGGTGACTGACTTCAAAGTCGATTGAAATAAAAAAGAAATGCCCGAGATTGACAATGTGTTAATAAAGGGTTTGGCCGCATACTTTCTAATTTTATGCTGCGACGAAAAAATTTGATGACGGAAAGCGAAAGTAATAAGTTAATGAAAACGCAATGAACACAGTAATTTAATATTAGCAATATGCATTTAATATTTTAAACTGAATGGATTGATATGTCTACTCCGTATTTACACATATTTCGAATGGTGTTCTTATATTTGCTTTATTAAGATATTTGATTTCCATATTGAATCAAATATATCACAGCAATTGTAATCTAAATTGTAAAGCTCCACCTTTATATCTAAAATAATTTATTTATTCAATGCGTGAACATTCAATCCAGAACTCAATCCATAACAAAAAAAAAGGCACCATGCAATTAAAAACCCATTATTTCCATTCTCTCACCTCTTAGAAACTGTAACATCCTGAAAAGCAATACCTTTTATTGGCTGCAGACTACAAATTAGCGCTTGTCATCTGTTTTCCTGGATCGCAGCGAGTCGTCCTTATCTCTACGGAACACACGAATCGTAATTATTATTAATTTGAAGCCATCCGAAACTTTTCACACCCAGGACGTCGATGCCGTTTAGTGGTTGATAACTGGTTCGGAACCTGATTAGCTTGTCTTCTAATACGCCGATGCTGTAGCTAATTTGGACAGATAACACTGCAAGGTTGGCGGATTGCTTGCTTGGTGGACCGTCGTGCTGCCATCTCGGGTATTCTCCAAATGCACATTGTTTTCTCAAAACTGACGAGTGAATGTGTTGGCATTTAGGGAGAAAAGATATGCAATCTTTTTGATGCTCTGTTGTCCGTAATAACTTCATAATGGTCCTTCTGACAAAATTCCTTTCATTGACTACGAGTTGAAGCACTAAGTTATTACCGTGTGATTATAACAATTGCCTTTGAAGTGGAAGCTTTAGAAGAGAGTTTTCAGTTTACTTTCTGAGATAACGAACAAATATTTGTTGGTAATTATAGTTACGTTTTAAAAAATTACTATATTTGAATTGGATAAAAATTCAGTTTTTAGCTCATAAAGATTTGCAAAGAATAAGGCTCAATATAAATGTATATATAAATATCTCAATATAAATATAAATAGCTCAATATAAATATCTTCATTAAGTATATTGTTAGATTTGACTTTGTTAGACAGGAAAAAATATATACTAAGAGCTTTTTGCATTTAATCCTATAACTAAATTAGATTGTATATCAGCTTTCACTGATTCTAAACATTCGAAAAACAAAGTGATCCAAAAATGAATTTTTAGTCTGTAATTCGAATACAAAAGCGGGGCTTACTTATTTTAATTTTATTTCATTTGCCTAATTATAGTTGTTGCAAATACGGTAAATTTCTGTTAATACGGCATCCAATAGTTTGGTACGCCTCTCGAATGGCATTTGAAACAACTTGGCTGTACCGAGAAACATTTACATTAATGGATTAAATGAGTCCATATGCAGATTCCTTTTCACTGAAGTACATGTTTTAAGATTTAAATTCATTTTAATATTTTTTCACGTACTGTACAGTGTAATACAGTCTTCGTAACGCTTCAGGCAAATAACTACTACATTTATTGTCAATTACTTTACTTTAAATTTATATTTACCATTTTTTATCCCATTTTAGTTTAACACCCGATAATCCAACATCGCTGAAGTTTCGAATGTGCCGAATTATCGGAAGTTTACTGTGCGTACATTTTTTTTTTTTATTTGCGCATAAATCCCTGAACAAGTTTTACAAATTCTTGTGCTTCTGAATGCAGTTTCAAGTATAAATTTCTTAAATAAGGAAGAATAAATTTCCTAATAGGGAGAAATAGGGAGTATCAGTCAGTCTATGTAAAGTCAATATAAACTTTGCCCGTATAGTGCTTAGTACATGAACACGCAATTCATACTAGATTGCAATTTATCAAAAGTTAATCAAAGATATTATGAAAGCATACTTAGCTGATAGAGAATTATTATTTTTATGACTGCCCTAAAACGCTATCAAAGTGCATGTTCCATAACACAAGAAAAATACTTCTGACTATTAAAAATATATCCCTTACAATTTTTATCCCTTTCTGTAACAGTTACATCCTCAAAATCATGACCTTGCATATGTTGCAAAGTACAAATTAATTATTGTAACATGTTTACCTAAACGAACATTGATCTCCATAGAACATATGAAAGGTAATTATTATTAATTTTAATCCATCCAAACATTTTTCACAGCCTGGCCATCAATGTGATTTACTGGTTGATAAAGCAGTTCAAATCCTGATTAGCGTATCCTTTGCTATGCTGCTTCTGGAACTAATTTGGACCGGAAACGGTGCAGGGTTGGTAGACGGCTCACTTTGTGGACCGCCATGCAACTGTGATAGGTAACCTTCGAAGCTATATAGTAAGTATATAGTTTCGAAGGTTAGTATATTGTTTTAAAGTTATATAGCTCATGTATTAAACGCTATTAATAACTTAAAACTAATTTTTTTTGTATCAAACCTGTAGTTTGAGTTCAAATTAACCGAAACCTAAAAAAATATTGATGTGGATAGCAAATGACTTTCCCTACTTTATACAATCACTTTACTTATTTCAATAATTATTTTAATATATCATTTTAATTAACTATAATTTTTGGTTTTATCAATGACAAATGTTGGACAAAAACCACGCACAATGGTTTTAACGCTGAAAAGTACACTAATATATGAGGCTTTTCAGGATGACACCATGTAAAATTATTTTGAAGTACCAAATTAACATATATTTCGCGCAAATATAACTTGACAAATGGAGTTATTGCTAAAATCTTCTAAACAATATACTCCATAATATTAAAATATTTTAATTATTAATTCATCTATTTGGTGTCATTTTCGTAATTTCAGCTTCATTTTTGCCAATCGAGCAAACTTATTTAACCTTACCGTATTTATTTATTTACTTTTAATACTTTACAACATAGTTAAAAAGTGTTCATGACTTTGTTCATTCTGTCTGTCTGTCTGTCTGTCCGTTCGCACGATAACTACTTTAAAAATGACTTCATCAAAATGAAATTTTACTATGTTGTTCAGACGGTGTCTGGGACTATGGGAATATAAATGAATAATAACACCCATTTAGTTTTAGACTGAACCCGGGTTGAAAAAATGAAATACATACCCTATGCGACATAATTCTTCAAATATTTTTAAAGAAAAGTTAAAATTCACAAATTGCTTCTAAAGTTTCTGGAAATATTCAAATTATCCCATAAAAAATAAGAAAATAATTTCAGCAAAATATATTCAGTAGTTCTTTAAAAATTAAAATAATAATTACTCCCATATTATATGAAGAGATCACGTAATCCACTTCAAAATGAAAAATGGCATACATCTTGTGTAAAAATAATGATTTTTAAAGTTCTTTTTAATTTATATTTAGTGTTGTATTCGTCTTAAAACCGCTTTATTTTTGCTTAATTTCTGTGAATCTATATTTTGAAGCAACTCAATTACAATATATTTGAATTTAAATGATCATTAAACTTTGATTATTTTTACAACGAAGCCTAATTTTCACTTATGGAGAATGTAAACAAATAAAGATGTAGGATGAGTTGTATAAGAATTGCTGAGTTACTTTAATGCAAAATTATTTAACTCTGGAGTCTGCAATATAGCTAATATGAATGAAGCATTCATTCATTTTACATAGAGAAGCAGACAATTTTTTCGATGAAGTTTTAAGCATAGAGTTAAATTACTTGCATCTCCATGGTTTTAAATTTTTAAATTAAATAAATTATTGTAATATTGTGATGAATGAAAGGAATGGAAAAAAGTTTATAAATGAAATGCTGATTTTAAAAAGAGGGTCAGCCGATTTATATTTCGATGACGTCATTTGAATAAAGTTAATTTGTTTTCGATGAAGTTTTCAAATATAATAAATTATTGTAGTATTGTGATAATTTTAAAAATATTACCGCTGAATTTATCGCATTTTAGAGATGCTTAAATAGAATTGCATTGCAGTTGGAACGTGTTTCATAATCAATGCTTTGTGCATGATTGATCTTTCTTGTTTATTTTTATTGTTTTACAAAATTTCATTTACGCAAAGCCATCGATCTGAAGCCACCGTCTATTTTTTGTGTCTCTATGATGTCAAGTTAGGTTTACCTTAAGTATAACTAATATTTAAAAGGAAACCCCTTACTATTAAAACCATTTACGCATTATACGTATAATAGGTGTGTGAAGGCAATAGTAAGTAAATAGCTAGTTTCCATAGTGTGTACAAGTTAGTCTTCCCCAAATTATAATTATTATGATAAGAGTCGAACTAAACGCAATGGATTAAGAATGTGTTTGGAAATTCTACTTGCAAGGACTTACACTTTACTCTCTATGCGTAACATTCAAGAAAACGAATTTGTTTTTGCAAACAATAACTCGCATTCCACATTAATGTCACATAAATACCTTTTCACCACCCCTAAAAAAAATAATGCATACTTAAAACCTGTGGCAAATTATAACATTGTGTCAAACAGAACTCTCAGAACCACTCTATAAAAATGAACGGTTAATCACCAATTACCTCTTGAAAACAGTGCTATCAACAAGTAAAAGTGGTAATCGTCATAAAATAGATAATGTCCATTTTTTCAGTTCTCTGTTCTAAAAAAATTGATGTTGTTTATCCAGGAACAAAAAAAAAATCGTTGCCACAATGTGAAATCGAAAAAGGAAATGGCATATGGCAGAAAGCAATCGAAACAGACATTTGCAAAAAACAATATCGATGTCCCAAAACACATTCACTTTTTTTTCTATTTCTCCTACTGAAAGGCATTTAATTTTTCTGATGAAACGAATTATTCGTTTATTGGTTTTAAAGCCTATTTGCGTGACAAAACAGCTTAGTACTTATTGTTTGAATAAAGCGTGTTTTTCGAAATGTTCTTTTTGTTTATTTATAATTGCATTGATTAAATCAAATTGATCTCTTTCTTCTCATTTAAGAATTGGAAATTTACAAAATTTATCGAGTTATTGAAGCTCAGCGTATTTATATTTAAATTTTAGACAATTTGTTTTTTTTCTATACAAATTTAATATATTAATATTTAAAAATTATTTGATGAGTTAAGTATAAACAAATATTTTTAGATTTAAAAAGAATTTCTAGAATGCAAAACCATATTCTCCCGTAACAAAAAATCTAATCCCAAAATTCTACAAGATGAATTTGAATTCTTCACTATTAAAATTATCCATTTTCCTTTAAAAATGATCTTTCGCTTAAATTCCAATTTGTGTGCCGGGGGAATTGAACATGCCAGGAATATTTTAAAAAAAAATCATAATTTGTAAGAGTTCAATTTCACTTCAATCAAAAATCTAAAAATAGTAAATATTGAGCCCATTTGAACTAAACATCAAATGGCAAAATTTGAATCGATGAAAATCGATGACAAATTTTAAATCGGATGAATATTTTGATCCTTAACAGGTTAGACGCAGTGGGTCACACGGTGGTCTAAAACACACCGAGATACGATATTTTCAAGGACCCAGCAAGATATGGCAACACATTTCAATTTTCAAGTGGTACGACTAACAAAAATGTTATGAGAGAAATAATAAGGTCCTTCAGATCTAAAATTGAACGTTAATCTAAAATCTGAGAGAAGATGATTCTCATCGCTAATAAATAGATCTCAATATATTCTCAATAGATAGAGCATCGGCTGTTTAGGAATCCATGAATAGAATCCCGGCTAAAACATAAGTTTTTTTCTACAAGTTTTCTTCCTGTAGGGTTTTTGTTCCTGTTTCTCACAGTATTTTCTGTTTAATTATGTCCGTCTTTTGACAGTACAGCTTCATTTGGCTTTTGCTATTTGTCCTCTATATGTAGATCATAATATTGTGCAGGTTTTAACTTATTATTATCATTATTATTATTATTATTTTTATTATTATTATTATTATTATTATTATAGGTGACAAAAATGTTGTCATGCCTTTGTTTTTGCATTCAAAATCTGTTATAAATAGAGATCAGATGATCCCTAATTTAGTTTCAACATTCAATTCCAGAGAAAAATTGGAAAGCGCTTTGCTAAAGATTTCTACATCTGGTCAGTTTCCCATTTCCGATTCAAAAATTTTCATTTTATTTGAAACATCTGATTCTTAAGATTGGCAGGAACTTATGATAGCAGCTTAGGCGATAACTGATATGATAAGGAAAACTTGAGCAACGTGTTCGAGCACAAATAATACAATAATGCAGCATACAGTTGTTTCGAGGATACGCTGGACCCTCCCCCCCCCCTTCGGCAGTGTAAGACAACCGAAAAACCGAAAGGCAAAAAGACGAAATGGTCTCTTCATCTGAGCTCGTCGCTGATCCCATTTTGTGTTTTTGACTTCGAGTACTGATACTCTTAAACTGACAAAGGAGATCCAGCGTATCCTCGAAACAGCTGTATGCTGCATTATTGTCTTATGTGTGCTTAAATACGTTGCTTTCCTTATTAGTTGCCTTATTATTTGCACAAATTGTTTCTACTTATTGAAAACTGAAATGGATTCAACATCAAATTCTGGAGGAGGTGAAATAATTCACTAATCATTTTTTCTGGTTCAAAAGTGTTACTTAAAATATCTATTTTTCAGAATTGGCTATAGAAAGAGCCTTGATAATGACTTTTATGGATCTAGCATCATGTTTTGGAGAGGGTGAAAAAACTCTTTAAGGATTTTTACTTTTGGTTCTGAAGATGTTGCTTTCTATTAAAAAAATTGGCATTTTCCTTGAAATATTTATTTTTCCGGATCTGCTATAGATGTAGCTTAGATGATGACAACGTCAAATTCATGGGTTCAACATCAAATTTCAGCAGGAAAATGGGAGTGGGGAGAATCACTAAGGATTTCAACTTTTGGTTCAATAATTATTTGAAATAGCTATTTCTCAAAATTGGATATAAATAGAGCTTAAATGATAACTGTTATCAACTCAGCCTTACATTCCAAAGGATTCTGAAGGATTCACTAAAGATATCCACTTCCGGTTCAAAAAATTTCAGTGAAACATCTATTTCTCAGGACTAGCTATAGATAGGTCGTAGATAATGACTGATATGTATTCAGCATCAAATTCGCGTTAATTGAGCGTTCACTAAGAATTTACACATATCAAGTTCTGGTAATATCATTCCCGAATTTTTCGAAAATCCGCAGGACAGTCCAAAATAAGTATTCAAAGATGATAAAATGCTTAACAGTCCCATCAAAAGAAGAGCACACACCATATGTACCATAGTATGAAGGCCCCTTCCTAAATTTCTTCATCTTCATCTTATTATTATTATTATTACTATTATTATTATTATTGTTGTTGTTGTTGTTGTTACCATTATCCTTATTATTATTATTGTTATTATTATTGTTATTATTATTATTATTATTATTATCATTAAGAGAGAAAGCATTTGCATCTAGTAAAGTACTTTTGCTTGATCATTAGGAAGAAATCTGATAAAAAAAAACATTATTAGAAATATTATTGAGGCTCCCATTCTAGATTATTTGATTGGGTAAAAGTTATATCATCCATCTGATACTTTCACAGATGGCCACTGTTAGAGCAAAACCGTTGAAAACAATTAATCGGGGCATTTTCAACCCTACGAGTGAGATATACAAAAACGTTTCTCGTTTATAAAATTAGCACTATCGGATTCCCATTAAAGAAAGCCCAAAAATAAATCAGTCCTAACACTTCCTCCAAACTTTCAATCGCCTAATTGATTTTGCAAATGATAGGTACAAATATTTCCAAACCACCTTGTATTGAATACGCCATCGCGAATTGGTGTTACACCGCACCTCTCTCTCTCTCTCTCTTTCTCTACCGGTACTACACAGATATCAAAATCATCCCTTCAATTATTCCGTTCGTGATATCTGTATACAAAACTTTACCGTTCAAATCCCGGCTCATCAGAGTACCTGAGCCCTCCCTCCCCCTCTCCATTCTGACGTCATGTTACGCAGACCAATGGGAAAAGAGATAAGTGCCGCTCGTAGAACGACAACTAATTGATTAACGATTTATACCTGATAGTGATATTCATTAGCGTTTCCCCGCTGCTGCGAATTGTCGGTCTATAATGAATGTGAAATTTATATGCTGTATAATTACGCAGAGCCCCTGCGATTGCGAAATTATCATGGCCGCTGAATTCGCTGAACGATAAGCTTGATTTTTCAGAATTATTTTTTTAAAGTTTTTTTTTTTTATATTATTTCTCCCTTCGCGTGTGGATGATGATTTTATTCCATTTCAAGATTTTTTCCCTCGAATCGCGGAGAGCGTGGTTTTCTTTAAATAGCACGATGATGATTAGAAATGCGGATTTATTAAGAGGTGGTGTAAGCGGAGTTATCACTTACGAAATATTTTTTATTCAATTAAAAGTCATCGGAGGGAGTTTGGGAACATTTTGGGCGCATTTTTTTTAACGAGGTATTAAAAATGAAAAACCAATACTGAGGGAGATATTTTTAAATTGTGTCAGTTTTCGATATATATTGATAAGCTTATAAAATATGCAGATTTTAACTAAACGTTTTGCCGTGAAATGATACGTTTTCTGAAAATTAAAAGTATATAAATGAGTGTTAACTTCAATTTACAGTAAATTTTAAATTAAATTGCTCAAAACTGGGGCTGTAAAATTTTGTAAAATGTAAGAGCTTCGTTAAAAACACAGAATAAAACAAATTAGGTAAAATCAAATCAGGTAGTTCATATAGCTTCTACATCTGTTTATTCCATTTGTTTTGATTAACACTTTACAACATAGTTCAAAGTGTTTATGACTTTGTTAACACTTTACAACATAGTTGAAAGTGTTTATGACTTTCTAACACTTTACAACATAGTTGAAAGTGTTTATGACTTTTTAACACTTTACAGCATAGTTGTTCATTCTGTCAGTCTGTTTGTCTGTCTGTTAGCACGATAACTGCCGTAAAATTGGCTTTATCAATATGAAATTTTAGTATGTTTTTCAGACGGTCTGTGGGACCTATGGGAATATAAATGAATAATATCACCCAATTAGTTTTTTATTGAACCCGGATTGGAAAAATGAAATACATTGAACCCTATAGGACCTAATGTTTCAAACATTTTTAAGCAAATTTAAAATTAACAAATTGCTTCGAAAATTTTAGGAAATATTCAAATTATCCCATAAAATATATAAAAACAATTTCAGTAAAATATGTTAAGTAGATTTTTAAATAAAAATTATTTATATAGGGAGAAAAACAAATTCAATTAAATTCTGACTCTCGTTATATCCTCCAGAAAGAAAAAAGAGATATATTATATAATAAATATATTTCCAAGGGTTTAATTATTTTATATATGAGAAAGGTTTCACATTAAAAATAAATATGATAAATAACAATTTTTCGAATTTTTAAATAAAATAAATTATTATAGTATTGTGATAAATGAAACGATTGGAAAAATGTTTATGAATGAAATGCTTCTTTTATATAGAGGCGATTTATATTTCGATGACGTCATTTGAATAAAGTTTATTTGTTTTCGATGAAGTTCTCAAATATAATAAATTATTGTAGTGTTATGATAATTTTAAAAATATTACCGATGAATGCATCGCATTTTAGAGATGTTTGCATTGAAGTTGGAAAGCATTTCATAATCAATGCTTTATGTATGATTGATCTTTCTTGTTAGAATTATCTTGATATCATAGACTTTCATTTCTGATATTTCCAGTAGTTTGACCAAATGTAATATGTATTAATTCATAAAAATTCTTATGAAACTTTCCTATAGTTGGTTGTTTTCATTAAATTTTTTATCTATTTTCTTAATTTTCTGGTATTGTTTATAAACTGGTATTTTTTACCGTAATTTAATTTAATGCAATTTCTGATGAAGATAAGACATTTAGCTTTTGTAACAGCTTCTTTCCCTCATTTTTGTTATATACTACATAAAATATCTACGCATCTAAAAGCCTATTATTCACAATTATTTATACGATAATTTTAAGCATGTTTTTCTTAATTTATTTGATGATATTACACAGAAACTGAAAGCTTTAAAGAGCGGTTTTTTCCATTTTTTTATCACAGTATATAATATTTTATCATGTTTCTACCTTTGTATCATTGTGAGATGCCAGTTATGTAATGGATTGATTTCCAATAAGGCCATATGTAACAACGTTTTATCATCGTGAACTTAACTTCGTAATCTCATTCATGGAGAAGGTGTTTTTAATCCTTCTGCTGTTTTTTTCACTTTCTAGTTATCATTTTCTGCAACAATTTTCTTCCTGGATCGTGTGGTACAACAAGATTACTGACATATAGTTGCTTACTTTGTGAACGTGGTTGCTCTGACTTTATATCTTGATGAAGGAACATATTTTTTGACCTAAAACTGATTGCAATTTTGTTTCATGCTTTTTTTTTAATAAAGATTTACTTTCGAATTAAAGTTAAAGTTTTATCATAAAAAAGTAGAAGCAAGTTAACAACAGAACCGTCACAGCTTTATCCCTATAATATGATCATTAAGCCTTTATAACAAATGATTTCTGTTATATGAAAAGTATGCATCATTTTGTGCCACTAAATAACATATGCGATTTTGTATCTGTTATTTATTCCTTTAATTTGTAAATCGAATTTGCATCAATTTATGAAATAAAAAATAAAAATGTTAATAGAAGCATTTATTTTAAGTAAATATTATCTTAAAGTAAGTACTTTAAAATCCCATTCGTGCACTCATTACACTTAGGCTACGACTTGGTCTAATGGGATAATCGACTTGGTGTACTGAGATATAATAAATGATAACGATTAACTCCAAAGATAGCCCCCCAAATAAATCCTTGCTCATGGGCTTGAACTTACTTAATTCGGTTCCCACCTGTGAGCCTTGCAAATAATAAGTTATAAGGAAAAATAATTTTTTAATGTCCTTCCATTCCACCCAGCAGTGTCAAATGGAAATGTAGAGAATAGGTTTTAATTCCAAGAGACATTGAACAACATTGAGGTTATAGGCAGATTTAATTAAAAAAAAAACTATATAAATCTTACCTTTATTCATAATTGATATTAGGCACAATTACTGGTAGGGGAACAAGAGTGTAGGCAAATAACATTGTTTCAACAACTTTACATAACATTAATTTTAGATAATGATAAGATTTATATAATATTGTTATTAAATCTGCCTACATCCTCAATTTATTTTAACATTGTGTGTGATTAACTTTTATTTTCTACATTTCCATACTCCAGTGTTGTATAGGGAGCGCATCAAAAAAATAATGGGGTTTTTTTTCGCAATTTATTTTATACTTTTTAAACTTTACAATATAGTTTAAAAGTGTTTATGACTTAGTTCAATCTGTCCGTCTGTCTGCCAGTTCGCAAAATAAATGCCGTAAAAATGACTTTATCAAAATGAAATTTTAGTACGTTGTTGAGACGGTTCGTGGTACATACCAGAATGTAAATAAATAATATCCTTCAATAAGTTTTGGACTGAACCCGGGCTGAAGAAATGAAATACATTGAACCCTATGGAACCTAATTTTTCAAAAAAATTTTAACTGAAGTTAAAATTCACAAATTGCTTTGAAATTTTAGAAAATATTCAAACTATCCCATAAAATATATCAAAAAACACCCAGCAAAATATGTGCGGTAGTTTTTTAAATAAAAAATAAAATAATCATTACACCCATATTATATGAAGAAATCACGTGAACCACTTCAAAATTAAATATGGTTTCTATATTTTTTCCCAGCGTAAAAATAATGATGTTTAAAGTTCTTTTAAATTTATATTTAATGTTGCACCCGTCCTAAAACCGCTTTAGTTTTGCATATTTTCTGTGCATCTATATTCTGCGACAGAGCAATTACAATATTTTTGTGTTTAAATGATCATCAATGATTGATTATTTCTACAACGAAGCCTAATTTTAATGGATGCAGAATATAAACAAGTAATTGTAAGACGAGCTGCATGAGAAGTTCTTAAACTTTTTCAGGAAAAATTATTTAACACTGGAGTCTGGAATTAAAATGTATGAATGAAATATTCACTGCTTTTACATAGAGAGTCAGATGATTTATATTTCGATGACGCCATTTAAATCAAGTTCTTTTTTCGATGAAGTTTTCAAGTAAAATACAGTATTGTAATTCTGTGATAATTAAACAAGAAAGATCAATCATGCATAAAACATCGATTATGAAACACATTCCAACTGCAATGCAATTTTATTTAAACATCTCTAAAATGCGATACATTCAGAGGTGATATTGTTATATTATCACAATACTACAATAATGTATTATATTTGAAAACTTAAAACTTCATCGAAAAAAAATTAATTTTATTCAAATGATGTCATCGAAATATAAATAGCCTGGCTCTATTTAAAAGCAGTGATATTTCATTCATTAACTTTTAAGCCATTCCTTTCATTCAGCGGTGATATTTTTTAAATTATCGCAATACTACAGTAATTTATTTTACTTAAAATCTAAAGCCATGGAGGTAAAAGTACTTTCTAACTCCATGTTTAAAACTTCATCGAAAAAGACAATACTATAAAATTGTCTGCTTCTCTATGTAAAATCAATAAATGTTCCATTCATATCAGCTACATTCCAGACCCCAGAGCTAAATAATTTTGCGTTAAAAAATTCAGCAATTCTTGTACAACTCATCTTACAACTTGAGGTGTTTACATTCTGCATACGTTAAAATTAGGCTTCGTTGTAGAAATAATCAAAGTCTGATAAACATTTAAAATCAGAAATACTGTGATTTCTTTGACGCAGAATATAAATGCACAGAAAATGCGTTAAACAAAAGGGGTTTTAGGACGCATGCAACACTAAATATAAATTGAAAAGAGCTTTAAAAATCTCGATTTATTCATTGGGAAAAAAGATGGATGCCATATTTTATTTTGAAATGGATGCGACGTGATCTCTGCATATGATAAGGGTGCAATTATTATTTTAATTTTTATTTAAAAACTACCGAATATATTCTATTCAAATGTTTTTTATATACTTTAGGGGATAATCTTAATATTTCCTAAAATTTTCAAAGCAATTTGTGAATTTTAACTTTGCTTAAAAAATGTTTGACAAATTAGGTCCCTTATAGGGTTTAATATATTTGACTTTTTCAACCCGGGTTCAATCCAAAATTAATTGGGTGATATTATTCATTTACATTCCCGTATGTCCACAGACCGTCTTTACATCATACTAAAATTTAATTCTGATAAAGTCTTTTTTACGGCAGGTATCGTGCGAACGCACAGACAGACAGACAGACAGAGAGACAGAATTAATGAGCAAAATCATAAATACTTTTCAACTATGTTGTAAAGTGTTAAAAAAATACCCTTGAATGTATCGCATTTTAGAAATATTTAATTATAATGGCATTTCAGTTGAAAAGTGTTTCATAATCAATGCTTTATGCATGATTGACCCTTCTTGTAAGATTTTATTTCTAGGTTTAGTTTTTCCTTCCACATACACCCTCATAATTTGTTTGTCGTAGTTGATATACACATCTATACATGGATCGACACATTACAAATAAAAGAACATTTTTGTGTCCATGCTAAATCATTATTTGCAAATGATATGCATGAAAAGGTGAAAACCATATTCGTAATGCAAGTAAAGGACGTAACGACACAGCGTTATGACGTGAAAATTTAATACATGAAAATTTCGAATGAATGAAACAATGGAACTGCAGAATGAAACAATGTGTCGAGTTTCAACCCTCGGCGCGTGGTCTGGAAGCAGAAAACGAGCACGTTAAAGATGCTGAGAGAAAATGCAAAGAGAGGTAATATGAATTTAAATAGAATTGATGTAGGTAAAAATTACTCTTTAATTATTTCAGTTATGTATATATTTTTTATTTTTTAATAATATACACGGTGCAATATATCGCTTTGCATAATGAAATTAAAATATGTAGTAATTTGAAGAGTTATTTAATAAATTGAATAAAGTATGCAGACATCTGGGATCTTCTCTCGAAAATGCAGACTGTTTAATGAGATAAGCTCTTTATAGCGACCTTTTAATCCATCTGCATTTTATCCGTAGCTCTAAAATGCACAGAGTACAAACACATACAAAAAACCGTTCACTCTCTGTCAAACAGATCCACAAGAGCCAGTTTAAGTCTCCAGGTACGAGTAGAAAGTTATGTATATACGCACATACCCATAGTAGTTCGGAAACTTTAGGAACAGGACAAAGTAGATATGGGGCACAGTGCATAAAAAGGATAAGCGTTAAGAGAATAATCGTCAACTGTGTATATACATACATACCCTTGGTAGTTCGGAATCCACACTTTAAACTTCAGGAACCAGACAAAGAAGATATGAGGCACAGGTCCATAAAAAGGATAAGAATTAAAAGAATAATCGTCAACTCTGTAAATACATACATATCCGTATTAGTTCGGAATTCACACTTTAAACTTTTGGAACCAGACAAAGAAGATCTGGGGCACAGTCCATAAAAATGATAAGAGTAAAAGAATAATCGTCAACTCTGTAAATACATACATATCCGTATTAGTTCGGAATTCACACTTTAAACTTTTGGAACCAGACAAAGAAGATCTGGGGCACAGTCCATAAAAAGGATAAGAGTTAAAAGAATAATCGTCAACTCTGTAAATACATACATATCCGTATTAGTTCGGAATTCACACTTTAAAGTTTTGGAACCAGACAAAGAAGATCTGGGGCACAGTCCATAAAAAGGATAAGAGTTAAAAGAATAATCGTCAACTCTGTAAATACATACATATCCGTATTAGTTCGGAATTCACACTTTAAACTTTTGGAACCAGACAAAGAAGATCTGGGGCACAGTCCATAAAAAGGATAAGAGTTAAAAGAATAATCGTCAACTCTGTAAATACATACATATCCGTATTAGTTCGGAATTCACACTTTAAACTTTTGGAACCAGACAAAGAAGATCTGGGGCACAGTCCATAAAAAGGATACGAGTTAAAAGAATAATCGTCAACTCTGTATATACATACATACCCGTATTAGTTCGGAATTCACACTTTAAACTTTTGGAACCAGACAAAGAAGATCTGGGGCACAGTCCATAAAAAGGATAAGAGTTAAAAGAATAATCGTCAACTCTGTAAATACATACATATCCGTATTAGTTCGGAATTCACACTTTAAACTTTTGGAACCAGACAAAGAAGATCTGGGGCACAGTCCATAAAAAGGATAAGAGTTAAAAGAATAATCGTCAACTCTGTATATACATACATACCCGTATTAGTTCGGAATTCACACTTTAAACTTTTGGAACCAGACAAAGAAGATCTGGGGCACAGTCCATAAAAAGGATAAGAGTTAAAAGAATAATCGTCAACTCTGTATATACATACATACCCGTATTAGTTCGGAATCCACACTTTAAACTTTTGAAACCAGACAAAGAAGATCTGGGGCACAGTCCATAAAAAGGATAAGAGTTAAAAGAATAATCGTCAACTCTGTATATACATACATACCCGTATTAGTTCGGAATTCACACTTTAAACTTTTGGAACCAGACAAAGAAGATCTGGGGCACAGTCCATAAAAAGGATAAGAGTTAAAAGAATAATCGTCAACTCTGTATATACATACATACCCGTATTAGTTCGGAATTCACACTTTAAACTTTAGAAACCAGACAAAGAAGATCTGTGGTATAGTGCATAACAAGGATAAGCGTTAAAAAAATAAGCTAAAATTAACCAATCCAGTCTAATCCAAGAGCTGCAAGGAATGGCAAAATACAGTTTTCTTGTTACGTTATAAAGGGATTGTAGAATAATCTTTAAGCACCTCAATAATTTTCTAAAGAAAAGGTACATCTATAAGATTCTAAAGGTGCATCTATAGATATATCTAAAGGAATATCCATAGAAAAGTGACCATGCACAATCGAATAAAAGTGATTGCAGTTCCTATGGGAAAATTTGAAAAGTTAGGATGACGAACTCGGCAACGCACGAGATCGGCAAAATGAAACAACTACAAAGTTATAGAGCATTGTCTGTTGAGTAGGAATCGACATCAAGAACGAACGAAACGCGTATAGGAAAGGCAATAAATACCAGTTATATTGAATCGGTTGCTAAATGCGAAGCCACGCCACAATAATATCAAACGTTACCAAATAGTACACCAACGTATGCAGTTAATGCCTTAACGTGCTATCTATCTGTGAGATGAAAGGCAGCAAGTTCAGAACGGGACTTGCGAATTGGCGTTCTTGTCACGACTCCTGATTGTGTGTTACATGCTTGGTTAGTTAAGTGTAAGAGATATGTATTGCTTTCATATACACACTTTCATATGCATTCCTGGTGCAAATTCCTGCTTTTTAGACAGCACTCTATGACTCTGTAGTTGACATCTTTCTTATATCTCGCTTTGTGACCAAGTTTGATATTAAAACTCTTTAAATTCTCCGCTAGAGTCGCTGCTATCACTGTTATTCGATGGGACATGGTCAAATTACAATAGATAGACCTAACATGTACAGTCACAGATCTTTATTTAAAAAGTTATTGGGGACTTTCTTAGGAACCTGGAAGAGCTGGGAATTGCTGTGCTTAGGAACCTGAAGAGCTGGGATTTGCTAATTCCTGCATGACAGCTGGATTCGTTTTCTATAGTGCATACTAAGCGCGAAGTTAAATCATGAATACTGTTATATGCAACGGAAGCGCTATCCGAACAATAGCTAGTCAATTTAAATCGTCCATAGACGTAGAAAATATAAGTTGAATAACTCCGATCGACTGTTTGACTCATGATTGTAATTTTGATGAATGTAAAATGAAAAAAATATCTGGGGGGTGGTTGCACTATCAACGTAACTATTGGGCTTTTTAACTCCCTCCTCCTATCACCCTCATAGCTCTTCCCATGACCCTCTGTTTAAATTCTTCTTCGTACGCTATCTACTGATCTCATTTAGCAGACGATTCAATGTGATAACGCTACATTCACAGAATATGCAATTCAAAGCAACCACACTGGAGGGGGACCTACCAGGGTACTTGTCGAACGAAAAAAGGATAAAAAGGATGGAATGTGCTCTCTAGGGTCCTTTTTTCTGACAATACAGGAACATCCCACTGCAGGGGGGATTCCCAATTTGCCCATTTGCCCTGTAATTAACAAGCGGAATATGCAAATGCAATGACCATTCTTCATTTTGCTAATATTATGCGCATAAATGGTCGGCATGTGTTCGACTGGGAGATTTAATCAATGCTCTTTCTGTGATAGTGCCATATTAGGGACTTCATTTACAGAAGAGTAGGTGACTAGTGCAAAATGAAGTACCAATATTGCTGAATGAATGAAATAATAATATTGAATAATGAATGCAATTCAATATATTTTTCTTATTCCAAATTTTTTGCGTCCATTTGTATGAAAATCGGTATCAGATTAAAAATTATAGAATTAGAGAGCAGAAGGTGAAACTAGGCTTGACCATAATGCTTTGAGTATTGTATATCTAGGCCGAAGATACTGCTTTGCTGCATAAAATATTCGTACAAGGATACCCGACATTTTTTCGGTATAATGCTAGCAGTGGTATTCAGCATGCTTATCGTGGTAGAATCCGCCTGTAATCTGTAGGAAAAGGCCCAGAATATATGGAAACAAAAATAAATTGAAATATAAATAAATTTGAATACATATTGGAGTATTACTAAATATTAAGTTGCAATTTGTATTTACTGCTATTTTTCTGTAAAATGAAAAGTTTAAATAAATATTATTTAATTCAGTACGAGTCTTTTGCAATAGAAATGCATACAAAGCAGTGGGGTGCAGCTTGCCCCAGCGCCACCTATATCACTGTCTCAAATGATTTTGGCGCTTTCCTAGCATGAAATTTCAAGCCCGTTCCTATACCTCCATGAAGAAAATACATGCATGTTTAATTTTTAAATAATATTTTTAAGTTGGCAACATGTCCGCCGAGTAGATGAATTATATGCAGTGGAAACCAGGGCAGAACACATTACAATATATTTGATTCAATTTTTACATGTATCAATAAAAGGAATAACATTTGTAAATTCATCTAGTAATTTAATTCTGGATTGTTTTACCATATTCAGTTTTAAAAATTCAAACAAACACAAAATTGCTACACATAGAAGTTTAGTTTCCCCGTTATATCTTACTTGTCAATTCTTCCGATTATTAACGATTATTAAATTCTAATATATCCGATTATTACACGATTATTAAAAATTCTGAATATCAAAAACAGTTTCACATTAACATATAAAATTCGCAAATTTTCTAATACCATTAAAGTGTTAATTGCTGTATGTAAAACAATATATTTTCTTCAATCCCTGTTATCTTATATTACCTGTTTTCAGATATTTCAATCAAAAATCAATGATTGATATAAAATATTTTCAGTAGTTTGAACAGAATAGCCAGCAAACGATCTCGGATTTTAAAGCGTAACACCGTTACTATGGTTACAAAAAGAATAAGAAACTGTATATAAAGGTGAATAATCTACATAAATAAAATTGAAAATATGTCTGTGTGTTTATATGTGGACATGTTTGTATGTTTATTTGTCTCATCACGGGAGAACAACTGCACCGAATTGGATGAAATTTTCGGGATAGACTTAGAATAACCCCACTTAGTCCATGTTTCGAGTTTTTAAGACGACCAGGGGTTATCGAGATATTAGTAAAAAACACGCTAAACCTTCCATTGAGATAGATAGCATTATTGAAACGATATTTGTTCCGCAAAATTAATTGGGGAAAAAAGTATAATAAGCGACGAAATTAAACCCTGTGAGTTTATATTTGAAAAAAAAAATTGAGTTGTTAAGAAACGGAATTAAATCCAGTGGGTTTATATTTGAAAAAAAAGTATATCACGTTGTTAAGAAACGGAATTATACCCACTGAGTTATTACATCAGTAAATCTTTTTCGATTTAAATTATAAAGAAATATATATAAATAAATGTTATCGGAATTGCATTTTTGATTTGATTACGACCTTTGATTTAGCGAGTATAGACATTATTGATATTATCAAATTCTTATGCAATCTGTTTTATTTTAGAGAAACATTTTTAAAATCCATATATTGTAGTATGAATATATCTTCTAATGCATAGGTGTAATCTTCTTATGTACGAAAATACGAGTATAAGCAGTACGGATATATCTTCAAATACATGGGTATAATGATTCAATCTATGAAAATATAATTAAATAGTTCCATCTGTCCATCTCTGTAACGCTTGGTGAGGGATTGGACGGGATATCGCCAATTTGGCGACTTTTTTTAATGTTGCGAAATTGATGAAAATATTGTCAAATCGTGTCACCAAATTGATAAAAATGATGCCAAATCAATGAAAGTAATTTATTTTTGAAAGGGGATATTATTGTAATTATGTTTCGGTAGCTTTTGCCTGTCAATCCAATCATTCTACTTGACAACGAATTTGGTAAGTTTTGAAAATGAAGCCAAATTGCTGAAATATCGCGAAATTAATGAAAATATCACTAAATCGCTAAAACTGTTGTCAAATTGATAAAAAGGACACCAAATCAATGAAATTAACAGCGTTTTGAAATCTGATAGTATTGTAATGATGATTTGTCTCTTAGTCCAACTGTCCCACTTTCCGACAAATTTGGGGGCTTTTTAAAAATGCCGTCAAATTAGTGAAAATGAAGCCGAATTGATAAAATGATACTAAATTAATGAAAATGATACTAAATTTATAAAAATGACTCTTAAGTGATGAAAATTCAATATTTTGCAAAATTAAGTTCAATTTCTCTGATAATCCCTGTCGATTTGTAGAAATTAAATAATTGTTTTTGCAAATTAGTTTACAAACGGGACCAGGGGCGCGGTAGCCCATTGGTTAGCGCGCTGGAGTTGCACTCGGTAGGCCCGGGTTCGATTCCAGCCACTGCCAAAACTGCCGCCGTGTTCATGCGGAGTACGATCACGTTAAACATGTGGGTCCGAAAGTCCTTCCGAGAGGTTGGTGGTAGGGGAAGGAGGGTACGGTCCCTGTGGATGCCTCCCCCACTGGGTTCCGGTCTAAATTGGGTGGCACTTCCCGACCGTCCAAACAGTTACCTTACACCTTTCTGGTAGGTCGGACGGTCTGGGTCTCAACAACAACAACAACAAACGGGACCAGGGTGCTTTTTTTTTCGTTCAGATCTGCCTGTGAAGATAACTTTGTATAGCGAGAATAGATATTCTTATACATCTTTCTAGGAGTATTAAATTAAATATTTTAATAAAACGTTTAGAAAAACAATGACATTTAAAATATTATAGCAAATGAAAGTTTTAATTTCTTTATATATTATATTCTGTGCGAAGAATGGATATTCTGCTAGTAATATATAAAAAATTGTTTAATTATAAATTAAAATATTTCAAGAACTTTTGGCTGTATACTAACAAGTTAATTTAGACATTTTTGGATATTTTTGGAGCATAATAGTTTAAAAATAAAATGTGTCTAGTCGTCCTTGAGTTATGGCTGAAAATTAAAAGAATATTCGAAAAAAATCCCTATATTTATAAAGTTTTCGAACAAATTCCAAAATCTTAGATTTTTTTCATTACTTATATGTCAAGTTCCACTTGTGTCCACAGTTTTTACTTTCAGCAGTTTAGGCAGTGTAATTCATCCTATAGTCAGCCAATCAGACTACTGTATGATGTAGATATCTACGGCAGAACGAGAAAATTGTAAATAAATGAAATTAACTGGCTCAACTCAACCAGAACCTACTTTTAAAGTAGAATGTGACTTTACAAATTTTACACGAAAACCTTTTTAAAAATCTGTATCGGTGGTTCAAATGATTACAATTATGGCATATTACCCTTTATTTTAAATAGCGTAAAAACATTTTGATTGATACAAAGTTTGTACATGTAAGCCCTCGAGGGAGTAATTTCCCACACCCAAGCGGTTAATTACGTCAAGAACATAACGCATGTATCGTGGCTATTTTTCACTACAATGATTGAAACTTTTAAGTTCCGGAATCATTAATCCATAAACGATCCTTTTTATGCATAATTATGTGAAATTTTGTCCTACGCTGCCATGTTAGGAAAATATGAAATTTCAACTAAACTTCAAAGCTCTAATTTTCAAAAAAATTTTATCGAGTAAATCTCATATCGAAATATCGTATAAAACTTATACGATATTTCGATAGCAAAGCCTGATATAAAGTTTTGTGCAAATCCATTAATATTTATTACAGCTTTCGTGTACACAAGAAATACGAATGTCACTCTAAAAATATCCAAACGTGTTCAGGAAGTCCTAAAACATGTACTGGCATTAAAATCTCGTAATCGAAAATTTCCGTGTAAACAATACGTTCTCCATTCTATGCTATTTTACTTTCTGTATTCTATGATATGAGAAGGTAAAAATGTATTAAAAGAAAAAGAAAAAATATATTTATATATATATATATATATATATATATATATATATATATATATATATATATATATATATATATATATAATATATATATGTGTATATATATGTATATGTATATGTATATATATATATATATATATATATATATATATATATATATATATATATATATATATATATATATAATGCAAATAAATTTTCACCCATCTTTACCACATGTAATTCTTATTCCATTCCTTAACTTATAAAACAGGGAAAAAGGGGTAATCGAAAATTTTCGTGAAAACAATACGTACTCAATTGTATGCTATTTTACTTTCTGTATTCTATGACATAAGAAGGTAAAAATGGATTTAAAGAAAAATAAAAATATATATAATAAATATATATTATATATATATATATATAATATGTCTACAGGGTGAGTCGGAATTGTTTTTACAAAAGCAGAGGGATGATAGTACCCCACCAGACGAGCAATAATTACCATAGAACATAAGGTCGTATTGCACTCAGAGAGGCAGAAAAGAGTAAAATTAGAATACGAACCTGCACCTACACCAGTGTTGGGAAAGCGAATGAACGATACCAAACGTTTCACAAACATATTTTTTGTGCAGCGACAAACTCACAGCAAGTGCTCAAAGTGGCGACCACACTTGTCGTTGCACCGTTCACACCGGCGAAGGAATGACTGACGCACCCTCTCGAAGATTCCGGGTGTTGTGTTAATGTGGTCTGCGGCAACAACGATGCGCGCGACGAGATCTTCCGCCGAGTCCACAGGCGTCTCGCACACTAAAGATTTCATGTGGCCCCAGAAGAAAAAGTCCAGTGGGTTGAGGTCTGGTGAGCAAGGAAGCCACGCCACAGGTCCGCCACGTCCGATCCAGCGTACGGGATATGTGGCATTCAAGAAGTTCCGGACCGTGATGGAAAAGTGTGCCGGGGCTCCATCGTGCATAAACCACATGTCGCTCTGAATGGGGAGCGGAACGGCCTGCAATAAACTGGGCAGCACGTGTTCCAAAAAGATACGGTATGTTGCGCCGGACAAACGGTCTGGCAGGATGTACGGGCCGACCAGGTAATCACCAAGGATACCTGTCCAGATGTTCACGGTAAATTGGTGCTGGTGTTTACGATGGGTTATGCAGTAGGGATTACAGGCAAAACCAGACGTGTTGATTGTGCATGTTGAAAATGCATTCTCTGCTGAACGTTGCCTCATCGCTAAATAAAACTAATGCAGACAATCGTGGATCGGTATTTCTAATCTCAAGCATCCACTGCACAAAAGCTGCCCAGCGGGGATAATCATCTGGGTGCAAAGATTGCACCTATTGTACGTGGTAGGGGTGCAGGCGTTCTCCGTGTAAAATACGCCACACCACTTTCTGAGAAACACCCATTTCGTCTGGCACCGCTCGCGTACTGGTGGACGGAGCTGCTGCAAATCTCGTCAGGACTCGCTCTGAAGAACTTCAAGTTCAAGAAATGCAATTCTAAGCGATGTAAGCTTTGTCCCGTAGCCAATCCACACCAAATTTCTACAAAAAAGGACAATATAAAAATCTTTTGCAAAACTTTTAATGTGGTATATTGCATATCATGCCTTGCCTGTCAGGCAAAATATATAGGACAGACGCAGAATTCCCTGAATATCCGTTTAAATCTGCACCGAAGTCAAGTGGGCAAAATCCAACAGCTATCCACCAATAATAACTTAGAAGTACGACATTTTCAAGTACACCCCTTCAGCAATATTATGGTAACTATTATTGATATAGTACCAGACCTTTCTGAACGCTTGTGGTGGGAAAACACCCATATAAAGCAATATAATTCTGCATATCCATATGGTCTGAATACTTTATTATTCAAGGAAAATTGCAATAAAGAAAGATGCAGGAATAGTAAAGCATACCCTCTCTTAGAAAATTCAATACCTAAGAAAACTTATAGACACCAAAGAGGAAATAAAAAGCAACAATTTAATTATATCAAAACAGAAGAAAAAATCTCAGCCTTCATAAAGACAGAAATAACAGTGAAATTCGGATGGATCAAGAATATAGCCAACAGTATCAAAATCAAATACTTACAACGTATATGGAATTTTATTATAAATTTCAATTTAAGTGAAAATAACTGCAATACAGAAGATACAAACACTAATATAGACATCATTCTGGATTTAATTAAACTCAGAGCCGCAAAATATAATGTAGCACTTGAACCAAAATATCAAATAAACAAATCAAAAGAATGTTTTATCACAACATTTAAGAATAAAATGTTCGAAAATATTCCATTCAACCAAATATTACATAATATAGAAGAACGTCTTCCTTTGCCTAATCTAAATATTAAGATATCCTATCGCTTTGTAAGAACCAACGGAAGAAGATTATTCAACTACAATAAATTATGTAAAACCGTGTCTTCATTTAATATTGAATCCTGTCAATGTCATAAAAATATACATTGTGATCCCTACCACAAGCATATAATTACTGGAAACTTAGATTTTATAAAAGATAATAAACTCAAAAACTTATTACAACTTGGTACTAAGTACCGAATACAAGAATATAATGATATTTATAATGAATTTAATTACGATCTGGAAACCTTCATATACAAGATGGCTGTCAAACACAGTATACCTGTACAAACTTTTAACGCATGGAAATATGCCTTTTACAGTGCTTTTTGCCAATTCTACCCGAGAAGAAACAAGGATTCTGGGAGTTCTCAATTTCCGTTTTCAATCAAACATTTTAATGAAGAATTCGTATTGACATACACCGACAAAATCGTATCGAATTTTGCATTCACGTGTAAAAAATTCTATGTCGATACTTTAACACAATGCTATAAGGATTGTGCCATGTATACATTAATTCCTAGCAACGAATCAATCATCACTAATAGAATAAAAGCACTGTATAAAAGAATTGGTATGGATATTAAATCAGTAAAATTTCCATACTTGATCCTCATTCCCAAGTTACACAAAAAGCCAGTCAAGTTCCGTACTGTAACAGTGGGATGCGGATCATACCTAGAACATGCAAATAAAAAACTTCTGAAATTACTCCAATATGTTATGACTGATATTAAGAAGCAAAATTCCATAATGTTAAAAAACGGACAAGAATTGATAGACCGACTGAAATTTTGCCATAAAGATTTAAACTTCAGAAGCTACGATTTCAGGGATCTGTTTAATAACATCGATTTAACAAACCTACAAATGATCTTGAAAGAATTACATGAAGAGTATAATTTAAAACCATATATAACTCTCAGAAGATATTTGGATTTGATTGAGTTGGTTTTAAATGAAAACATACTATATGACGGTATGCATTTCTACAAACAGGTCAAAGGCATACCCATGGGTGGTGCATGCTCATCAATATTGGCGGATATTTATCTATCCAAATATGAAAGAGGAACCCATCTATTATCGGAAATACCTTATTTCCGTTATGTTGACGATGTGATATTAGGGGGTTATGCAAACACCCCTGACATAGATTTTGCATTCTACCCAAGGGAATTGGACTTAATTGAAAACCCGATGAATGAGGATGGATCGACAGACTTCCTGGATTTGTCAATAAGAAAGCACCAACAGTATGGAATTTATACAACCATACACGACAAGAGAAATTCATACAATATCAAAATTAATAATATTATTGATTGGAATTCAAACCTCACTAAAAATATATTCAGAAATATTATTATCGGGTACTTCAGAAGAAACAGAAACTACAGTACTTTTAAAAAAGACTGCATTCATGAATGTAATAAAATAATAAATGATGCATTAAAAAGAAATTACCCTAGATATTTTTTACAACATTATTACTATTCCTTTTTCAAAGAAAGAAATTGTACATTGTTTGATTCTAAATGAGAATTCTTAATCATATATATTTTCATATCTGCGATCCTATCATCTTGAAGTCTTTTCGCGCATGTGCGACTTTCCCTTATAAAATGTTGTGTTTTCATGCTGGATAGTAAGGTGTATCTCTTCCATGCTTGGTTCCATCTTTGCTCTTTTGTCCGTTCGGGTGCTTCTGTCTTTGCACATGTGGGAGATTGACCATTGAGTTACATTGGTGCCGTGAGCGTTGCCCGGGTCGTAAAAGCTGCTTTAAGCGGGAAAGGGGTGTCGCAATCCACCCCAGCCATTCTATGCAAATCATATGGTCACTCCTGTTCTCGCTTATTTTTTCTTCTTGTTTATATCCTTGTATTCCACTCTGGATGCAGGGCTGCTATGCGCCACATCCTCTGTAAGGTTTCTGTTTTCTCCTTTACTTAAATAGGAGTTCCGTTCGTGATATACTTATTTTTATATGTATTTATTATATATATATATATATAATATGTCTACAGGGTGAGTCGGAATTGTTTTTACAAAAGCAGAGGGATGATAGTACCCCACCAGACGAGCAATAATTACCATAGAACATAAGGTCGTATTGCACTCAGAGAGGCAGAAAAGAGTAAAATTAGAATACGAACCTGCACCTACACCAGTGTTGGGAAAGCGAATGAACGATACCAAACGTTTCACAAACAGATTTTTTGTGCAGCGACAAACTCACAGCAAGTGCTCAAAGTGGCGACCACACTTGTCGTTGCACCGTTCACACCGGCGAAGGAATGACTGACGCACCCTCTCGAAGATTCCGGGTGTTGTGTTAATGTGGTCTGCGGCAACAACGATGCGCGCGACGAGATCTTCCGCCGAGTCCACAGGCGTCTCGTACACTAAAGATTTCATGTGGCCCCAGAAGAAAAAGTCCAGTGGGTTGAGGTCTGGTGAGCAAGGAAGCCACGCCACAGGTCCGCCACGTCCGATCCAGCGTACGTGATATGTGGCATTCAAGAAGTTCCGGACCGTGATGGAAAAGTGTGCCGGGGCTCCATCGTGCATAAACCACATGTCGCTCTGAATGGGGAGCGGAACGGCCTGCAATAAACTGGGCAGCACGTGTTCCAAAAAGATACGGTATGTTGCGCCGGACAAACGGTCTGGCAGGATGTACGGGCCGACCAGGTAATCACCAAGGATACCTGTCCAGATGTTCACGGTAAATTGGTGCTGGTGTTTACGATGGGTTATGCAGTAGGGATTACAGGCAAAACCAGACGTGTTGATTGTGCATGTTGAAAATGCATTCTCTGCTGAACGTTGCCTCATCGCTAAATAAAACTAATGCAGACAATCGTGGATCGGTATTTCTAATCTCAAGCATCCACTGCACAAAAGCTGCCCAGCGGGGATAATCATCTGGGTGCAAAGATTGCACCTATTGTACGTGGTAGGGGTGCAGGCGTTCTTCGTGTAAAATACGCCACACCACTTTCTGAGAAACACCCATTTCGTCTGGCACCGCTCGCGTACTGGTGGACGGAGCTGCTGCAAATCTCGTCAGGACTCGCTCTTCCAGTTCAGGCTTTCGTGCAATTCGCGAACGTCCTGCAGTGCTGTTAACGATGGCGAACGACCCGGTTTCTCGCAGTCGTCGATCGACACTGGCAAAGGTAGGATGACTGGGAATACGACGCGTTGGAAACCGCTGCTCGTGCTGCGAGTCCATTCCTTTTGGCTTCACCGTATATGAGGTGCTTGTCGCCCAATTCCTCGTAGGTGTACTCCGCCATACCATTCACGCAACGTGTCGGACGATGTTATCACGGGAATAACTTGCAGCGTTGAAGTTGTGCCGGTTTTTAAAGGGCAACGTGTGCTTTGATTGGCTATCGCCGAAACCTACTAGGAGCCAGTTATGCTGATTCAGCTCCCTGGACATTTGCATACGGTAACTGCGTTCGCGTCTGACGTAGGAGATACTACATATGCAGGTACACAATAACGTCCAAGGCGCTGACTGCGTCATGTTCGACGTGCCTCTCTTCTGCTTCTCAGAGTGCAATGCGACCCTATGTTCCATGGTAATTATTGCTCGTCTGGTGGGGTACTATCACCCCTCTGCTTTTGTAAAAACAATTCCGTCTCACCCTGTATATTATATATACATATATATGTACATATATATGTATATATAATATATATATATGTGTGTGTACATATATACATATATATATATATATACATATATATATATATATATATATGTATATATATATATATATATATATATATATATATATATATATATATATATATATATATATATATATATATATATATATATATATATATATGTAATACAAATAAATTTTCACCCATCTTTACCACATGTAATTCTTATTCCATTCCTTAACTTATATATGGAACAGGAAAAAAGGGATATTTTATACCAATTTGGTACCGGTTTTATTTATAATGTTTACTTATCATGTTTTTTTTTTTCAAATATTCCACGGCTTGTCGTATAGTATTTTTGATATCACATTTACATTTCAGTCCATCTTCCTTTCACTTTTGCCGTACAGAACATTTTCTATTAATGATCAATCTCAGGTATATATAATACAAGTATAATACAAGTTCTTCAATTATATATATATATATATATATATATATATATATATATATATATATATATATATATATATATATATATATATATATATATAGTATATATACATACGAGTACTCTTAGTCATGAATTCGGTTACTAAAGTTCGCAAATGAGTTGTGATTTATCATGTCTATTAGTATCGGTGTACGAATCGTGTCGTGATACAAATAAACATTATCTTTGTAATGTAGACCTTGAGACGTTATAATGATAAATGCTTTTCTGCAGCCCATCGTCACGCTTATAGCCTCAAGAGTCTGCTGCATGTTTTCCGTGAACGACTATTATATATCTTTAGGGAAGACACTCCCATTGCAGATATCAACAACCACGGACCGGTTTTGTGCTTATATTATGCGCTCGTCAGTATTAAATAGCCGATATCTGTCATGGTAACAATGAACATGCTATAAGCCACAATTTTTGTAAACGTCAATGGGAACTAACAATTTCAGTCCTTCCCTGTGATAGGCATAAAATCCGTTTACAATTTTGCTCAGACCACACGAAGCTGTAAAATATAAGTTTACAGAACACAAAACTCGCCCTCCCCCCAGAATATGTAAGACTCTCCCATGGCAGATACCAGCATCCAAGACCGGTTTCTCTTATATTATGCACTCATCAGCATGGGATTCCTTGCTGAAGAGCGGATAATAATCGCTAAACTAGTTCATAGATGCTAGTACTATTTACCATGGGAGTATCTTACCAAATTTTGTGTTTTATTATATCTATATTTGTGTATTATAATATCCCACTATCTGTAAACCAAATAAAAAGTTAAAAGTAACAATATTTCTAAAGGAATAACAAAACATATAGCGGGAGTAAAAAGAGATACCTTGTCTTTCCGTTGGACATGAACGTTTTGTTAAAATAAGTGCCTTTTGTTAGGGGATCGTGTAAAATTTGCATTTTGTTAAAGATATAGGGAGTCGAACAATCGTCTGTGGATCCATTCTGATGAAACCGAAATGGTTTTGTATGAATAGCATCTTGTGAAATAAGTTAAATAAATTTATTAGTTCTTTTCAGTCTTATTTGTTCCGCTTTCCCATGGGACAATGGTAACCAATGTAAGACACATATTTGAAACAAGATAATATGTTTGGAGCGAATATCACATAGTGAATATCAAATCTATACAAGTATATTTTACAGGATCTGGTTCAAGTTCTAATTTCGTCACCGTCTGTATAAAGTCTTGTACCTTTAATATTTCTGCTGTTTTGAGGTCTATGTTAAAATATCCAACTAATAGGGTGGGTATTGAAATTCTCTATTTGAAACATAACTGTAAATCTGGGCGAATATATGGCGATATTAACTGTGAAGAAGGATTTACTTTTATCTGTAATCGAGTTTGGAGTAATGTAGATAATAACTAACAACCACTTCAATCATCCAAGCCGCTTTTACAAAAAAGTTCAAAATATTATAATATCGAAATTGTAATTAATACATTTTTTAAAACTGAGAATTAAATTCAAAATTTAATTATATCCCTCAAAGGGTTTCAAATTACTTGTTTACTATTCGTAGCTAGCTCTTTTAGTTTTCGAAATATGAGCATCATAAACTTTAAAATCGGAAAATTCTTCAAATTGACAAAACTATTTCACAAAAACTGTAAGAGCTTTGTAATAACAGATTATTCATCTCGAAATTGATTTTTTTAATAAATATTTTGTCACTTACAATTTATATCAATATTTTATAAAGACATTTCAAGTAAAAAGTAAAATAAAAAAGCAAAAGGAAGAAAAATATCGTTTGGGAAAAAAATGTGTCTTGAAAAAAAAATGTAGTACAAAATACTAAAATATTGAATTTTTTGTTTATTCATAAAGGGTACCTTATTTCTGACAAAACAAGTGTAAATTATTATATCATCATCCAAAGTATTTGCATTTTGCATAAATCTCCGATTTCAGCCGCACACTCAACCATAAATATTATCCACCTCAAAAGTAAGTGCCTTTTCATAGGTGTGTGGTCGGAGCGTAACAGGGGAGTTTAGAAGATTTTAGATTTGTGAAGATTGGCGAATGACAGGGAAGCATATGCACAGCGCTGCGCACCCCATCATTTGATTGTACCATCAACATCTATTGCAGCGTAGAATTAGTTAAAACACATGCTCTTTTCGGCTATAAAGCCTTTCGGTTTCAATTCTCAAATGAAATCGATTTATGTTTACCGTCTGATACCACAAAATAATTCCCTCTCTTCCCTTCATGTCATTCGGATGCAATGTAACGTTACCGCCATTTTATCGTCTCTAAGGCTTTCAGACTTTTCTCCTCGCCTGGAAAGCAAAACATCTCCGTCCTCATTCCAGATATCCCACAGCGATCCAGAAAGCGACTCTAAGTGCTATTAGAGTCCATGAAGATGTCACCGAACTGTCTACGGCAGGCTCCAGCATTGGGAAGCGAAAGGGATTACCAGTTCCTCTTTTCTCTTTATTTTCGCGGTGTTAGATTGCAAACGTGATGAAGGCTTACGAAATGAAAAATTGAGGCGTTCCCCAATCCGTCTACCGAGGCTTTGATGGGGAAGTTTTGATGATCGTAGCAACTTTCGCTTTTATTCTTAATTTTCATATATTTCCGCCGTTACTCATGTTTATATATATATATATTCATTCTAATAGTGCTCCATATCATAATGATTTTCAAATAATTCCGTCAAATAAGGAGTTACTAGGAAAGTCTACTTCAAAGTCTACTAAGTATCCCAATAACTTCGTAAGTAAAGGTTCATGAGTGTACATGTTAGGTCCATGGAAAGTAAGGTAACCATAAACAAAATGACCGTACCCATAGAGGAAAATTTAAGAATTTAGGTTAATAAACTCCTCAACGAAGCGATATAGACGAAAAAAGTCAATTACCACATTTTAGAGCAATGTTTAAATTAGTAAGAATCGATATCAGAATCGAATGAAATGTGTATATGTAAGACAATACATATCTATAAAAAGTTGTAACAACAAAGCTTATAACATAGTGACACCTACATTGCTTGTCAAAGTACGCAGTAAAATTATTTCTCTAATTCAAATGGACAATGCTGCAGACTGGTGGCATTTTGAACAGACTGTGCATTAGATTCTATGTTTACATTGTTTATTTTAGCATTCCTGAAACAGCATTTCGCCAATAAGCATATTGTGTATAATAAATAAATGCCAAAGGACTTACCTAAGTACCAGTGGCGGTTCGTGAGGTGAAGCAGGTGACGCAGGATAACCGCTGTTTCTTTTTAAGTTATCGGCTGAATGAGTTATTATTGTTATTATTTGGCGAAATTTTCAGGCTTGATTGGCCATTTTTAGATAATATTTGATAACACTTGTGACAGGAACTTGATGTGTTTTTATCATGTTTGCTATCGAAAAGAAAGGGAAATCCATCCACTGAATCTCTTTCACCCGTTCCTGAAGTCACGAGCCAATATGAGTTATACTTATTGAGGAGGATAGAAATATTAATAATTGTTAATTTAGAGTTGCGTGAAATATAAGTTAACTGGGTATTTCAAAATAGTTTACATGTTGTTATCCTTATCCGGCCGCTCACTTTGCTGCTCATACGGGCGCCTGGGCATTCAACATGTTGTCATCCGGAAAAGCGCCAATTGTATAATTCAACGTTAAAAGCACAGTAATGTGGATCTTATGCATAATATTTTCACAGTAAAAGAAGTAAATTCATTGCATTATAGAAAGAAATTTTATGTGCGCACACATCAAATTTTATTTTAAACGATTTATTAATTAACGTGATGAAACAATAATTTTGAATGATATGAATAAAAGTCTAGGAAACTGATGCAACATCAGAAACTCAAAATTTTGCATAACTAAAAGACAACACACTTCAAATTTGGTGCCACAAGGGAGGGGGGGGGGTGATACATTATTTTGCTCATTTTATTAGAACAGTTCTGATCAAGCATCTGATATTTCGTCCTTCAAGTTGCAGTTTTAAATATGGATATGACCTCCGAATCATCTCATTTCTACATATAAAATACATCTGTATATAAGAGTCTACATAAAATTTTTTATAAAAATTTATTTTTAGACTCTTTTGGAGATGCAAAATTTGCTTATGGCATCAAAACTTGGTATTGCAAATTATAATTTCGTTTTAAGTTTGTGGGCAATTTTATATGAAGACGGTCCCCCTTACGCAAATTTCTTGTATATGAATTTGTAGAAGAGGCAATTTCTTATCGAATGATATCTATAAATTTGCTCTACATTGAACGATGGCAGAATAATGGGTGGTTGATCCACCCCCCCCCCCCCACTCCTCCGTAGCTGTACCTCAGTACAGCCGAAAGGACCCAAATGCTGTTCTGGATTATTTGACAGACTAAACTATTGGATTCCAGATTAACGGAAGTTCGATGCCTAAGGTTATAACTATTATGCCGTCAATGCTATATTTTTAGTTTTCAGTGGATTTAGATAGCTGCATGTTTCTCAAATACTGGAAACATTTTCATTATGATCTGCTTGTTGCAATTCCGAGAGAATATTCGTTTTCTATCAAAAAAGAACTTACGAGCTCTTTTTCACTATTTCAGTGTTACGGCTTAGTTAATAATGCAAATTTATTAGCTAAATTTCAATTATTGTAAAGGCATAATTGCAATCTGTCTGTTTTTTCTTTCATAGGATCAGCCTTAAGGTTCCTAGATATACAGGCTAGCGCATCAGCGGCCATCTTGACTCCCAGTTGAAGTGATGATTGTGCATGTCAAGAAGAAAATTACTTTCTTGTCCTCTTCTCGGGATCTCAAGAAAATTAAAACCTGCTGGACTACTTTCTTGAATGCCTAGTACAATTTTTTTACAGCAGAAGTGCCTATTTTACAGCTAAATCGCGCATCAAATATCAGCCATGAATAGTGACTGCTCGGGCCATTGAAATGGCTCAAGCAGACGATAACTGAATAAATAGGGTGGTTGAAGTCAAAATGGTGGTTGCATCAGCTTGTATATTAAGGACTCTTAATCAACCTGAAAGTAAGACCCTAATCTCAATTTTTAAAAAAATTCGTCAGCTAGACCCCTTTTATAGTAAACGCTAATTAAGAGTCCCTTAAATTCAATCTACACTTTTTTGCAAAGATTTAATTAAAAAAGTTATTACATAGTATTATATAAAAACTAAAAACAAATATTTCAGGTGATATGTTTACAAGGTTTAGTACTATATTGATCTAAGAAAATGAACGATGTGTTTCAAAATGATTCTTTGACAAATAGAAAACACAAATCTTTAAGTGTGCTATTGTTTTATTGCATATTTACTATTATAGAGGATGGCAAGTTAGCACTACTAAAAACTTTATAGATTAAATTCGATGAGATCATTCAGGTTATTATTGCAGTGAAGATTGTGGAGGGAATTAATATTCAGCCAGAAATAGAAAGACAATAAATTCTTATTATTGTGAAATATAATCCGTAGTAAGAAAAAAAATATTATATACATATTGTTATAAATAGGTTTCTTCGGAAAGTCCTTAGCCCCTCCCCCCCTTTTAACTTTGCATGTAAAGGTCCACGAGTATACACGTTAGGTCTGTCTAGTGCCTATGCCCGATCGAATAAAAGGATGTTCATCGCCCCCTAGCGGAGAATTTCAAAGTTAGGATAACGAACTCGATATCAAAGAGAGATAGATTAAAAAAAAACAATTAAAATGTTGTAAGGCATTGTCTGGGAGTAGCAATCGAGAATAAAGTTGTTATAGAAGGCATTTATTGGACACAATAGGGTTATTGGTGAATGGTTGCCCTATTCAGGAATAGTATAATAAGTAGCATTTATATCGTTACGACGTATTCCCTGAAATCGTAGGTGTGCGCTCAGGATATAAGAATGAATTCAAATATCGGGATAACTAGCACGTTTATTCACAAGTACTGCGTAAACAGGAACAATATACAGTCAGACAGCACTTAAAAGCTCCACTCATTTCCCAAAATAACATATACTGTTCTCAAAACATTGACGCAAGTCACAGTTTAATGTAGTTCGTGTCTCATCAACAGTTCCCCGACTACGTAATGACTCCTTTTTATAGACTATCCATAGAAACTTCTGGAAATCGCTCATATCACTTAGAATATTGGTTATTTCCAGGTGTTTCTAGAACCTCCGATAAGTCGCCCAATTGGCGATAAATCGCCAAATTTGGCCACTCTTTTTCGAACTTCGGCATGTGGAAACCCTAAACTCACGCCATGGAAAAGGATGCATGTACGGGTGTTTTCTCCATCTGGTCTTCGAAAAATACGAAAGAGAGAGGGGACAAGATACTCCATGTTACAAGTTTAGATCAATATGAATAGAAATCTGGTGAATAGCTTGTTTAAAAGGCCCTCCCTCAGAGACAATACACATTCGAATTCCATAAAAAATAAGACCGCGTATTTTACCAAGCATTGCAGGTGTCACTGTCTTCTAGCAATGATGATGCGACTTTCTGACAGATAGTTATTGCTTTCCATATACGGGTTTTGTTTATTCCTAGTGTTGATTCCTGCTCGCTTTTCAATGTTCTATAATTTTGAAATTGGCTTTTTTCGTTTATCTCGCTTTGTCCCCGTGTTTTAATCTTTTAATTTTCCCGCTAGGGGCACTGCAATCCCTTTTATTCGATCGGGCACGATCACTTTACTATAGACAGACCTAACATGCACACTCTTATGGATATTTCCTTACAAAGTTATTGGGGTGGTTAAAGAGTTTCCTAGGGACCTTGTATGAAGACACTAAACTAACAATACACTACTAAAATGTAAACAATCATACCTTTTTAATGCAAGAAAATCCACCGAAGAATCTCCTCAACTTTTTGAAACGCTTCTTCTTAGGAATCTAGAAATTGAAAAGAAAAAAAAATGATAACTGAATTCATTTTGCAAAAAAAAATACACGTTGAGAACGCAATTAAAGATATTTTAAATTGCAGTTTCAGAAACTGATAATGGAATGTTTTCGATTGCTAACAGAAATCAGTGGTAGCGAATCTGGTGTAGGAGACTACCCAAAGCACGGAAAAATAGCCGTTATTCACTACTCATTATTCCTGTTAGAATTAGTAATGCTATAGACATGTAAGAGGTAGCATAGGTGACGAAGAATAAGCGCTGCTTCACTTAAAGTTATCGGCTGAATGGGTTATTAATTATTATTATTTGGCGAATTTTCCAGACTCGTTTGGCAGTTTTTAGATAATATTTGTCAATACTTGTGCCAGTAGCGGGATGTGCTTTAATGATGTTCGTTGTCGAAGAGGAAGGGAAATCCTGCAGCTGAATCTGCTTCACCTATTCCTGAAGTCGCGAGCCACCACTGAAGTCGCAATTTTCAGGGTTGACAGTACTAGCTCTTTAATTTGTACAGGCAATCAAATTGTATTATATTGACTTTGCTGGAAATATCCGTTAATGGGTAGGGTTCGGTTAAACTAAATGAAGATTTTCCGAGTAATGGTTTGGAACCTCTAATTCGCGAGCACCCTTGGGGATTTGAAATCGTTTTCGTAGATATCGTAGTAGAATTAGTTATCGTTTTAAGGGTGAACGCAAAAAAGAACCCTTAAAAGCTGGCAACATTAACTTTTTTTACTTCCCCTACAATGCATAGAATATGCAAAAAAAGTATTGTATTTGTGTGGTATATCCGTCTCTTGAATATTGATAGATTTACACGATTTTATACATATACATCTCTTAATGCGAAGCAACCATTTTTTTTTATTTTTTTTTCCAATATATCTGAGTATGTCTGTGAATCTGTAGACACAATACCTTGATTTAATATTGATCGATTGTCTTTATGTATCGATTAAAATAATAGTAAATAAACTAACTGTCATTATTTTAATCGGTAAACGCCAAAAGCTTTTTAATTTTGAGAGGTAAAAAAAAAAGGGGGAAATATGTAATTTTTCAAACTTCTTTCTGAAAATCGGAAAGACGAGTAATTTTTCAAACTTCTTTCTGAAAATCGGAAAATAATTATGTAAATAATTCTAAATTAGTTAGTCTCTCTATAGTTTCATTTTCATTTAAAAAGGAATCGCATTATTTATGAAAATTGCATATTTTTTATCTAAATTTTAAAAACAAATTAAATATGATAATTATCAAATGCAGAGATACTTTGTAAGTACTCTTAGTTATAAATTAATTTAAAATACTTTTAAACGTTATCGCGAGCCATTTTCTAGAGAGAATTTTTTTTTCAATCACCAAAATAAGCACGATATTTCTTGAAAGCATCAAGTTATTTTTATGGAACCTGTAAAGAATCTTGCTGTCCCAACCAGAAATTGGACCCTGGATCTTTGAACTGCCCAGTCGATGTTCTGCTCTACCGTTGAACTACTGGGACGAAACTGCAAGCTCTTATTGTCAAAGTGGACTCTGCATTCTCCACTCTCTATGTCAGATTGGAATGCAACTGAAAATCTGACTGACCGGCTCCTGCTATTTTTAACCTGGAATAGTTTCCTGATGCCATTTTTGCCCTCCATGTTAGCCCCTCAATTTGAAAACGACGTTCAATATTCCAGAGTCCACCGAATCCGCGTTAGTAGTACTAGGGTCACTTTCAGACCTCCGACAACTTTGCATTAACATCCAAGGTTGATTTTGTTTGGGCGCCATTGTAAAGAACCTTGCTGACCCAACGTGGAAGCGAACCCTGGATCTTTGAACTGCCCAGCCGATGCTCTACCGTTAAGCTACTGGGACGAAATTGCAAGCTCTTATTGTCAAAGTGAACTCTGCATTCTCCACTCTCTATGTCAGGTTGGCGTGCAATTGGAAATCTGACTGACCAGCTCCTGCTATTTTTAACCCGGAATAGTTTCCTGATGCTATTTTTGCCCTCCATGTTAGCTTGCTGCGTGGCCGTTACACCCCTCAATTTGAAAACGACGTTTAATATTCCAGAGTCCACCGAATCCGCGTTAGTAGTACTAGGGTCACTTTCAGACCTCCGACATCTCTGCATTAACCTGCAAGGTTGATTTTTGTTTGGGCGCCATTGTAAAGAACCTTGTTGACCCAACGTGGAAGAGAGCCCTGGATCTTTGAACTGCCCAGCCGATGCTCTACCGTTAAGCTGCTGGGACGAAATTGCAAGCTCTTATTGTCAAAGTGAACTCTGCATTCTCCCCTCTCCATGTCAGGTTTGCGCGCAACTGGAAATCTGACAGACCAGCTCCTGCTATTTTTAACCCGGGTTAGTTTCCTAATGCGATTTTTGCCCTCCATGTTAGCTTGCTGCGTGGCCGTTACCCCCCTCAATTTGAAAACGACGTTTAAAATTCCAGAGTCCACCGAATCCGCGTTAGTAGTACTAGGGTCACTTTCAGACCTCCGACATCTTTGCATTAACCTGCAAGGTTGATTTTGTTTAGGCGCCATTGTAAAGAACCTTGCTGACCCAACGTGGAAGCGAACCCTGGATCTTTGAACAGCCCAGCCGACGCTCTACCGTTGAGCTACTGGGACGAAATTGCTAGCTCTTATTGTCGAAGTGAACTCTGCAAATCCTGAATGCTTGTTTAACCTTTTGCTTACGGGTGGGACAGCGTCCATCCCAAACGTAGAATCTTTCAAAAAGACAGATATTTGACATAACCTATTTCAAACAGTTCGATCCCCCTTTGCATGCATGGACGCACAATTTTAATGCACACAATTTTAATACCAAAATAGTAGGCCTAATCTCCAATCGAACTATGACAGATAGGATATAATAAAAATTAACTTACATTTATGTCAGGAAATTCACTCTTCTTATGTTCGTCAGGAACATGTACATAATAGTCAATATGAGGTACATTCTCTTTAGGGGAGCAAGTCGGCTCTCTCGCTAAAGTAGCCTATAAAGAATAATACGATTATAAGAACTGAGAAAGAAAATTTGAAAATACACACAATTTTAATACTAAAATAATAGGTCTAATCTACAATCGAACTATGACAGATTGGATAGAATAAAAATTAACTTACATTTATGTCAGGAAATTTAGTCTCCTTATGTTCGTCAGGAACATGTATATAATTGTCAATATTAGGTACATCCTCTTTAGGGGAGCAAGTCGGCTCTCTCGCTAAAGTAGCCTATAAAGAATAACACGATTATAAGAACTGAGAAAGAAAATTTGAAAATACACACAATTTTAATACCAAAAATATCTGATGTGGGCAACACATGACTTTCCTTATATAATGTAATGAATTTACTACTTTTACAGTAAAAAAATAGGTTTTTCTTATAGTAGATACTAATATTCTTTAAAGATATTAAATTTTCGACAATTAGTCGTCATTTTCATTGATTTAGGGTCATTTTTATCCATTTGGCGAGATTTTCGTTAATTTGGCAACATTTCAAAAAAGTCGCCAGGTTGGCGACGTTCTGCCAAATTCGTCGCCAAAATCTCGCCAATCGTTATGCACTAAGAAATAAGTTATTCTTACAGCAGATAAATGACTATTGGCGTTCAAATACAAAAGTATTATTCAAAGAATCTTTTTTCATGAATGGAACGAGATAGATCCATGAGAATCATGTCACACAATTTATCGCATGGTATTACATGTGAAAAGTGAACATGTGTCTCAATAGGAAATATATTTTTTTTATTTTATGACTTTTTGATAATTTTTTGGGGAAATGTACAATATCTCAAGAACGGTTCATGTTAGCGTTCTAAAATTTATGTCAATCGTTTTCTAATGAAAAATTACATAAGAAATGTCTATTTGCGTAACTTTATTAGTGGTTTTGATTTTTTGACGATTTTTTCAAAATTTCATTCGAAAATTTAGGGGGTTCTGAACATTCTATTGCGTATAAAATCAATAGGCTTCCAGTGTTTACGGATTGTAATTTTTGCACCAAATTTGGTTCGAATCGGTCCATTCGTTCGTCAGTTATCGTCTCCACAGACTCACTGACACACACACACACATACTTTCACACACACACACACACATACTTTCACACACACACACACACATGCACACATACTTTCACACACACACACACACACACTTTCACACACACACACATATTTTCACACACACACACACACACAGACATCATTTCAAAAATGTTTGATTCGTGATCAGGGATGCTTGAAACGTGCTCTCCCGTCGAAAACTCGAATTCGAATTTTCGACCCCGTCACAATACTTTCCTTATACATTATGTATATAAGGAAATAAGGAAAGTAGTAATAGGCCTAATCTACAATCGAACTATGGCAGATAGGATAAAATAAAAATTAAACTTACATTTATGTTAGGAAATTCATTCTCCTTATGTTCGTCAGGAACATGTATATAATTGTCAATATTAGGTACATCCTCTTTAGGGGAGCAACTCCGCTCTCTCGCTAAAGTATCCTATAAATAATAACACGATTATAAGAAATGAGAAAGAAAATTTGAAAGTAAGTACAATTTTAATAACAAAATAGTAGGCCTAATCTACAATCGAACTATGAAAGAAAATCTGATGTGGGCAACACATGACTTTCCTTATATAATGTAATGAATTTACTACTTTTACAGTAAAAAAATAGGATTTTCTTGTCGTAGATACTAATATTCTTTCCAAGATATTGAATTTTCCACAATTAGTCGTCATTTTCATTGATTTAGCATCATATTTATCCATTTGGCGAGATTTTCGTTAATTTGGTAACATTTCAAAAAAGTCCCCAAGTTGGCGACATTCCGCCAAATTCGTCGCCAAAATCTCGCCAAGCGTTATGCACTAAGAAATAAGTTTTTCTTAAAGCAGATAAATGACTATTGGCGTTCAAATACAAAAGTATTATTCAATGTATCTTTTTTCAAGAATGGAACGAGCTAGATCCACGAGAAGGATGTCACTCAATTTATCGCATGGTATTACATATGAAAAGTAAACATGTTTCTCAATAGGAAATATTTTTCTTTTTATTTTATATGACTTTTTGATAATTTTTTAAAAAAATGTACAATATCTCGAGAACGGTTCACGTTAGCGTTCTAAAATTTATGTCAATCGTTTTCTAATGAAAAATTACATAAGAAATGTCTATTTGCGTAACTTTATTAGTGGTTTTAATTTTTTGACGATTTTTTCAAAATTTCATTCGAAAATTTAGGGGGGTTCTGAACATTCGATTGCGTATAAAAACAATAGGCTTCCAGTGTTTACGGATTGTGATTTTTGTACCAAATTTGGTTCGAATCGGTCCATTCGTTCGTCAGTTATCGTCTCCACAGACTCACTGACACACACACATACACACATACTTTCACACACACACACACACACACACACACACACAGACATCACTTCAAAAATGTTTGATTCGTGATCAGGGATGCTTGAAACGTTCTCTCCCGTCGAAAACTCGAATTCGAATTTTCGACCCCGTCACAATACTTTCCTTATACATTATGTATATAAGGAAAGTAATAAGATAGAATAAAAATTAACTTACATTTATGTCAGGAAATTTAGTCTCCTTATGTTCGTCAGAAACATGTATATAATTGTCAATATTAGGTACATCCTCTTTAGGGGAGCAAGTCAGCTTTCTCGCTAAAGTAGCCTATAAAGAATAACACGATTATAAGAACTGAGAAAGAAAATTTGAAAATACACACAATTTTAATACCAAAATAGTAGGCCTAATCTACAATCGAACTATGACAGATAGGATGGAATAAAAATTAACTTACATTTATGTCAAGAAATTTAGTCTCCTTATGTTCGTCAGAAACATGTATATAATTGTCAATATTAGGTACATCCTCTTTAGGGGAGCAAGTCAGCTTTCTCGCTAAAGTAGCCTATAAAGAATAACACGATTATAAGAACTGAGAAAGAAAATTTGAAAATACACACAATTTTAATACCAAAATAGTAGGCCTAATCTACAATCGAACTATGACAGATAGGATGGAATAAAAATTAACTTACATTTATGTCAAGAAATTTAGTCTCCTTATGTTCGTCAGAAACATGTATATAATTGTCAATATTAGGTACATCCTCTTTAGGGGAGCAAGTCAGCTTTCTCGCTAAAGTAGCCTATAAAGAATAACACGATTATAAGAACTGAGAAAGAAAATTTGAAAATACACACAATTTTAATACCAAAATAGTAGGCCTAATCTACAATCGAACTATGACAGATAGGATGGAATAAAAATTAACTTACATTTATGTCAAGAAATTTAGTCTCCTTATGTTCGTCAGAAACATGTATATAATTGTCAATATTAGGTACATCCTCTTTAGGGGAGCAAGTCAGCTTTCTCGCTAAAGTAGCCTATAAAGAATAACACGATTATAAGAACTGAGAAAGAAAATTTGAAAATACACACAATTTTAATACCAAAATAGTAGGCCTAATCTACAATCGAACTATGACAGATAGGATGGAATAAAAATTAACTTACATTTATGTCAGGAAATTTAGTCTCCTTATGTTCGTCAGAAACATGTATATAATTGTCAATATTAGGTACATCCTCTTTAGGGGAGCAAGTCGGCTCTCTCGCTAAAGTAGCCTATAAAGAATAACACGATTATAAGAACTGAGAAAGAAAATTTGAAAATACACACACTTTTATTACCATAATAATAGGCCTAATCTACAATCGAACTATGACAGATAGGATGGAATAAAAATTAACTTACATTTATGTCAAGAAATTTAGTCTCCTTATGTTCGTCAGAAACATGTATATAATTGTCAATATTAGGTACATCCTCTTTAGGGGAGCAAGTCAGCTTTCTCGCTAAAGTAGCCTATAAAGAATAACACGATTATAAGAACTGAGAAAGAAAATTTGAAAATACACACAATTTTAATACCAAAATAGTAGGCCTAATCTACAATCGAACTATGACAGATAGGATGGAATAAAAATTAACTTACATTTATGTCAAGAAATTTAGTCTCCTTATGTTCGTCAGAAACATGTATATAATTGTCAATATTAGGTACATCCTCTTTAGGGGAGCAAGTCAGCTTTCTCGCTAAAGTAGCCTATAAAGAATAACACGATTATAAGAACTGAGAAAGAAAATTTGAAAATACACACAATTTTAATACCAAAATAGTAGGCCTAATCTACAATCGAACTATGACAGATAGGATGGAATAAAAATTAACTTACATTTATGTCAGGAAATTTAGTCTCCTTATGTTCGTCAGAAACATGTATATAATTGTCAATATTAGGTACATCCTCTTTAGGGGAGCAAGTCGGCTCTCTCGCTAAAGTAGCCTATAAAGAATAACACGATTATAAGAACTGAGAAAGAAAATTTGAAAATACACACACTTTTATTACCATAATAATAGGCCTAATCTACAATCGAACTATGACAGATAGGATGGAATAAAAATTAACTTACATTTATGTCAAGAAATTTAGTCTCCTTATGTTCGTCAGAAACATGTATATAATTGTCAATATTAGGTACATCCTCTTTAGGGGAGCAAGTCAGCTTTCTCGCTAAAGTAGCCTATAAAGAATAACACGATTATAAGAACTGAGAAAGAAAATTTGAAAATACACACAATTTTAATAACAAAATAGTAGGCCTAATCTACAATCGAACTATGACAGATAGGATGGAATAAAAATTAACTTACATTTATGTCAAGAAATTTAGTCTCCTTATGTTCGTCAGAAACATGTATATAATTGTCAATATTAGGTACATCCTCTTTAGGGGAGCAAGTCAGCTTTCTCGCTAAAGTAGCCTATAAAGAATAACACGATTATAAGAACTGAGAAAGAAAATTTGAAAATACACACAATTTTAATACCAAAATAGTAGGCCTAATCTACAATCGAACTATGACAGATAGGATGGAATAAAAATTAACTTACATTTATGTCAAGAAATTTAGTCTCCTTATGTTCGTCAGAAACATGTATATAATTGTCAATATTAGGTACATCCTCTTTAGGGGAGCAAGTCAGCTTTCTCGCTAAAGTAGCCTATAAAGAATAACACGATTATAAGAACTGAGAAAGAAAATTTGAAAATACACACAATTTTAATAACAAAATAGTAGGCCTAATCTACAATCGAACTATGACAGATAGGATGGAATAAAAATTAACTTACATTTATGTCAAGAAATTTAGTCTCCTTATGTTCGTCAGAAACATGTATATAATTGTCAATATTAGGTACATCCTCTTTAGGGGAGCAAGTCAGCTTTCTCGCTAAAGTAGCCTATAAAGAATAACACGATTATAAGAACTGAGAAAGAAAATTTGAAAATACACACAATTTTAATACCAAAATAGTAGGCCTAATCTACAATCGAACTATGACAGATAGGATGGAATAAAAATTAACTTACATTTATGTCAAGAAATTTAGTCTCCTTATGTTCGTCAGAAACATGTATATAATTGTCAATATTAGGTACATCCTCTTTAGGGGAGCAAGTCAGCTTTCTCGCTAAAGTAGCCTATAAAGAATAACACGATTATAAGAACTGAGAAAGAAAATTTGAAAATACACACAATTTTAATACCAAAATAGTAGGCCTAATCTACAATCGAACTATGACAGATAGGATGGAATAAAAATTAACTTACATTTATGTCAAGAAATTTAGTCTCCTTATGTTCGTCAGAAACATGTATATAATTGTCAATATTAGGTACATCCTCTTTAGGGGAGCAAGTCAGCTTTCTCGCTAAAGTAGCCTATAAAGAATAACACGATTATAAGAACTGAGAAAGAAAATTTGAAAATACACACAATTTTAATACCAAAATAGTAGGCCTAATCTACAATCGAACTATGACAGATAGGATGGAATAAAAATTAACTTACATTTATGTCAAGAAATTTAGTCTCCTTATGTTCGTCAGAAACATGTATATAATTGTCAATATTAGGTACATCCTCTTTAGGGGAGCAAGTCAGCTTTCTCGCTAAAGTAGCCTATAAAGAATAACACGATTATAAGAACTGAGAAAGAAAATTTGAAAATACACACAATTTTAATACCAAAATAGTAGGCCTAATCTACAATCGAACTATGACAGATAGGATGGAATAAAAATTAACTTACATTTATGTCAAGAAATTTAGTCTCCTTATGTTCGTCAGAAACATGTATATAATTGTCAATATTAGGTACATCCTCTTTAGGGGAGCAAGTCAGCTTTCTCGCTAAAGTAGCCTATAAAGAATAACACGATTATAAGAACTGAGAAAGAAAATTTGAAAATACACACAATTTTAATACCAAAATAGTAGGCCTAATCTACAATCGAACTATGACAGATAGGATGGAATAAAAATTAACTTACATTTATGTCAGGAAATTTAGTCTCCTTATGTTCGTCAGAAACATGTATATAATTGTCAATATTAGGTACATCCTCTTTAGGGGAGCAAGTCGGCTCTCTCGCTAAAGTAGCCTATAAAGAATAACACGATTATAAGAACTGAGAAAGAAAATTTGAAAATACACACACTTTTATTACCATAATAATAGGCCTAATCTACAATCGAACTATGACAGATAGGATGGAATAAAAATTAACTTACATTTATGTCAAGAAATTTAGTCTCCTTATGTTCGTCAGAAACATGTATATAATTGTCAATATTAGGTACATCCTCTTTAGGGGAGCAAGTCAGCTTTCTCGCTAAAGTAGCCTATAAAGAATAACACGATTATAAGAACTGAGAAAGAAAATTTGAAAATACACACAATTTTAATACCAAAATAGTAGGCCTAATCTACAATCGAACTATGACAGATAGGATGGAATAAAAATTAACTTACATTTATGTCAAGAAATTTAGTCTCCTTATGTTCGTCAGAAACATGTATATAATTGTCAATATTAGGTACATCCTCTTTAGGGGAGCAAGTCAGCTTTCTCGCTAAAGTAGCCTATAAAGAATAACACGATTATAAGAACTGAGAAAGAAAATTTGAAAATACACACAATTTTAATACCAAAATAGTAGGCCTAATCTACAATCGAACTATGACAGATAGGATGGAATAAAAATTAACTTACATTTATGTCAGGAAATTTAGTCTCCTTATGTTCGTCAGAAACATGTATATAATTGTCAATATTAGGTACATCCTCTTTAGGGGAGCAAGTCGGCTCTCTCGCTAAAGTAGCCTATAAAGAATAACACGATTATAAGAACTGAGAAAGAAAATTTGAAAATACACACACTTTTATTACCATAATAATAGGCCTAATCTACAATCGAACTATGACAGATAGGATGGAATAAAAATTAACTTACATTTATGTCAAGAAATTTAGTCTCCTTATGTTCGTCAGAAACATGTATATAATTGTCAATATTAGGTACATCCTCTTTAGGGGAGCAAGTCAGCTTTCTCGCTAAAGTAGCCTATAAAGAATAACACGATTATAAGAACTGAGAAAGAAAATTTGAAAATACACACAATTTTAATACCAAAATAGTAGGCCTAATCTACAATCGAACTATGACAGATAGGATGGAATAAAAATTAACTTACATTTATGTCAAGAAATTTAGTCTCCTTATGTTCGTCAGAAACATGTATATAATTGTCAATATTAGGTACATCCTCTTTAGGGGAGCAAGTCAGCTTTCTCGCTAAAGTAGCCTATAAAGAATAACACGATTATAAGAACTGAGAAAGAAAATTTGAAAATACACACAATTTTAATACCAAAATAGTAGGCCTAATCTACAATCGAACTATGACAGATAGGATGGAATAAAAATTAACTTACATTTATGTCAAGAAATTTAGTCTCCTTATGTTCGTCAGAAACATGTATATAATTGTCAATATTAGGTACATCCTCTTTAGGGGAGCAAGTCAGCTTTCTCGCTAAAGTAGCCTATAAAGAATAACACGATTATAAGAACTGAGAAAGAAAATTTGAAAATACACACAATTTTAATACCAAAATAGTAGGCCTAATCTACAATCGAACTATGACAGATAGGATGGAATAAAAATTAACTTACATTTATGTCAGGAAATTTAGTCTCCTTATGTTCGTCAGAAACATGTATATAATTGTCAATATTAGGTACATCCTCTTTAGGGGAGCAAGTCGGCTCTCTCGCTAAAGTAGCCTATAAAGAATAACACGATTATAAGAACTGAGAAAGAAAATTTGAAAATACACACACTTTTATTACCATAATAATAGGCCTAATCTACAATCGAACTATGACAGATAGGATGGAATAAAAATTAACTTACATTTATGTCAGGAAATTCAATCTCCTTATGTTCGTCAGGAACATGTATATAATTGTCAATATTAGGTCCATCCTCTTTAGGGGAGCAAGTCGGCTCTCTCGCTAAAGTAGCCTATAAAGAATAACACGATTATAAGAACTGAGAAAGAAAATTTGAAAATACACACAATTTTAATACCAAAATAGTAGGCCTAATCTACAATCGAACTATGACAGATAGGATGGAATAAAAATTAACTTACATTTATGTCAGGAAATTTAGTCTCCTTATGTTCGTCAGAAACATGTATATAATTGTCAATATTAGGTACATCCTCTTTAGGGGAGCAAGTCAGCTTTCTCGCTAAAGTAGCCTATAAAGAATAACACGATTATAAGAACTGAGAAAGAAAATTTGAAAATACACACAATTTTAATACCAAAATAGTAGGCCTAATCTACAATCGAACTATGACAGATAGGATGGAATAAAAATTAACTTACATTTATGTCAGGAAATTTAGTCTCCTTATGTTCGTCAGAAACATGTATATAATTGTCAATATTAGGTACATCCTCTTTAGGGGAGCAAGTCAGCTTTCTCGCTAAAGTAGCCTATAAAGAATAACACGATTATAAGAACTGAGAAAGAAAATTTGAAAATACACACAATTTTAATACCAAAATAGTAGGCCTAATCTACAATCGAACTATGACAGATAGGATGGAATAAAAATTAACTTACATTTATGTCAGGAAATTTAGTCTCCTTATGTTCGTCAGAAACATGTATATAATTGTCAATATTAGGTACATCCTCTTTAGGGGAGCAAGTCAGCTTTCTCGCTAAAGTAGCCTATAAAGAATAACACGATTATAAGAACTGAGAAAGAAAATTTGAAAATACACACAATTTTAATACCAAAATAGTAGGCCTAATCTACAATCGAACTATGACAGATAGGATGGAATAAAAATTAACTTACATTTATGTCAGGAAATTTAGTCTCCTTATGTTCGTCAGAAACATGTATATAATTGTCAATATTAGGTACATCCTCTTTAGGGGAGCAAGTCAGCTTTCTCGCTAAAGTAGCCTATAAAGAATAACACGATTATAAGAACTGAGAAAGAAAATTTGAAAATACACACAATTTTAATACCAAAATAGTAGGCCTAATCTACAATCGAACTATGACAGATAGGATGGAATAAAAATTAACTTACATTTATGTCAGGAAATTTAGTCTCCTTATGTTCGTCAGAAACATGTATATAATTGTCAATATTAGGTACATCCTCTTTAGGGGAGCAAGTCAGCTTTCTCGCTAAAGTAGCCTATAAAGAATAACACGATTATAAGAACTGAGAAAGAAAATTTGAAAATACACACAATTTTAATACCAAAATAGTAGGCCTAATCTACAATCGAACTATGACAGATAGGATGGAATAAAAATTAACTTACATTTATGTCAAGAAATTTAGTCTCCTTATGTTCGTCAGAAACATGTATATAATTGTCAATATTAGGTACATCCTCTTTAGGGGAGCAAGTCAGCTTTCTCGCTAAAGTAGCCTATAAAGAATAACACGATTATAAGAACTGAGAAAGAAAATTTGAAAATACACACAATTTTAATAACAAAATAGTAGGCCTAATCTACAATCGAACTATGACAGATAGGATGGAATAAAAATTAACTTACATTTATGTCAAGAAATTTAGTCTCCTTATGTTCGTCAGAAACATGTATATAATTGTCAATATTAGGTACATCCTCTTTAGGGGAGCAAGTCAGCTTTCTCGCTAAAGTAGCCTATAAAGAATAACACGATTATAAGAACTGAGAAAGAAAATTTGAAAATACACACAATTTTAATACCAAAATAGTAGGCCTAATCTACAATCGAACTATGACAGATAGGATGGAATAAAAATTAACTTACATTTATGTCAAGAAATTTAGTCTCCTTATGTTCGTCAGAAACATGTATATAATTGTCAATATTAGGTACATCCTCTTTAGGGGAGCAAGTCAGCTTTCTCGCTAAAGTAGCCTATAAAGAATAACACGATTATAAGAACTGAGAAAGAAAATTTGAAAATACACACAATTTTAATACCAAAATAGTAGGCCTAATCTACAATCGAACTATGACAGATAGGATGGAATAAAAATTAACTTACATTTATGTCAAGAAATTTAGTCTCCTTATGTTCGTCAGAAACATGTATATAATTGTCAATATTAGGTACATCCTCTTTAGGGGAGCAAGTCAGCTTTCTCGCTAAAGTAGCCTATAAAGAATAACACGATTATAAGAACTGAGAAAGAAAATTTGAAAATACACACAATTTTAATACCAAAATAGTAGGCCTAATCTACAATCGAACTATGACAGATAGGATGGAATAAAAATTAACTTACATTTATGTCAAGAAATTTAGTCTCCTTATGTTCGTCAGAAACATGTATATAATTGTCAATATTAGGTACATCCTCTTTAGGGGAGCAAGTCAGCTTTCTCGCTAAAGTAGCCTATAAAGAATAACACGATTATAAGAACTGAGAAAGAAAATTTGAAAATACACACAATTTTAATAACAAAATAGTAGGCCTAATCTACAATCGAACTATGACAGATAGGATGGAATAAAAATTAACTTACATTTATGTCAAGAAATTTAGTCTCCTTATGTTCGTCAGAAACATGTATATAATTGTCAATATTAGGTACATCCTCTTTAGGGGAGCAAGTCAGCTTTCTCGCTAAAGTAGCCTATAAAGAATAACACGATTATAAGAACTGAGAAAGAAAATTTGAAAATACACACAATTTTAATACCAAAATAGTAGGCCTAATCTACAATCGAACTATGACAGATAGGATGGAATAAAAATTAACTTACATTTATGTCAAGAAATTTAGTCTCCTTATGTTCGTCAGAAACATGTATATAATTGTCAATATTAGGTACATCCTCTTTAGGGGAGCAAGTCAGCTTTCTCGCTAAAGTAGCCTATAAAGAATAACACGATTATAAGAACTGAGAAAGAAAATTTGAAAATACACACAATTTTAATAACAAAATAGTAGGCCTAATCTACAATCGAACTATGACAGATAGGATGGAATAAAAATTAACTTACATTTATGTCAAGAAATTTAGTCTCCTTATGTTCGTCAGAAACATGTATATAATTGTCAATATTAGGTACATCCTCTTTAGGGGAGCAAGTCAGCTTTCTCGCTAAAGTAGCCTATAAAGAATAACACGATTATAAGAACTGAGAAAGAAAATTTGAAAATACACACAATTTTAATACCAAAATAGTAGGCCTAATCTACAATCGAACTATGACAGATAGGATGGAATAAAAATTAACTTACATTTATGTCAAGAAATTTAGTCTCCTTATGTTCGTCAGAAACATGTATATAATTGTCAATATTAGGTACATCCTCTTTAGGGGAGCAAGTCAGCTTTCTCGCTAAAGTAGCCTATAAAGAATAACACGATTATAAGAACTGAGAAAGAAAATTTGAAAATACACACAATTTTAATAACAAAATAGTAGGCCTAATCTACAATCGAACTATGACAGATAGGATGGAATAAAAATTAACTTACATTTATGTCAAGAAATTTAGTCTCCTTATGTTCGTCAGAAACATGTATATAATTGTCAATATTAGGTACATCCTCTTTAGGGGAGCAAGTCAGCTTTCTCGCTAAAGTAGCCTATAAAGAATAACACGATTATAAGAACTGAGAAAGAAAATTTGAAAATACACACAATTTTAATACCAAAATAGTAGGCCTAATCTACAATCGAACTATGACAGATAGGATGGAATAAAAATTAACTTACATTTATGTCAAGAAATTTAGTCTCCTTATGTTCGTCAGAAACATGTATATAATTGTCAATATTAGGTACATCCTCTTTAGGGGAGCAAGTCAGCTTTCTCGCTAAAGTAGCCTATAAAGAATAACACGATTATAAGAACTGAGAAAGAAAATTTGAAAATACACACAATTTTAATACCAAAATAGTAGGCCTAATCTACAATCGAACTATGACAGATAGGATGGAATAAAAATTAACTTACATTTATGTCAAGAAATTTAGTCTCCTTATGTTCGTCAGAAACATGTATATAATTGTCAATATTAGGTACATCCTCTTTAGGGGAGCAAGTCAGCTTTCTCGCTAAAGTAGCCTATAAAGAATAACACGATTATAAGAACTGAGAAAGAAAATTTGAAAATACACACAATTTTAATACCAAAATAGTAGGCCTAATCTACAATCGAACTATGACAGATAGGATGGAATAAAAATTAACTTACATTTATGTCAAGAAATTTAGTCTCCTTATGTTCGTCAGAAACATGTATATAATTGTCAATATTAGGTACATCCTCTTTAGGGGAGCAAGTCAGCTTTCTCGCTAAAGTAGCCTATAAAGAATAACACGATTATAAGAACTGAGAAAGAAAATTTGAAAATACACACAATTTTAATACCAAAATAGTAGGCCTAATCTACAATCGAACTATGACAGATAGGATGGAATAAAAATTAACTTACATTTATGTCAGGAAATTTAGTCTCCTTATGTTCGTCAGAAACATGTATATAATTGTCAATATTAGGTACATCCTCTTTAGGGGAGCAAGTCGGCTCTCTCGCTAAAGTAGCCTATAAAGAATAACACGATTATAAGAACTGAGAAAGAAAATTTGAAAATACACACACTTTTATTACCATAATAATAGGCCTAATCTACAATCGAACTATGACAGATAGGATGGAATAAAAATTAACTTACATTTATGTCAGGAAATTCAATCTCCTTATGTTCGTCAGGAACATGTATATAATTGTCAATATTAGGTCCATCCTCTTTAGGGGAGCAAGTCGTCTCTCTCGCTAAAGTAGCCTATAAAGAATAACACGATTATAAGAACTGAGAAAGAAAATTTGAAAATACACACAATTTTAATACCAAAATAGTAGGCCTAATCTACAATCGAACTATGACAGATAGGATGGAATAAAAATTAACTTACATTTATGTCAGGAAATTTAGTCTCCTTATGTTCGTCAGAAACATGTATATAATTGTCAATATTAGGTACATCCTCTTTAGGGGAGCAAGTCGGCTCTCTCGCTAAAGTAGCCTATAAAGAATAACACGATTATAAGAACTGAGAAAGAAAATTTGAAAATACACACACTTTTATTACCATAATAATAGGCCTAATCTACAATCGAACTATGACAGATAGGATGGAATAAAAATTAACTTACATTTATGTCAGGAAATTCAATCTCCTTATGTTCGTCAGGAACATGTATATAATTGTCAATATTAGGTCCATCCTCTTTAGGGGAGCAAGTCGTCTCTCTCGCTAAAGTAGCCTATAAAGAATAACACGATTATAAGAACTGAGAAAGAAAATTTGAAAATACACACAATTTTAATACCAAAATAGTAGGCCTAATCTACAATCGAACTATGACAGATAGGATGGAATAAAAATTAACTTACATTTATGTCAGGAAATTTAGTCTCCTTATGTTCGTCAGAAACATGTATATAATTGTCAATATTAGGTACATCCTCTTTAGGGGAGCAAGTTGGCTCTCTCGCTAAAGTAGCCTATAAAGAATAACACGATTATAAGAACTGAGAAAGAAAATTTGAAAATACACACACTTTTATTACCATAATAATAGGCCTAATCTACAATCGAACTATGACAGATAGGATACAATAAAAATTAACTTACATTTATGTCAGGAAATTCAATCTCCTTATGTTCGTCAGGAACATGTATATAATTGTCAATATTAGGTACATCCTCTTTAGGGGAGCAAGTCGTCTCTCTCGCTGAAGTAGCCTATAAAGAATAACACGATTATAAGAACTGAGAAAGAAAATTTGAAAATACACACACTTTTATTACCATAATAATAGGCCTAATCTACAATCGAACTATGACAGATAGGATACAATAAAAATTAACTTACATTTATGTCAGGAAATTCAATCTCCTTATGTTCGTCAGGAACATGTATATAATTGTCAATATTAGGTACATCCTCTTTAGGGGAGCAAGTCGGCTCTCTCGCTAAAGTAGCCTATAAAGAATAACACGATTATAAGAACTGAGAAAGAAAATTTGAAAATACACACACTTTTATTACCATAATAATAGGCCTAATCTACAATCGAACTATGACAGATAGGATGGAATAAAAATTAACTTACATTTATGTCAGGAAATTCAATCTCCTTATGTTCGTCAGGAACATGTATATAATTGTCAATATTAGGTCCATCCTCTTTAGGGGAGCAAGTCGTCTCTCTCGCTAAAGTAGCCTATAAAGAATAACACGATTATAAGAACTGAGAAAGAAAATTTGAAAATACACACAATTTTAATACCAAAATAGTAGGCCTAATCTACAATCGAACTATGACAGATAGGATGGAATAAAAATTAACTTACATTTATGTCAGGAAATTTAGTCTCCTTATGTTCGTCAGAAACATGTATATAATTGTCAATATTAGGTACATCCTCTTTAGGGGAGCAAGTTGGCTCTCTCGCTAAAGTAGCCTATAAAGAATAACACGATTATAAGAACTGAGAAAGAAAATTTGAAAATACACACACTTTTATTACCATAATAATAGGCCTAATCTACAATCGAACTATGACAGATAGGATACAATAAAAATTAACTTACATTTATGTCAGGAAATTCAATCTCCTTATGTTCGTCAGGAACATGTATATAATTGTCAATATTAGGTCCATCCTCTTTAGGGGAGCAAGTCGTCTCTCTCGCTGAAGAAGCCTATAAAGAATAAATTTGATTATAAGAAAGAAACTTGGCGACACACGGGATATTACTGCCGAACATATATGCGCGAAAACAGCAGAAGTTCGAACCGCCGAACAGTGGTTTGAACGACGAAGTGAAAAATGTTGATACCTTATAATAGTCATAATTAACGAAAGACCCCAGAATTTCGAAAGAAAAATTTTCAATCTTTCCAATGATGTTAAGATGGATATATATTTTGGATAGCTAAAGAACCGATTTGGGGAAAAGTAACTTCAACTTAAAATAAATAAAAAACTAATTCTAAAGAAAAGAAAATCGCACCAACGTGTCTTTGGACCTGAGCTGAAGTATCACTGTACCAAATTTTGTAGTTGTGGGTTGCATGGATTTTCCGCTACGCGACGAACAAACAGACATCTTCATATATTATTATATTCTATTATTTACCTCTAGTCAAACATTATTTGTATTAACGATCGGTTTCAAAATATTAATTTCGACAGGCAATTCATCTAAATTGCTTAAAAATCAACCCACTTTTCACATACGTCACTGTTTATTTCATCCCCTAAAAATAATTAAATGCAAATAGTTCTATTCTATTGTATTGCAGTGTTTTCCCGTAAATCTACATTTTTATAATTTATGTCAATTCAGTATTTTCAATGTATTATTGATTTAAAATAATTTTAAATATTATTTTTATTCTGTTGCAGTTGTGTTTGTATCACATAAAACGTTCTGAAATGAAATTTAACGAGGTGGGGGAAGCTAAACAGTCTAGAAGGAGGGACTCACCCAAAACACAGTTAATTATTAGTATTTATTACCTATAATAGTTGTTATTATATATTTCAATCCATATAAATTATTAACAAATAATTGCATATTTTGTAAGCAAGGAAAATCCACGTAGTTACAATACTACAATATTACAATAATTTCAATGGGTTTTATTATAAGCATTAACTAGTAACAACTCTGTTAATGAATCGAAAAAACCCTGAAAGTTAATACAAGTTAATGCTTAATATTAACGGTTAACTTCTTATTAGTTGAATTTGACACTATAATATAAAACAGTGCCCCCCCCCCCCCGCAATAATACAAAAGTATCCAAATACTATTGTTTTAATTAAAATTTTTAAATATTTTAAGATTAAATATGCAAATAAATGGATCATCAGTATAACCACGAATTCAGCTAAATTAAAAATACTTGAAACAAAGTAATTTATAAAAAAATCTCATAAATAATTTTTTATACAAAATTTGGATGACATGGTGGTTGAAAAAAAAATTCTTATTACTACTAAAATTTTAATATTTTTATCAGGGGATAGGAGCTGAGTATACCTCTTGGGGGACTTAACCCCCTCTGACCCCTTCCTGTTTACGGCTCTGCATACCATCTAACGGTAGTTCAATTTTTGTCTCCTGTTGAAACTGCACCCGAAAGGGCTAAACGCTAAAATGTGATATACATTAATACGTCTAAAATGTTTCCAAAAAAAGGTTTTAATGCTTTCAAAATTGATTTATAATTATCTTAAATTCTTTTACGGATATATATTTAAAACCTGTATTTACTTTCTTACACGTAATATTGAGAAAGTATTGTTCCCCCGAAATTTTTCGATTTCAGGATATGGATATTTTAAAACCTTCTGCCCACGTTTTGACGGTTTTGAGTAATATCCGTCTGTCTGACTGTCTGTCTGTCTGTCTATCAGTACATTATCAAGTCTGTTATCAATCGAATGATTTTTTTCAAGTCCTTTAAAGTGAATTGTGACACGCTATAGTTGTAATCATTTCGACTGTCAATATCGATATTTCAATTCTTCTCTTGTAAAATTTGAAAAATGGATTCAGGTATGAGAAAGTCTAGTTGAGCCACACTTCAGTTAATTTCGGTTTAATTTAAATAATTTGGATGCATTATATGGTAATGCTTATAAAACATTGCTCGCTAGGAACTGCAAGTACAAAAATATCACGCTACGAACATAACTTTTTTCGTAACGTCTGTCATGCACTTTTCACGTTGTCTTGCTACAGAGTTTTTCGAGTACGAAACTTAAAAGATTTACTTAATTTTGTCAATATTTTCAACTTGTTAAACGTACAAATAGACAGACGGCATTAAAAATAACTGATTCGCATTGAAAAGCTTTAAAATTAAAGAATTGTTTAAAATAGAATTAATTAAAGAAATTAACTTACCCGGGTAGTTTTTGCCCTGTAAATTTGATAAACTGTATAAGTAGCACCGGCCGCCAAAGCGCCAATCGCAATACATTTGCTTAGATTGCCCATAATCAAGCTCACCAAGCGTAGGATTTTAAATAAAGTCAATCGTTTTCTTCAATAATTATTTGAGTTTTAATTTCTACAGAGAAAATGAAATACATATTTTCACTGTTATAGTTTCGTTATAACAATGATTAAAGCAGATTGTCATTGTCAAATAAATACATTTGAAATTTTTAAACAATGAATAACAACTGCTAATTTCTTTTGTGTTGCTCAATGTTATAAACTGGCTTCTTTTACGCATGCGTAAGATCTCGTTTGTGATAAATGACTAGTATAGACTATTAAGATATTATTTTAATAGTTATAAGTCTTTAAATATTTATATTTAGAATTGTTTTTTTTTCATACTCAATTTAAATATAAAACAAATTGTCTTATTCTGTGTCATCTATGCAAGTTTAATAAAACGTCCTTAAATTAATTTGTAAGATTTTGCTTTAATTGAAAACTTCGATATTTTTATGTCTCAATTTCGGTCTAACTTTACATAAGGAAGTTTTTATACGATGTAAAGATTTTTTCTTATACCGAATGATTCAAAAGTTAGGAGCAAAAGTAAAACGCTATAAAATATATCTATGGGTCGGAGAGACATGCGGTTTGCATATTAATATTCACCGTGGTGGGGGATTTTGTGTGGCATGAAAAAGAATTAGTTCAATCTCTTGACACTCGGGGGGCTGCGGCAGATAAAGGCATGGAGACGACTTATGCATGGAGGTGATTGCACACATGACTGGCCTCCAATAGCCCCAGATCTCACAGCCGTGATTTCAGGTATCCCCACAACGAGAAATCACAGGGTGTGAGATCTGGGGATCTCACAGGCTAGTCATGTGTGCATTCACCTCCATGCATAAGTCATCTCCATGGCTTTATCTGCCGCAACCAACAGATTTTAAACTCTTAAATATAAAATTCTAAATTAAAATGTAGCATTCAAGGTCTTCCTGGCTCTTTTTACTTTCACTGCAACACATGGTAATGTATACGGTAAGTATTGGATTCCTGCCGAAAATCGCAACTCGAGTTTTCGACGTATCTATACGTTTTGGGACCTCTAGAGCACGAAAAAACTATTTTTTGCGCGACGTCTGCGTGTGTATGTCTGTGTGCCTGCGTGTTTGTCTGGGCAATGTATGTATCTACTCTAACTCAAAAGCTAATTGACCAAATTCTGGTACGATTCGAAAAAACTGAATCGTACTTTTTTTTTTTTTTTTTGAGGAATAGCCCGGAAAAATCTCTACAATATCTAAAATAAAATACCCGGAATTTATCATAAGTATTGGATTCCTGCCGAAAATCGCAACTCGAGTTTTCGACGGATCTATACGTTTTGGGACCTCTAGAGGACGAAAAAACTACTTTTAGCGTGACGTCTGCGTGTGTGTGTCTGTGTGCCTGTTTGTTTGTCTGGGCAATGTATGTACGTATCTACTCTAACTCAAAAGCTAATTGAACAAGTTCTGGTACGATTCGAAAAACTCAATCGTACTTTTTTTTTTTCCGGAATAGCCGGTGAAAAATCCACAATATCTAAAATAAAATACTCGAAATTTATCAAGTAAATGCATGTTTTACGCGTAATTTTTGACGCCAAAAAGGATAAGATCAGCCCCATTATTCTAACAAGTATCATTCTTGGAATATTTCTGTTTTGAAATTAGGGAAATAAAGACGTTTTTCACTGCAGTGAAAAAACTATTTAATGAAAATTTCTTAAAATTTAGCAGTTACATACCTTGATGATTATTCCAATACTCATAAGATTGTGGCATGATTCGGAAAAGTATTACAGATCCTTATTTTTGCGAAATGGCCCGCAATGATCATGAAGATGTTGTTGTTGAGACCCAGACCGTCCGACCTACGAGAAAGGTGTAAGGTAATTGTTTGGAAGGCCGGGAAGTGCCACCCAATTTTGACCGGAACCAAGTGGGGGGATCATGAAAATGTGAAATAAGTGACTAAAATTGCTTAAATGTATTAATTAGATACTTGTTCTTCATGTAATTTTTGACAGCACTGCGAACAAGACTAACCCATTGACTTTAGGACAAACCGTTATCGGGGTATATATGTATATATATTTTTTCATTTTGAATAGCTGAAGACTCTAAGTGCATTAAGTTGCTAAAGAAAAAGAATAAGTATTAAAACTGCAAATTGGATATAGTATCAGAAAAGTATGCACGTCATTTTCTGCAATTAAACTCAAATTGATGCATTATGAAAAAATCTGATGTGGGCAACACATGACTTTCCTTATATAATGCAATGAATTTACTACTTTTACAGTTAAAAGAAGTGTTATTCTTATAGTAGATGCTTATATTATTACCAAGATATTGAATTTTCTTCAATTAGTCGTCATTTTCATTGATTTAGCGTCATTTTTATACATTTGGCGAGATTTTTGTTAATTTGGCAACAATTAAAAATGTCGCCAAGTTGGCGACATTCCGCCAAATTCGTCGCCAAAATTTCGCCAAGCCTTATGGACGGCGAAATAAGTTATTCTTACAGCAGAAAAATGACTAATGGCGTTCAAATACAAAAGTATTACTCAAACTATATATTTTCATGAATGGAACGAGCTATATCCACGAGAATGATGTCGCCAAATTTATTGCATGGTATTACATATGTAAAGTGAACATGTTTCTCAACAGGAAATATTTTTTTTTAATTTTATATGACTTTTTGATAATTTTTTTGAAAAATGTGCAATATCTCAAGAACATGTTAGCGTTCTAAAATTTATGTTAATCGGTTTTCTAATAAAAAATTATATAAGAAATGTCTATTTGCGTAGCTTTATAAGCAGTTTTGATTTTTTGATGATTTTTTCAAAATTTCACTCGGAAATTTAGAGGGGTTCTGAACATTCGATTGCGTATAAAAACTATAAGCTTCCAGTGTTTACGGATTGTGATTTTTGTACCAAATTTCGTTCGAATCGGTTCATTCGTTCGTCAGTTATCGTCTCCACAGACTCACTGACACACACACACCCACACAAACACGTACTTTCACATACACACACACAGACATCACTTCAAATATGTTTGATTCGTGATCAGGCATGCTTGAAACATGCTCTCCCGTCGAAAACTCGAATTCGAATTTTCGACCCCATCACAATACTTTCCTTATACATTATGTATATAAAGAAAATAAATAAGAAAATGAGTTTGAATTTGTAGGGAATATCACAAGGCTGCTCATAACTGATTTTTACTTTCACTGCAATATATACTAATGTATATGGGAAGTATTGGGACCATGTCGAAAATCGCAACTAGAGTTTGAGACGGATGCACCCGTTTTGGGACCATTAGGACACGAAAAATCTATATTTAGCATGACTTCCTTGCGTGTCTGTGTGTGTGTCTGTGCGTGTGTCTGTGTGTGTGTGTCCTTCTGTCTGCGCAATGAATGCATTCACTCTAACTGTAACATTCACTCTAACTGTAATGTTAGCGTTCTAAAATTTATGTTAATCGGTTTTCTAATAAAAAATTATATAAGAAATGTCTATTTGCGTAACTTTATTAGCAGTTTTGATTTTTTGATGATTTTTTCAAAAATTTCACTCGGAAATTTAGAGGGGTTCTGAGCATTCGATTGCGTATAAAAACTATAAGCTTCCAGTGCTTACGGATTGTGATTTTTGTACCAAATTTCGTTCGAATCGGTCCATTCGCTCGTCAGTTATCGTCTCCAAAGACTCACTGACACACACACACCCACACAAACACGTACTTTCACATACATACACATTACACACAGACATCACTTCAAATATGTTTGATTCGTGATCAGGCATGCTTGAAACGTGCTCTCCCGTCGAAAACTCGAATTCGAATTTTCGACCCCGTCACAATACTTTCCTTATGCATTATGTATATAAAGTAAATAAGGAAATGAGTTTGAATTTGTAGGGAATATCACAAGGCTGCTCACAACTGATTTTTACTTTCACTGCAATATATACTAATGTATATGGGAAGTATTGGGACCATGTCGAAAATCGCAACCAGAGTTTGAGACGGATGCACCCGTTTTGGGACCATTAGGACACGAAAAATCTGTTTTTAGCATGACTTCCTTGTGTGTCTGTGTGTGTGTCTGTGCGTGTGCCTGTGTGTGTGTGTCTGTCTGTCTGTGAAATGAATGTATTCACTCTAACTGTAAAACTAATTAACCAAATTTCATTTTATTTGGTAGTTAAATCAGTTATGGGTGACTCTGTTGATTACATATTGTAACAATTCGGTATAAAGGACCTGCCTTATTTTACGAAATGGCCCGGATACAAAGCATGCATCCAATCTAGCTAAAACACTAACCAAACTCCACAACAGTTGTTAGATCAGTGGCTTGTCTGTTACCCTAGTACTGATTAGATTTTAGCACGATTTAGGGAAAAGGAACATACAGTTATTTACGAAACCGCGCACTAAAATCGTCAAAATCTAAAATGAAAGGTCAGGTATGCTCAATTATATAATTAAATGATTGTTTTAAAAGTAATTTTTGACAATGAAATGAATAATATCAATCCCATTACTCAAGGGGTAGCCATTCTATATTTCAGTTTTAATACATTTCTAAAAAGAAGTCAAGTTACCAAATTAAAACGAAACTTGAATTAAAAGTACAAATTCATTGTAATTGCAAATAATTATCTGCTATTTTGAGCAATTACTCTCAATTTAATGAAATATAAAAGCAATAAAGAAAAAATGAGTTTAAGTCTGTAGAGAAAAACATGTGCTGCCCACATCAGATTTTATTACCTATTTTAAGGATGGGTAATATCCGTAAGAAAAATCTCAAATATCATCTGATTTGAACCAAAACTAACATCTATATGAAACACAAGCCTTTTTCTTATTGTTGAGACTCTATAGAATCTATTTTCAGAATAATAGTCTGTATGATAACTGATACTTTCGGGATGAGCGGAAGATATAGAATTACCTCCAAACCCGAAGATTTTCAAATGGTGTGATAAGTACATTGTTCAAGTTATTTTATTTTCATGGTATGTGTGATCAGTATGGGCGCTGTGGCACGATCTGAAAAATTTCAACTAAGTAACAGAATTTTCCGAGCTTACTGGGCCCAAATATTTTACAATAGGTCGCAAGTTCGACACTCGCATGAAGAAAATGTCCATTGTTTTTACGTAATATTGATGAAGATTTCAGAGTTGACTCGTCTTCTATCTAGTTTATAAGAAAAGCAGTTTTTTATCACTAAAATGCTAACGATGTTTCGAACCGGTTTTATTTTTTGTTTGTTTGTTTAAGAGCTGATATTTTCTGGATGAGTTAAAGGTTACTAATATATACTTTTCCATGCTCTGCCATACGTACCATACTATACCAATAACGGAATCTCTGGAGTCGAGTCTTTTGGTATCGGTTCCTTGAGTGATCAGTCTCTCCGTTAAATTTAAATAGATTAATTAGAAACACTTACATGTGGACTGGCTGGCTCAAAGGTCATGCTGTATCCCTCCAATTGCTGAGGCAGTGGGTTCGAGCTCATTGAGTCGTTTTGGCATCTGTTCTTTTACTGATCATTGTCTCCGTTATATTTAAATACTTTAATAATATTCTTTAACATGTGAACTGGGTGGCTCAGTGGTCATGTTGTTTTCCTTCAATTATTGAGGCTGTGGGTTTGAGTCTTTTTGGTATTTGTTCGTTTACTGATCAGTGTCTCCGTTAATATAAGTAGATTGATTAGAATTGTTTGCATGCGGACTGGCTGGCTCAATGGTCATGCTGTCGTACCCCAATTACTGAAGCTGTGTGTTCGAGTTCATTGCGTCTTTCCGGCGTCTGTTCTTTTACTGATCATTATCTCCTTTAAATTTAAATACTTTAATAAGATTTTTTAATTAATGAACTGGGTGGTTTAACGGTTATGTTGTCTCGTTCAAACTACTAAGGCTATGAGTTCGAGTCCTTTACGTCTTTTTGGTATATTTTCTTTTCTGTCCATTTTCTCCGTTAATTAATATATATTTTATTGTAATTTTCTTATATGTTAAATTGGTTGGTTTAATTTCCGTGTTGTCTTCTTTCAATTACGGAGGCTGTGTGCCCATAAATCCATTGAGTCCTTTCTATATCTGTTCTTTTCCCGAGTTGTTTTTCTGTTAAATTTAAATAAATTATAAAATATCTTCGTAATGAACCGGATGGGCATGTGGTCAGCTTGTCTTCCTTCGATTGAAGAGGCAGTGTGTTCGAGTCGCTTCGGTATGTGTTATTTTACTGATCAATTTCTCTGTTGAATTTAAATTGATTAATTGAGATATTTGGTATGTGAGCTGGCTAGCTCAGTGGTCATGTTGTCTTCCTACAATTCCAGAGGCTGTGGGTTCGAGTCCAACAAAAATCGTCAAGACAGTATTGCTTTTTTCAACAACAGAGTTTTCCTGAACTTTGTTACCTGGCATTAAGAAAACTGCATTTCATTATATAAAGCATTTTATTATGAATATAACTTGACCGGAAATGACGTAGTGGAAGTTACGTCACAGGAAATTACGTACCGGAAATGACGTCACTTCCTTTACGTCATTTCCTGTTTATTAACTAAAGACGTTGGTGGAAAGAGAATCGCTGTTCCAAAAATAAATAAATATTTCGAGACTTCGTTAGCAGGAGTCACGTGGTGCAAAATAAGCCCTGCACGAACTTTGGACGAGGAAGGGTGGCGCGCTCGACGCCGAAGCCAGCAGGCCCGAAGAGAAACCCCGCCAGCAACGGCAGAGCACACACACCGCTCGCCCTCCATCTCGTGCAGATAATTTAGTAACAAATATAAGAAAGTTAGATAAAGAGGAAAGACCTAAGACAACCAACCCCAATTATTCTTCCACCTTGACAAACTTAAACCTCACCTAAACGCACAAACACCCGCTACATTCTAACACTTCAACACATCTCTTTTCACCGAGGAGGGAACCGAACCCCAAACCTAAAGCCCCGCAACTTGACGCCCGAAACCTTTCGGCCAAGCGGACGCCGACCGAAACTTTCATTTTGGTGTATTTAAGTTTAATATTTTAACATGTCCGTATAAATAAACTAAAAATAAATACACTAAAATTTTTGGGGACAGAACCCTTGACAAAAACGTTCACTTCACGCTATTTTCGCGTTAGTTCACCGCTGCGCTACGAATGGCGTTGCAAAGCAGTTTTATGTTAACTATATACAGCTTCCGTTACATTGACGATAAGAATAAATCTGGGACAGAACCCACAAAATATATTACATTGTTCATTTAAAACTGTAATCGATATGTCTGAGGTGAGGACAGAACTTGCACTCAACAGATCTGCCGAATTGCTACACAACTCCTTAACCACTAGACAGTATGAAAGGCGTTAAGGGCTGAAACTGTAAACTATTTAAGTTTTCATTATAAAAAAATAAAAAAAAAGAGCCGGAAAGCCCTTGAATGCTATGTTTCAGTTTAGAATTATATAAAGAGGATAAAATCAAATGTTATATTCAATTTCCATTATAAGTTATAACAGAAAACTGCAAATATTACTTCAGATTTTAAACTCTTACATATAAAATTCTAAATTAAAATGTAACATTCAAGGACTTCCTGGCTCTTTTTACTTTCACTGCAACACATGGTAATGTATACGGTAAGTATTGGAATCCTGCCGAAAATCGCAAATCGAGTTTTCGACGGATCTATACGTTTTGGGACCTCCAGAGCACGAAAAATCTATTTTTTGCGTGACGTCTGCGTGTGTGTGTCTGTGTGCCTGTGTGTTTGTCTGGGCAGTGTATGTATCTACTCTAACTGAAAAGCTAATTGACCAAATACTGGTATGATTCGAAAAAACTGAATCGTACTTTTTTTTTTTTTTTTGAGGAATAACCCGGAAAAATCTCTACAATATCTAAAATAAAATACCCGGAATTTATGAAGTAAATGCATGTTTTACATGTAATTTTTAACGCCAAAAAGGATAAGATCAACCCCATTACTCTAACAAGTATCATTCTTGGAATATTTCTGTTCTGAGATTAGGGAATTAAAGACGTTTTTCACTGCAGTGAAAAAACTATTAAATGAAAATTTCTTGTAATTGCAAATAATTAATTGTAATTGCAAATAATTATCTGTTATTTTGAGCAATTACTCTCAATTTAATGAAATATTAAAGCAATAAAGAAAAAATGAATTTAAGTCTGTAGAGGAAAACATGTGCTGCCCACATCAGATTTTATTACCTATTTTAAGGATGGGCAATATCCGTAAGGAAAAATCTCAAATATCATCTGATTTGAACCAAAACTAACATCTAAATGAAACACAAGCCTTTTTCTTATTGTTGAGACTCTATGGAATCTATTTTCAAAATAATAGTATGTATGATAACTGATACTTTCGGAATGAGCAGAATATATAGAATTACCTCCAAACACGAAGATTTTCAAATGGTGTGATAAGAACATTGTCCAAGTTATTTTATTTTTATGGTATGTGTGATCAGTATGGGCGCAGTAGCACGATCTGAAAAATTTCAACTAAGTAACAGAATTTTCCGAGCTTACTGGGCCCAAATTTTTTACAATAGGTCGCAAGTTCGACACTCGTATGAAGAAAATTTCCATTGTTTTTACGTAATATTGATGAAGATTTCAGATTTGACTCGTCTTCTATCTACTTTGTAAGAAAAGCAGTTTTTTATCACTAAAATGCTGACGATGTTTCGAACCGGTTTTATTTTTTTTTGTTTGTTTGTTTAAGAGCTGACATTTTCTGGATGAGTTAAAGGTTACTATTATATACATTTCCATGCTCTGCCATACGTACCATACTACCAATAACGGAAGCTCTGGAGTCGAGTTTTTTGGTATTGGTTCCTTGAGTGATCAGTCTCTCCGTTAAATATAAATAGATTAATTAGAAACATTTACATGTGGACTGGCTGGCTCAAAGGTCATGCTATATCCCTCCAATTACTGAGGCAGTGGGTTCGAGCTCATTGAGTCGTTTTGGCATCTGTTCTTTTACTGATCATTGTCTCCATTACATTTAAATACTTTAATAATATTCTTTAACATGTGAACTGGGTGGCTCAGTGGTCATGTTGTTTTCCTTCAATTATTGAGGCTGTGGGTTTGAGCCTTTTTGGTATTTGTTCTTTTACTGATCAGTGTCTCCGTTAATATAAGTAAATTTATTAGAATTGTTTGCATGTGGACTGGCTGGCTCAATGGTCGTGCTGTCGTATCCCAAATACTGAAGCTGTGTGTTCGAGTTCATTGCGTCTTTCCGGCATCTGTTCTTTTACTGATCATTATCTCCTTTAAATTTAAATACTTTAATAAGATTTTTTAATGTATGAACTGGATGGTTCAACGGATATGTTGTCTCGTTCCAACTACTAAGGCCATGAGTTCGAGTCCTTTACGTCTTTTTGGTATATTTTCTTTTCTGTCCATTTTCTCCGTTAATTAATACATATTTTATTGTAATTTTCTTATATGTTAAATTGGTTGGTTTAATTTCCGTGTTGTCTTCTTTCAATTACGGAGGCTGTGTGCCCATAAATCCATTGAGTCCTTTCTATATCTGTTCTTTTCCCGAGTTGTTTTTCTGTTAAATTTAAATAAATTATAAAATATCTTCGTAATGAACCGGATGGGCATGTGGTCAGCTTGTCTTCCTGCGATTGAAGAAGCTGTGTGTTCGAGTCTCTTCGGTATGTGTTATTTTACTGATCAATTTCTCTGTTGAATTTAAATTGATTAATTGAGATATTTGGTGTGTGAGCTGGCTAGCTCAGTGGTCATGTTGTCTTCCTACAATTCCAGAGGCTGTGGGTTCGAGTCCATCAAAAATCGTCAAGACAGTATTGCTTTTTTCAACAACAGAGTTTTCCTGAACTTTGTTACCTGGCATTAAAAAAACTGCATTTCATTATATAAAGCATTTTATTATGAATATAACTTGACCGGAAATGACGTAGTGGAAGTTACGTCACAGGAAATTACGTACCGGAAATGACGTCACTTCCTTTACGTCATTTCCTGTTTTATTAACTAAAGACGTTGGTGGAAAGAGAATCGCTGTTCCAAAAATAAATAAATATTTCGAGACTTCGTTAGCAGGAGTCACGTGGTGCAAAATAAGCCCTGCACGAACTTTGGACGAGGAAGGGTGGCGCGCTCGACGCCGAAGCCAGCAGGCCCGAAGAGAAACCCCGCCAGCAACGGCAGAGCACACACACCGCTCGTCCTCCATCTCGTGCAGATAATTTAGTAACAAATATAAGAAAGTTAGATAAAGAGGAAAGACCTAAGACAACCAACCCCAATTATTCTTCCACCTTGACAAACTTAAACGCACAAACACCCGCTACATTCTAACACATCTCTTTTCACCAAGGAAGGAACCGAACCCCAAACCTAAAACCCCGCAACTTGACGCCCGAAACCTTTCGGCCAAGCGGACGCCGACCGAAACTTTCATTTTGGTGTATTTAAGTTTAATATTTTAACATGTCCGTATAAATAAACTGAAAATAAATACACTAAAATTTTCGGGGACAGAACCCTTAACAAAAACGTTCACTTCACGCTATTTTCGCGTTACTTCACCGCTGCGCTACGAATGGCGTTGCAAAGCAGTTTTATGTTAACTATATACAGCTTCCGTTGCATTGACGATAAGAATAAATCTGGGACAGAACCCACAAAATATATTACATTGTTCATTTAAAACTGTAATCGATGTGTCTGTGGTGAGGACAGAACTCGCACTCAACAGATTTGCTACACAACTCCTTAACCACTAGACAGTATGAATCGCGTTAAGGGCTGAAACTATAAACTATTTAAGTTTTCATTATAAAAAAATAAAAAAAAGAGCCGGGAAGCCCTTGAATGCTATGTTTTAGTTTAGAATTATATAAAGAGGATAAAATCAGATGTTATATCCAATTTCCTTTATAAATTATAACAGAAAATTGCAAATATTACTTCAGATTTTAAACTCTTACATATAAAATTCTAAATTAAAATGCAACATTCAAGAACTTCCTGGCTCTTTTTACTTTCACTGCAACACATGGTAATGTATACGGTAAATATTGGAATCCTGCCGAAAATCGCAACTCGAGTTTTCGACGGATCTATACGTTTTGGGACCTCCAGAGCACGAAAAAACTATTTTTTGCGTGACGTCTGCGTGTGTGTGTCTGTGTGCCTGTGTGTTTGTCTGGGCAATGTATGTATCTACTCTAACTCAAAAGCTAATTGACCAAATTCTGATACAATTCGAAAAAACTGAATCGTACTTTTTTTTCTTTTTTTTTTTTTGAGGAAGAACCTGGAAAAATCTCTATCTAAAATAAAATACCCGGAATTTATCAAGTAAATGCATGCGTTACACGTAATTTTTAACGCCAAAAAGGATAAGATCAACCCCATTACTCTAACAAGTATCATTCTTGGAATATTTCTGTTCTGAATTCTGAAATTAGGGAATTAAAGGCGTTTTTCACTGCAGTGAAAAAACTATTAAATGAAAATTTCATGTAATTGCAAATAATTCATTGTAATTGCAAATAATTATCTGTTATTTTGAACAATTACTCTCAATTAATTGAAATATTAAAGCAATAAAGAAAAAATGAGTTTAAGTCTGTAGAGAAAAACATGTGCAGCCCACATCAGATTTTATTACCTATTTTAAGGATGGGCAATATCCGTAAGGAAAAATCTCAAATATCATCTGATTTGAACCAAAACTAACATCTATATGAAATACAAGCCTTTTTCTTATTGTTGAGACTCTATAGAATCTATTTTCAAAATAATAGTCTGTATGATAACTGATACTTTCGGGATGAGCGGAAGATATAGAATTACCTCCAAACCCGAAGATTTTCAAATGGTGTGTTAAGTACATTGTTCAAGTTATTTTATTTTTATGGTATGTGTGATCAGTATGGGCGCTGTGGCACGATTTGAAAAATTTCAACTAAGTAACAGAATTTTCCGAGCTTACTGGGCCCAAATTTTTTACAATAGGTCGCAAGTTCGACACTCGCATGAAGAAAATTTCCATTGTTTTTACGTAATATTGATGAAGATTTCAGATTTGACTCGTCTTCTATCTAGTTTATAAGAAAAGCAGTTTTTTATCACTAAAATGCTGACGATGTTTCGAACCGGTTTTATTTTTTGTTTGTTTGTTTGTTTAAGAGCTGACATTTTCTGGAGGAGTTAAAGGTTACTAATATATACTTTTCCATGCTCTGCCATACGTACCATACTATACCAATAACGGAAGCTCTGGAGTCGAGTCTTTTGGTATCGGTTCCTTGAGTGATCAGTCTCTCCATTAAATTTAAATATATTAATTAGAAACACTTACATGTGGACTGGCTGGCTCAAAGGTCATGCTATATCCCTCCAATTACTGAGGCAGTGGGTTCGAGCTCATTGAGTCGTTTTGGCATATGTTCTTTTACTGATCATTGTCTCCGTTAAATTTAAATACTTTAATAATAGTCTTTAACAAGTGAACTGGGTGGCTCAGTGGTCATGTTGCTTTCCTTCAATTGTTGAGGCTGTGGGTTTGAGTCTTTTTGGTAATTGTTCTTTTACTGATCAGTGTCTCCGTTAATATAAGTAGATTGATTAGAATTGTTTGCATGCGGACTGGCTGGCTCAATGGTCTTGCTGTCGTATCCCAAACACTGAAGCTGTGTGTTCGAGTTCATTGCGTCTTTCCGGCATCTGTTCTTTTACTGATCATTATCTCCTTTAAATTTAAATACTTTAATAAGATTTTTTAATGTATGAACTGGATGGTTCAACGGTTATGTTGTCTCGTTCCAACTACTAAGGCTATGAGTTCGAGTCCTTTACGTCTTTTTGGTATATTTTCTTTTCTGTCCATTTTCTCCGTTAATTAATACATATTTTATTGTAATTTTCTTATATGTTAAATTGGTTGGTTTAATTTCCGTGTTGTCTTCTTTCAATTACGGAGGCTATGTGCCCATAAATCCATTGAGTCCTTTCTATATCTGTTTTTTTCCCGAGTTGTTTTTCTGTTAAATTTAAATAAATTATAAAATATCTTCGTAATGAACCGGATGGGCATGTGGTCAGCTTGTCTTCCTTCGATTGAAGAGGCAGTGTGTTCGAGTCGCTTCGGTATGTGTTATTTTACTGATCAATTTCTCTGTTGAATTTAAATTGATTAATTGAGATATTTGGTATATGAGCTGGCTAGCTCAGTGGTCATGTTGTCTTCCTACAATTCCAGAGGCTGTGGGTTCGAGTCCATCAAAAATCGTCAGGACAGTATTGCTTTTTTCAACAACAGAGTTTTCCTGAACTTTGTTACCTGGCATTAAAAAAACTGCATTTCATTATATAAAGCATTTTATTATGAATATAACTTGACCGGAAATGACGTAGTGGAAGTTACGTCACAGGAAATTACGTACCGGAAATGACGTCACTTCCTTTACGTCATTTCCTGTTTTATTAACTGAAGACGTTGGTGGAAAGAGAATCGCTGTTCCAAAAATAAATAAATATTTCGAGACTTCGTTAGCAGGAGTCACGTGGTGCAAAATAAGCCCTGCACGAACTTTGGACGAGGAAGGGTGGCGCGCTCGATGCCGAAGCCAGCAGGCCCGAAGAGAAACCCCGCCAGCAACGGCAGAGCACACACACCGCTCGTCCTCTATCTCGTGCAGATAATTTAGTAACAAATATAAGAAAGTTAGATAAAGAGGAAAGACCTAAGACAACCAACCCCAATTATTCTTCCACGTTGACAAACTTAAACGCACAAACACCCGCTACATTCTAACACATCTCTTTTTACCGAGGAGGGAACCGAACCCCAAACCTAAAGCCCCGCAACTTGACGCCCGAAACCTTTCGGCCAAGCGGACACCGACCGAAACTTTCATTTTGGTGTATTTATGTTTAATATTTTAACATGTCCGTATAAATAAACTGAAAATAAATACACTAAAATTTTCGGGGACAGAACCCTTAACAAAAACGTTCACTTCACGCTATTCTCGCGTTACTTCACCGCTGCGCTACGAACGGCGTAGCAAAGCAGTTTTATGTTAACTATATACAGCTTCCGTTGCATTGACGATAAGAATAAATCTGGGACAGAACCCACAAAATATATTACATTGTTCATTTAAAACTGTAATCGATGTGTCTGAGGTGAGGACAGAACTCGCACTCAACAGATCTGCGGAATGGCTACACAACTCCTTAACCACTAGACAGTATGAATCGCGCTAAGGGCTGAAACTATAAACTATTTAAGTTTTCATTATAAAAAAATAAAAAAAAAGAGCCGGGAAGCCCTTGAATGCTATGTTTTAGTTTAGAATTATATAAAGAGTATAAAATCAGATGTTATATCCAATTTCCTTTATAAATTATAACAGCAAATTGCAAAGATTACAACAGATTTTAAACTCTTACATATAAAATTCTAAATTAAAATGTAACATTCAAGGACTTCCTGGCTCTTTTTACTTTCACTGCAACACAAGGTAATGTATACGGTAAGTATTGGAATCCTGCCGAAAATCGCAACTCGAGTTTTCGACGGATCTATACGTTTTGGGACATCTAGAGCACGAAAAAACTATTTTTACTTAGAATAAATCGCGGCGAAACCCACAAATATATTACCTTGTGAAAAATATTTATCTAAAACTATAATCGAAACAGCATTACAGCAGGGGTGAGGACAGAACTCTGAATCAACAGATCTGATTTATGACATCATAACTTTTTAACCACTAGACCGTCTGAATCACGTTAAAGAGTGAAAGTATAAACTATTTAAGTTTTCTTTATGGAAAAATAAAAAAAAGAGCCGGGAAACACTTGTATGCTATGCTTTAGTTTAGAATTATATAAAGAGGATAAAATCAAATATTATATTCAATTTCCATTATAAGTTATAACAGACAATTGCAAATATTACTTCAGATTTTAAACTCTTACATGTAAAATTCTAAATTAAAATGCAACATTCAAGAACTTCCTGGCTCTTTTTACTTTCACTGCAACACATGGTAATGTATACGGTAAGTATTGGAATCCTGCCGAAAATCGCAACTCGAGTTTTCGACGGATCTATACGTTTTGGGACCTCCAGAGCACGAAAAAACTATTTTTTGCGTGACGTCTGCGTGTGTGTGTATGTGTGCCTGTGTGTTTGTCTGGGCAATGTATGTATCTACTCTAACTCAAAAGCTAATTGACCAAATTCTGATACAATTCGAAAAAACTGAATCGTACTTTTTTTTTTTTTTTTTTTTTGAGGAAGAACCTGGAAAAATCTCTATCTAAAATAAAATACCCGGAATTTATCAAGTAAATGCATGCGTTACACGTAATTTTTAACGCCAAAAAGGATAAGATCAACCCCATTACTCTAACAAGTATCATTCTTGGAATATTTCTGTTCTGAAATTAGGGAATTAAAGACGTTTTTCACTGCAGTGAAAAAACTATTTAATGAAAATTTCTTGTAATAGCAAATAATTCATTGTAATTGCAAATAATTATCTGTTATTTAGAGCAATTACTCTCAATTTAATGAAACATTAAAGCAATAAAGAAAAAATGAGTTTAAGTCTGTAGAGAAAAACATGTGCTGCCCACATCAGATTTTATTATCTATTTTAAGGATACAGACTAGCCACGGCAACCATGGGGGTTTATGCCGATATTAAGGCTAGATGAGTGCAGGTTTCATTCTCTCTCATCCAGCAAAGCTACAGCCAGGGCAACGTACCCGGCAGAATCATTCACAGGGCAAGGTCCGAAGAATTACCCACCAAGTCCGACCCCAGTCTCCGACCAGATCTAGGATCAGATTATGAATAGACGCAGTCCATGCGATCCCAGCCACCTGGAAGAGTCCGAGGCCTAACTACCTTGCCGAAGCTCAGCAGTCGGTTTCCCGGATTTATTTGCCCCTCAGGTTGGAGGATAGAAACTACAGATCTAAGATCCCTCCTTTCACCACTCAGAGAGAGGGCCGCCCCGGGGAGGGGAGATTTGGGACATGCAAGTAAGATGCAACTAGCGTTTGGTCAATTAGATTTCGAAAAGTTAATTAACTAAATTTCATAAAATTTTATACCCTGGTGCTGATTAGATTTTGATACGATTCCAGATAAAAGCAGATGCCTTTTTTGCGAAAAGATCAGCAAGAACTGTATGTAGCAAATTTAGCTCAGAGTTTAATAGACCAAGTTTTACAAAATCTTGTAGATGAGTTGCTTGTGGATTACCTTGGTGCTGATTAGAGGTTGATACGATACGAAAAAATTAATTGGCTTTTTTTTTCCCTTTTGCAGAATGGCTCGCAAAAATCCGCAATATCTAAAACAAAATACTTGAAATATATCAAGTAAATGCATGTTTCATACGTAATTTTTGACGCCAAAAGAATAAGATCAACCCCATTACTCTAACATGTACCATTCTCTAGATACTGCAACTTTTAAATTAGGAAAGTAAAGACGTTTGTCACTGAAGTGCAAATATATTCAATGAAATTTCTTAAAATTTAGTAGTTACATATTCTAATACCCATTGGATTTTGGCATGATTCGAAAAAATAAAAGCGACCACTTTTTTGCGAAATGATCTGCAATGATCATAATGTGAAACAAATGACTAAAATTGCTGAAATGTATTAAGTACTTTTACTGCACGTAATTTTGTACAGCGCTACGAATAAGATCTCTGGGATAAACAGTTAGAGGAATATATATATTTATTTAGTAAATGGTACAGTTAAGAAATTTAGATTAGCTGAATTTCAATGAATTTTATTCACAGTATCTTATATTAGCCGGACATCAACATTCTGTTGCATTAATAATACTTTATATTTACATCCACTTAAACATTAGCCTTACTTTTAAAAGTCCCACTATTTTGTAGCTCTTACTGTATAATATCACCTTTTAATGTCTTTTCGCATTACTGTTATTTATTTCTTACAATTGTCAACAGTAGATCTTTCCTTTTATCCTTTGCGAATGGCAACACTGGTTTCTTCATTCTGGGTTCTAATGGTTCCAGAGTTTTTCCCAGGTACTCTTGTTTCCTTTATTTTTTCATCTTTATGTATGTTGTCCAAGTAGAGATAGTTTAGTAGACATAATCTATTTATTTCTTTAGAAACATACATATTTTGTGTTCATTTTACAAAATACTGGGACCCGACGAAGAGTTTTGTCGAAATGAACAATTCACTTATTTAGGCCCAATCCTTGTCCACGTGTATAGCATAAATGCTTGGATTTTATTTGTTTTTCTATTATCGATTCCATACCATTGATATTTGTTGATTATCTTTAGCTTGTTGACTCGAAATTTGCATTTTTTTTCCCATTTGATTGAAGATTCGCTCTTTAATATTTTTTTTTGTATGTTTTATATAAAGTTAGGATTTTTGAGATGCAACATCACTCTATTCTATCACTGGACTTTCAAGCTATTATATATATATATATTAGAAATATGTAATATTAAAAAATTCAAGTAATATTAACATCACCATAGAAGCAAAATCACGGCCATAATGCCGATAAGAGAAAGAAACAGCGCCAGCCCAAATTCAATGATTAGTCAATATATATATATATATATATATATATATATATATATATATATATATTGCCAAATGAAACGAACATGCATTAAAACTGCAAATTGGATATAATATCAGAAAAGTAACATGTTATTTATACCAATTAAACTCAAATTAATGTATTGTGAAAAAAAAATAAGACAATGAATTTGAATTTGTAGGAAAAATCACAAGGCTGCTCACATCAAATTTTTACTTTCCCTGCAACACATACTAATGTATATGGAAAGTATTGGAATCATGTCGAAAATCAAAATCGAATTTTCGGCGGATCTACACGTTTACGGGTCTTTAGAATGCGAAAAACCTATTTTTAGCAGGACGTCTGTGTGGATGCATGTGTGTGTCTGTGTGTGTGTGTTTCTCTCTCCCTTTCTCTCTGTGTGAGCCTCTAACGGTCTGTGCAATAAGTATATCCACTCTAACTGAAAAACTTATTTATCAAATTTCATCAAATTTGGTAGGTAAGTCAGTTGTGAGTGACTCTGGTGCTGATTTCATTTTGTAACGATTCGGAATAAAGAATCCTTTTTCAGCGAAATGGCCCGTATGAAAAGTATATATCCAGTCTAGGTAAAAAACTAATTGGCCAAATTTTACAAAATTTGGTAGATAAATTACCTGTAGGTGACCCCAGTGTTGTTTAGATTTTAATATGATTTGGGAAGTAAGAACATGCTTTTTTTAACAATATGGTCCGCAAAATTCGTCAAAATCTGAAAAAAGAAACTACGTGTGCTAAAATGTATTAATAAAATGTTTATTTTATATGTAATTTTTGAAAATAAGAATAGGACCAACTCCATTACTATTACTCTAGGACTGGCAGTACTCGATTTTTTGTAGTTTTTTGCAGTTACCAAATAAAAACCAAAATCGAATTAAAAGTGCAAATTCAGTGTAATTTCAAATAAGTATGCTTACTATTTTGAGTAAATGCACTCAATTTAATGAAATATTAATGAGATAAAAAGAAGATGAGTTTTAGTCTGTAGGGGAAGTCATGTGCCGCCCACATCAGATTTTTCACTACGGTGGTTGAAACTATTAAATTTCGCGAACATTATGCCATAAAAAACCCTTTTTGAGCAGGATTATCTCAAATTTTGTCCTATGTTACCATGTTAAGTAAAATATAAAATTTCGAATAAATTTCAGTCGAATTTAAAAAAATTCTATCTTGTTCTAGATTTTAAAGCCGAATATATAGTTTCGTAAAATCTATTAATGCTAGCGACAGCTATCGTGTATACAAGAAATCGACCACAGACAGTCTTACACCTCTCTTAGTCAAAACGTGTTCAGAAAGACCCAGAACATATATTGAGATCAAAATCTCAAAATCCAAAAATTTTCATGAAAACAATGCTTTCCCTGTACTTTGTATGAGAAAGTAGAAATAACATACAAAATATCTATTTTTATAACATTTTAAACATAGTTATTTTTTTAATTTTGTTTCATTGTTAAAACACATTTTATCGCTTTATCTCATTGTTAAAATTGTTAAAACACATTTTATAACATTGCTTCATTGTTAAAACACATTTTATAGTTTAGTTTCATTGTTAAAATACATTTTATAGCTTTGTTTCATTGTTAAAACACATTTTATCGCTTTATCTCATTGTTAAACACATTTTATAACATTGTTTCATTGTTAAAACACATTTTATGGTTTAGTTTCATTGTTAAAATACATTTTATAGCTTTGTTTCACTGTTAAAACACATTTAAAAATGTTTTTTATTGTTTATTTCAAAAAATTATTTTTAAAAATGGAGGAATTTACTTTGACTCTTTCACTCCAAAATGTAATAGCTCTGAGCGATTGAAATCAATTATTCGAGAGATCTGTTGCTAACAAATAGACAAACAGACACAGATGTCAATGAAGAAATGGTCTATTAATATTCAGGGATGCTCAGATCATGCAGATCAATCAAAATCAGCACAGACGAATATTTGAACCTGTCACAGCTCTATTCTTTTTCGCATACAATGCAGATAAAGACACATCCAGTAGGAAGCAAGGTAGGTGATTCAAAGGTAATCATAATTCAACTTTTCATTTTTTTATTAATTTACAGAGGAGGTGTATATTTCTGAAAATGTATTGGTAGAAAACATATTGATTTCTGACATATAGCTAAAATATATTTTCATACCTTTTTGCATAGCATATTTTTTTCATAATAAATTTATTTGCTATTTCTGAAAGTTAAAAATATTTTAATATTCCTTTTAATATCTTAGGTAGAAAAAATTGTCTATTTTTTATATCTTCAATCTTTTGAAGAATAAAATAAATAAAAACAATTAACTATCAATGGAACTAAACTGTTTCCACAACACTTGCAACACTGCCATAATTCTGTCATCTATTAGCTTTCATCTAGGGAGCTAATGCTTCTCAAGGTGACCAAATTAACAGAGGAAAAATCCAATAAAGCTATTAGCAGTTGGGAGAAAATGTCTTATCTGAGAATACGGGTTTTTGCAAGCGCAGATGATGTTTCTCCATCTGTTCTTCCTGTCCACCCAAAATGTTTGCAAGAATCTTTTTAGAGGGGAGTTAAGGTTTTGGGTATTGTAAGTCTTTCTTGCCGAAACTGCCTACAAGGGTCGTGCCTAAAGTTAGGATCGCACTTCCATTTCGAATAACAGATTTCGTGGACGCCTTTCTTTCAGAGCGGAAAAATTAATAACTACAACTGCAACAGGAAATCATATGATGTGACACAATTTTGTGAATCTCTATGACAGAGATCTGCAACTTTTCGTAATAATTAATACCTACAACTGCAACAAGAACTCATATGATGTGGCTCAATTTTGTGAACCTCTATAACAGAGATCTGCAACTTTTCGGAATAATTAATACCTACAACTGCAACAAGAAATCATATGATGTGACACAATTTTGTGACCCTCTATGACAGAGATTTGCAATTTTTCGGAATAATCAATGCCTACAACTGCAACAAGAAATCATATGATGTGACACAATTTTGTGAACCTCTATGACAGAGATCTGCAACTTTTCGGAATAATTAATACCTGCAATTGCAGCAAGAAATCATGTGATATGACATAATTTTGTGAACCTCTATGACAGAGATCTGCAACTTTTCGGAATAATTAATACCTACAACTGAAACAGGAAATCATATGATGTGACACAATTTTGTGAACCTCTATGACAGAGATCTGCAACTTTTCAGAATAATTAATACCTACAACTGCAACAAGATATCGTATGATGTGACACAATTTTGTTAACCTCTATAACAGAGATCTGCAACTTTTCGGAATAAATAATACCTACAACTGCAACAAGAAATCATATGATGTGACACAATTTTGTGACCCTCTACGACAGAGATCTGCAATTTTTCGGAATAATCAATACCTACAATTGCAGCAAGAAATCATGTGATGTGACATAATTTTGTGAAATTCAATGACAAAGATCTGCAACTTTTAATCATTCAGGAACACCATCACCATGTTAATTTCTATCAGAGAGCAATACCTAGAGTCGCAAAAATGGGAAAAAATCCGATATATTCCTGGAAATGGGCCTGAACTTGAAAAGAACTGAGAATTTTGAAGGTTTCCAAAAAGGGGGAATTTTCAGTCATTGCATTTTGCATTGTAAAAAAAATACATCACCCAAAACTAATATTTATGTTTTGAACTGTAAATAGCTGAAGCATGGAAACTTGGGAGAGCTTTGTTAGATCTAAGAAAATATTTCTATTATGTGACTTTCTTATTATATATAAAATTATAATAAAAATTAGTTTCACAAACAAATTGCAATTTAGTTTGAAAATATTTTTTAAACAAGAAAGATCAATCATGCATAAGCATTGATTATGAAACACTTTCCAACTGAAATGTAATTTCATTTAAAAATTTCTAAAATGTGATACATTCAGTGGTGATATCTTTTACATCATCACAGTATTACAGTAATTTATTATACTTAAATATTTAAAACTGTATCGAAATATAAATCATCTGATTCTTTATGCAAAATCAATGAATATTTCATTCATATAACTTGTATTCCAGACTCCAGAGCTAAATAATTTTGTGTGAATAAAATTCAGCAATTCTTATGTAATTCATCTTACAATCGCTTGAGTTATTTGCATTCTGCATATGTTAAAATTAGGCTTCATTGAAGAAATAATAAAAGTTTAGGGATCATTTAAAATCACAACTATTGTAATTGCATAGGCACGGAATTTAGATACCCAGATAATACACAGATGCACAGATAATATATGTGTGTATGTGTATGTACTCAAAGTACTGGAATCGTGCCGAAAATCGGAACTCGAATTTTCAAAGGATCTACACGTTTTGGGACTTCTAGAACACGAAAAAACTATTTTTAGGAAGACGTCTGTGTGTGTAAGGGTGTATCTGTGTATGTTTCTGTGTGTCTGTGTGGATATTACATCCACACTAATTGAAAAACTAATAGGCCGAACTTCATACAATTTGGTAGGCATGTTTGTTGTGGGGAATCCTGATGATCATTAGATTATCGCTACGCCACCTTTCGTCGCTACCTAGGTCGTTCCACCTAGGTCGCTACGCCACCTTTGACAATAAGTCCAGCTATCAAATAAGAACCAAATTTAAGTTTAACGTGTAAATTAAATGTCATTTAAAATACTTATGGTTGTTATTTTGTGCGTATAAACTCAAATTATTATTGAAGAAATAAAGAGAACGAATATGAGTCTGCAGGGAAAGACATGTACGATTCGTAATAAAAGAATCTGCCTTCTTTGCGAAATGGCCGCAAAAATTGCCTTTATCCACTCTAGCTAAAAACTAATGGAACAAATTTAACGAAATTTGGTGTATAATATTTCAGTAACCTACAAGTGATTTATATACCAAATTTAATAAAATTTTGTATATAAATCATTTGTAGGTTATTCTAGTACGATTCGAGAAAAGGGAACGGGCTATTTTTGCGAAATAGCCCGCAAAAATCGTTATATATAAAAATAAAAGACTACGTGTGCTCAATTATAACAATTAAATTCCTATTTTATACGTGATTTTTGACAACAAAAAGAATAAGACTAACCCCATTACTCTAGGACTAGCCGTTCTTGAGATATTCTAGTTCTTTTTGCGTTTTCGCTACGCCACCTTTGACAATAAGTCCAGCTATCAAATAAGAACCAAATTTAAGTTTAACGTGTAAATTCAATGTCATTTAAAATACTTATGGTTGTTATTTTGTGCATATAAACTCAAATTATTATTGAAGAAATAAAGAGAACGAATATGAGTCTGCAGAGAAAGACATGTGCTGTCCACATCAGAAATATTACAACAATGATTTATAGAAGTGAACGGGGATTATTTTCCGGCCACTTCGAAAATAATGTATGATCTATATTTAAAGATCCATCAAATTTTTGTCCAATAAAATGTTCAACAAATTTAAGCTGTGTACCAAATTTTAACTCTCTAGGACGTAGGAAAGTGCATTAAAAATGCCATCAAATAAATATATCATGAAGAGTTATATAAAATTTTTAAAAAAATGAAAAATTGTTATCTACCAAATTTATTTTTAAATGTGAAGCCTCTATTATATGCAAAATATTTAACACTTGGAAAGATATTTATTATATGATATATCTCTCTTTTCTTTCTGGAGGATATCCCAAAGTCAGAATTTAATTGAATTTGTGTTTTTCCCTATATTAAATAATTTTTGATTAAAAAACTACTTAACATATTCTACTGAATTTTTTTTATGTATTCTATGGGGTAATGTAAATATTTCCTAAAAATTTCGAAGCAATTCGTAAGTTTTAAGTTTACTTAAAAAATGTTTGAAAAATTAGGTCCTATAGGGTTCAATGTATTTCATTTTTTCGACCCGGGCTCAATAAAAAACTAATTGGGTGATATCATTTATTTATATTCCCATAGGTCCCACAGACCTTCTGAAAGACATACCAAAATTTCATTTTGATAAAGTCATTTTTACGGCAGTTATCGTGCTAACGGTCAGACAGACAGACAGACAGACAGAATGAACAAAGTCATAAACACTTTTCAACTTTGTTGTAAAGTGTTAATAAAACAGCCCGAACGATGAAATACTTATTAAGATGTGATTAATTCATATTTATTTAATATTGAACGATAAGAGATTTATTTATATTAGTCCCAATAATATTTGAATAATTTTGTGATTAAGAAAATTATACCAGTTTCAATAAAATATTTGTAGTTTCAAGTTCTCAGAAATTGTTTTTCAATAGACATTATCTTATATAAAGACTATAATTAATACAAAAATTTAGCAAATTTATCTAAATAGCAATCCAAATAGTAATTATTTGAAGCTTAATTAAATCGTATTTAAGCTTCAAATTACGTAATTTGCCTTCAAATTTACGTAATTAAGCTTCAAATTTCGGCATATAAGATAAAAGTAAATTTGTTTCTTCGCATCAAAGTTTCTAATGCTTCCAAAATTTCCGGTTTATTCCTTAAATTTCCCGGGTTTTTTTAAACTCTAGTAACACCAAGCTATTAAATACTTTCCGATTACACTGTAACATTATTAAAATAATTCAGGGAGCAGAAAGTTAAATATATATTTAACATATATATTGATTACTAGTATGAATTAGCCGTTAATGCCGGGGTCCTAATCCCAAATAAGCGCCTGCTACGTAAATAATGTAGATACGGATAACACCACTCAATTTCTAAATTACCTATTTTGAAACAAAATCATTTCCACCTTTCGTTTCAGTCCAAATCCTTTAATTTCGACCCATGTGTAGTCGCACATATCAGTTTGAAACGCATGCGCACAAGCGTTCTCTACTCCCAATAGTAACACCCACTTTGTGCAATCGCGCTAACCGTAGAAAAATGTCCTTCTTCAATTTAACCAGACGATTGCTCGAAACATAATAGCTTTTTCAATCATAATTATATATTTGAATACCATATTTTTATTTTTAAGTACACATTTTTGTTGTTCACTATTTATATCTATCTTTTAAACTTTATATTTTGACTGAACGTAAGAATAATTTTTAAAAAACGCTTGTTCGGAGAGCTACTTTTAAGGGTTTTTTTTTTCTTCCTTTTCAAAATAAAAGTTCAAAATATTAAAATATTGAAATTACTTTTATATATTGCTTTTATAATTATTTTTTTCTATTAGATTAGGGGTATAAACGTCCAAAGTATTTACATTTTTCATAACGCTCCGTTTTCCAACCAGAGAAACTCCAACCATAGATGTTATTTACTTCAAAAATAATTTTTAAGTGACAACATCTCAGCAACGCCAATGAAGTGTACAAAACAGGTTGATTGTGTAAATATACAGTATTTTAACACCTATACTATCATCCATTCTCCGCAATTATCACGCTTCTGAATGGAAAAGAATGAAATCAAAGTTTAAAACCTCAAATAATTCCAATACTAAACAACGAATTATATAATTAGTATTCGTGTGTGTTCTAAATATGTTCAGAAAGTCTTTAAATACACTTTCAATCAAAATACCGAATTGGAAAATATTCCAGAGCGCAATACTTTACACTATAGTGTGAGAAGGTTTTATTTTAATTTTAAATTTATTTTATTTAAATTTCTAATTATAATTTCCGAATTATATTTTTTGATTTCTAATTATAATTTTCTTTTTATTTAGTTTCTAGTTTTATTTTTATTTTATTTCATTTTAATTTCTAATTTTATTTTAATTTAATTTTAATTTTATTTTATTTTAATTTCTAATTTAATTTTAATTTAATTTTAATTTTATTTTATTTTAATTTCTAATTTTATTTTAATTTAATTTAATTCGAATTTCTAATTTATTTTTATTTTATTTTATTTTAATTTCTAATTTTAAAACTATATTTTAATTTATTAGACGATAGCTTATTATCTTATTCAGTTGAGTTGCATGTATTTCACAGTTTTCGATCTAACACAAATCCTTTCTGGTGTATGGAACCCTCTATAGCGACATTATTATTTTGTCTATTGGCCGGGCTAAATGATTCCCTGGGTTGGCGAAAGTAGCGAAAGCGACAGCCATTAGGGACATTAGCAGTTGAGGAAAGTGTCTCCACCCAGACAAAGCTTTCTGGTTTTTGCAAGCGCAAATTATTTTTCGACATCTGTTCATCTTCTCTTCCACCGAAAGGATTTCGGAAATCTGTGTGAGAGGGGGACTCGTAATGAAGTTTATTTTGTTTTTTGTTTGTCAGCCTCTGGAAACAGGGGAACATGTATATATTTTTTTCTATTTTCTGATTGATAAATTGTTACAAATAATCTTGACTTTTAGGACGATGCCTTCTGATGGAATGTGTGGAATTTTTATTATGGAATTTATGACAGTCTTCTTGCGATGGCAAATGTTGCGTACACTTTATTTTAGTTGGAACTATTAAGCATTTTCATACACTTTTGCACACTTTTTCGTACAGTGAAACTTAAGTCTAACAGTCAGTACAGTAGAACTTAATGTCTACATCCTTAGTGAAATCTAAAATTCGCTGATGAATTCACACAAATTATCATGTAAGCTTTATATATAAATAGCCAATCTTGAGAAATAGATGCTTGATGTTCAAAAATATTTGAACCAGCAGTGAAAAGAAATATAAATCCTTAATGAATCCTTAATTATTCGCTCCGGAATTCAATGATTAACCATATCAGTCCTCTATAGGTCGCTGATGAATCCACACCAATTATTATGTAAGCTTTATATATAAATAGCCAATCTTGAGAAATAGATGTTTGATGTACAAAAATATTTGAACCAGCAGTGAAAAGAAATATAAATCCTTAATGAATCCTTAATTATTCGCTCCGGAATTCAATGATTAACCATATCAGTCCTCTATAGGTCGCTGATGAATCCACACCAATTATCATGTAAGCTTTATATATAAATAGCCAATCTTGAGAAATAGATGTTTGATGTTCAAAAATATTTGAACCAGCAGTGAAAAGAAATATAAATCCTTAATGAATCCTTAATTATTCGCTCCGGAATTCAATAATTAACCATATCAGTCCTCTATAGGTCACTGATGAATCCACACCAATTATCATGTAAGCTTTATATATAAATAGCCAATCTTGAGAAATAGATGTTTGATGTACAAAAATATTTGAACCAGCAGTGAAAAGAAATATAAATCCTTAATTATTCGCTCCGGAATTCAATGATTAACCATATCAGTCCTCTATAGGTCGCTGATGAATCCACACCAATTATCATGTAAGCTTTATATATAAATAGCCAATCTTGAGAAATAGATGTTTGATGTTCAAAAATATTTGAACCAGCAGTGAAAAGAAATATAAATCCTTAATGAATCCTTAATTATTCGCTCCGGAATTCAATGATTAACCATATCAGTCCTCTATAGGTCGCTGATGAATCCACACCAATTATCATGTAAGCTTTATATATAAATAGCCAATCTTGAGAAATAGATGTTTGATGTTCAAAAATATTTGAACCAGCAGTGAAAAGAAATATAAATCCTTAATGAATCCTTAATTATTCGCTCCGGAATTCAATGATTAACCATATCAGTCCTCTATAGGTCGCTGATGAATCCACACCAATTATCATGTAAGCTTTATATATAAATAGCCAATCTTGAGAAATAGATGTTTGATGTTCAAAAATATTTGAACCAGCAGTGAAAAGAAATATAAATCCTTAATGAATCCTTAATTATTCGCTCCGGAATTCAATGATTAACCATATCAGTCCTCTATAGGTCGCTGATGAATCCACACCAATTATCATGTAAGCTTTATATATAAATAGCCAATCTTGAGAAATAGATGTTTGATGTTCAAAAATATTTGAACCAGCAGTGAAAAGAAATATAAATCCTTAATGAATCCTTAATTATTCGCTCCGGAATTCAATGATTAACCATATCAGTCATTATCTATGTCTTACCTATAGTCGATCCTGAAAAATAGATATTGCATGGAAATTCAAAACTTTTTTATCAGAAGGGACATCTCCAACGCCGGGAGTGAAAATCTTTAGTGAACCCCTAACCCTCTCAGGAATTTAATGCTGAATCCATGTCAGTCACAGATTTTCGAAAAAAATAATAGTTACTCTATATAATAGAATGGGGAACTGAATTTTAAAGCTATATTTTTACTTATTGGTGGCTAATTAATTATCTCGTTTCGATGAAATTCTCACATTTAATAGTTTTCGATCCACTATAAAACTTTTCTGTATGGTCACTGTACAGTCATTATTCTTTCCTCTATAGGCCGCAGAAATTGATTCCCTGGGTGGCCAAAGTATATAGATAGAGCCAACCACTAAAGACATTAGCAGCTGGGAAACTGTCTCCACCAAAACAAAGCTTTCGGGAGTTTGGAAACGCAAATTATATTTCGACATCTGTTCAACTTCTTCTCCACCGAAAGGGTTTTGGAAATTTGTCTGAGAAAGGGAATCGTAATGAAGTTTATCTTGTTTTTATCTTTATCAGCCTCTATAAACAGGTTGTTTTCAATTTTCACATTAAGGAATTATTAAAAAGAACCATGGAAAGTTGAGATGTATTTAAAAATCGGAAAATTCGGAATTAAATATCAGCTATAATTAACTACAAAGTGTTAATAATACATTATTCATCTAATGCAGGGTTCCTTGGAAAATCCAAAAACACTGACTGTGTCTTAAATACTACTAGCATTAATCCAATATTATTGTTTTTAAACAGAAATAGGACCATTATCATACGGCAGTGCTGGAATAGATCAACCGGAATACATATATTTTTCACCCTTTCGCATATCCCATTTTACTTTGTAAGTACACACCTGTTAGATGATTTTCTTCGTGCATAATGTCAAATCGAGCACTGATTTGAAATTCTAACGCTTTCTGAAAGTTTACAAACTGCATAAAATATTAAATAAATGCATATATTGTTCCCCTTACCTTTTCCGCATGCCAAAAATACGGAAATATATTGTAATCGCTTGAGATATTTGAATTCCGTATTTGCTAGTATTTTACACGTTTTGAAATCCGGTGATTGCGATAAAATGGTTTATGGTGTCAAAGGTGTAGACACACATGTGCACAGAGCTGAAGGAGATTCACTCATATTTTACGTACTGTAAATACGGTAAAAGCAATTTAAGGGGCATTTGTATTGGTCTAAATTACAGATTAATTACACTGGTCGGTAAAACTGTGCACGTGTGTAGATACAAATGTGCACAGAGCTGAAAGAGATTCACTTATATTTTACGTACTGTAAATACGACAAATACAATTTAAGTGGCATTTTTATTGGTCTAAATTAAAGATTAATTACACTAGCCAACAAAACTTTGCGTTTGTGTAGATACACATGCGCACAGAGCTGAAAGAGCGTCACTTATATTTTACTTACTGTAAATACGGTAAAAACGATTTAAGTGGCATTTTTATTGGTCTAAATTAAAGATTAATTACACTGGCCGATTAAACTTTGCGTTTGTGTAGATACACATGCGCACAGAGCTGAAAGAGCGTCGCTTATATTTTACTTACTGTAAATACGGTAAAAACGATTTAAGTGCCATTTTTATTGGTCTAAATTAAAGATTAATTACACTGGCAGATAAAACTTTGCTTTTGTGTAGATACACATGCGCACAGAGCTGAAAGAGCGTCACTTATATTTTACTTACTGTAAATACGGTAAAAACGATTTAAGTGGCATTTTTATTGGTCTAAATTAAAGATTAATTACACTGGCAGATAAAACTTTGCTTTTGTGTAGATACACATGCGCACAGAGCTGAAAGAGCGTCACTTATATTTTACTTACTGTAAATACGGTAAAAACGATTTAAGTGGCATTTTTATTGGTCTAAATTAAAGATTAATTACACTGGCAGATAAAACTTTGCTTTTGTGTAGATACACATGCGCACAGAGCTGAAAGAGCGTCACTTATATTTTACTTACTGTAAATACGGTAAAAACGATTTAAGTGGCATTTTTATTGGTCTAAATTAAAGATTAATTACACTGGCAGATAAAACTTTGCTTTTGTGTAGATACACATGCGCACAGAGCTGAAAGAGCGTCACTTATATTTTACTTACTGTAAATACGGTAAAAACGATTTAAGTGGCATTTTTATTGGTCTAAATTAAAGATTAATTACACTGGCAGATAAAACTTTGCTTTTGTGTAGATACACATGCGCACAGAGCTGAAAGAGCGTCACTTATATTTTACTTACTGTAAATACGGTAAAAACGATTTAAGTGGCATTTTTATTGGTCTAAATTAAAGATTAATTACACTGGCAGATAAAACTTTGCTTTTGTGTAGATACACATGCGCACAGAGCTGAAAGAGCGTCACTTATATTTTACTTACTGTAAATACGGTAAAAACGATTTAAGTGGCATTTTTATTGGTCTAAATTAAAGATTAATTACACTGGCCGATAAAACTTTGCTTTTGTGTAGATACACATGCGCACAGAGCTGAAAGAGCGTCACTTATATTTTACTTACTGTAAATACGGTAAAAACGATTTAAGTGGCATTTTTATTGGTCTAAATTAAAGATTAATTACACTGGCAGATAAAACTTTGCTTTTGTGTAGATACACATGCGCACAGAGCTGAAAGAGCGTCACTTATATTTTACTTACTGTAAATACGGTAAAAACGATTTAAGTGGCATTTTTATTGGTCTAAATTAAAGATTAATTACACTGGCAGATAAAACTTTGCTTTTGTGTAGATACACATGCGCACAGAGCTGAAAGAGCGTCACTTATATTTTACTTACTGTAAATACGGTAAAAACGATTTAAGTGGCATTTTTATTGGTCTAAATTAAAGATTAATTACACTGGCCGATAAAACTTTGCTTTTGTGTAGATACACATGCGCACAGAGCTGAAAGAGCGTCACTTATATTTTACTTACTGTAAATACGGTAAAAACGATTTAAGTGGCATTTTTATTGGTCTAAATTAAAGATTAATTACACTGGCAGATAAAACTTTGCTTTTGTGTAGATACACATGCGCACAGAGCTGAAAGAGCGTCACTTATATTTTACTTACTGTAAATACGGTAAAAACGATTTAAGTGGCATTTTTATTGGTATAAATTAAAGATTAATTACACTGGCCGATAAAACTTTGCGTTTGTTTAGATACACATGCGCACAAAGCTAAAAGAGAGCCACTTATATTTTACTTACTGTAAATACGGTAAAAGCAATCAAGTGGCATTTTTAATGATCTAAATTAAGGATTAATTACACTGGCAGATAAAACTGTGCGCATGTGTAGATACACAAGTGGTTTTAAATTTTCTTTTTATTATTCCTTCAAATCGTCTCCCCTAATTCGAATTTTTCAGAATGTTTGATATTTGCGTTGACCTTGATGATATATACTAATCGAATGAGATACAAAACCGAGACTCTGACTCGAGTAGAAATTCACGATGTCTAAAAACGGACTTTCAGTCAAACTTCCAATTTTGAAATTTTTAAAGAAATTAACATTTTTCTATACATTAGTATAATAAAGTAGTTATCAAAATGTATTGCAGTAAGATATTCAGCCCCAAAAGATGGCGCTGCAGTCAAACGAGGAACTGGATGATATGTGTGGGGATGCATCACCACACTTCAACGGTTTCGCGGTTATTGACGTTCATCAGGAAGGGTCAAGCAATGGAACAGCTATGGTGCAAAAACTTCCTTGAACATAGGAAGTCACGTGTCTGGATGGAGTCACGAAAATGCGTTTTATTGCGCATTAGTACGCTCTGCATGTATTTGGAAATTCCAGATCAGAGATTAAAATGCTCATGGTCAAGGGCGGAAAACTGCTCCCGAATCTAAAGTGGTTCATATGCAGGCAACGCCACATCTGGAATTTATATTATGCGAAAATGCATTTAAAAACAAATTGATGTAAGCGGCACATGGCATTCCTTACAGACTTTAATTCGTTTTTATATACTTTATTACATATTTACAACAGTTGTTTCCATTTAATCTTAAAAATATAAGAAGGTGACTTTTTGATATTACACAGAATTTGAAGTTTTAAAGCAAAATTGTTTTTTATTTGTCAACTTGGTGCATTTTGAAATAGCGTTGTCATTAAAACAAATACAGAACGAGAAAAACAAATCTTATAATTCGATCTCTCTGATCATCAAATATACTTATTTTGTTGTTCTAACGACAATATAATTATTATTTCAGACTTAATAGATCCAATATACTTATTATTTTACAGATAGACTTAATAAACCCAATAGATTCATTATTTTACAGCGTCCATTATTTCTTACAGATCATCAAATAGATTGATTGTTGATTGCAATAGATCGACTTTTACTTAATAAAATTGAATAAAAATTAACATTTATTATTAACCACTAAATTTTGTAAATCTGTGGTATATAATATGTTTCATAAATACCATTGCAGTAAGGGATGTATGTACATTGATGATGAACATTAAGAAGCACTGTACTAACTGGTTCATGATGCCCTGTTTTTCAGTGGGAAGAAGATTGCATAGCTATAATTACCTCTTGCCAATCAAAAGTCAGGCACTTATCTAAAATTTTAGCGAGAGCACGACTCGAATTTACAACTACTTCATCTCGCTATATCTGCCATTCTAACAGATCTATTTTATGAGTCAGAAACATTTATAAATAAAACCCAGAAATTCAGGCAAAATGCCATATTTGTCTTTATTATAGTTTTAACTTATCATTTATATTTTTTTTTCTATTTATTTATTAAAAAAAGGATTTTTTTCGGAGCAGGGGTTCTACCCTAAATAACTGTTTTGGAATATCTTGTATTTTTTCTGCGATTTACGGTTTGTTTATTTAGTTAAATACTTACATTAGATTTTGAAAAACTTTAGTCATGTTCCTGATACAATTGGTGATATTATCATGAAAATATTTGAAAAACTTTATTCGGCAAGTCAAGGTTTCGAACATATTAAAGACACAGCGCATAGGAAAAGTCCTTGGTTTTTATGGTCCTATCGAACTCTCAATTCCTCATGTAATAACGGACTTCTTTAAGTAGGCCTCATAACTTTAGTTGGAGTGGAAAGATAATTTTCACTGTTTAAGACAGTATTAAAACATAGACGCCAGACTTTACAATTTGAAAAAAATAAAAAATAAATAAATAAATATATATATATATATATATATATATATATATATATATATATATATATATATATATATATATATATATATATATATATATATATATATATATATATATATATATAATATCAAGATTCAAGTAAATCAAGATTCGTTATCATATGATGTCATATTACCCATGTCACGTTTAAAGGAGCTGTCTTCTTCATTTTTGTTAAATATGGAATTATAATAGCGCTTAAGAATCGGATAATTATTTTTGCATGTTGTTCTTTCTATTTGTATGTTCTTTTTGTATGCGCCTATACCTTAGTAAAAATTCTGTTATTTGGTGTATACCTGAATGCTTCGTTTTATACTTTAATAGGTCTGGTATGTAATTGTCATATATTGTTTTATAAATATATAAATATATATATAATTTTATATATAATTATATATATATATATATATATATATATATATATATATACAGGTTGCCCCAAAAACATTGACCTCGGCTTTTATTCCTTAAATATTGATCTTAGACACATATAATAAATAACAAAGTTGCGTAAAAAAGGGCACAGAATTTCTTGAAATCGATTAGAATTTCAAAGGAATTAAATTTTAAGAAATGCAAAATTTAAATTTTTATACGCCCCCCCCCCCCCTCCTTCCCCCGTACAAAAACATTTCCAATGAATAAAATGTGCCCCATACACTAATAAGGTGATGTACAAATTTTCAGAATTTTATCATAAAAAGTCCCAGAAATATGAAAAGACAAAAATGTTGACTTAAAGCACTATTCGATGCATCGACATGGGTTCTTAGAGGAGAAAAATCATGTCGGCAGATCGCATTTCAGGGGTCATATACAAATTACGAAAGAAAACAATGATTACATAAATAAATAATAATTTTATTATTTATTGGTACAAAAGTATCTACACTGTGTAGAAATAATAACTTTACACAAAGATTGTTCAAAATGTTTTCCATCCATGCCAAAGATCAATTAATGATAAGAGACAGATATTATTTGCCTATAATGCATTTCTGCGTTGCGTCATTTGCACTCTTGCTGTAAACATTTACATTTTAATTTGTAATTAATTCCTCACCAACTTTGTTTAAACATATCTCTGGAACTTTTTATGATAAAATGCTGAAATTTTGTATATCACCTTATTAGTGTATGGGGCGCATTTTACTCAGTAAAAAATGCTTTTGTACGGAGACCGTATAAAAATTAAAATTTTGTATTTCTTCAAATTGAATCCCCTGAAAATTTTTATCGATTTCATAAAATTTTGTACCTTCTTTTGACGCAACTTTGTAATTTATTATATATGTCTAAGATCAATATTTAAGGAATAAAAGCCGAGGTCAATGTTTTTGGGACACTATATATATATATATATATATATATATATATGCGTTTCAGAAATCTTTGTATTTCATTTTACAGTTCGAACAAGCCTCGACCCAACTGAGATGAAAACTAGCAGCCCGACTAAACGAGAGATCATAAAACATCGGAAAGACAGAACCCAATACAGTAGCGCCAGCTAGTGTCATGAAAAGGGGGGGGGGGACGAGAAAAATTAGAAAATGAAGGAAAAGTCACATTGGAAGAGCAAGCAAAAAAAAAATACTTGTTACTTTATATATACATATGAGTTAAAAAAATATTGTTGATACAATGAGTATCTATATTGATATATAATACCGATACACCACTAAGCGATACGTATTGATACAATGAGCAGCAATATCGAAACAATATCGATAAACTACTATACAATTTGCACCTACACATTGAATAACTATATTCATACCGTATGACTCGTAACGGAATGATACGTATCAATATAATGTGTAGCTATCTTGATATTATACCAATACATCACTAAAGGATACATATCTATGCATTATTACATAATATGTATCAATTCAATGAGCATCTTCACTTATATCAATACATCACTAAATGATACGTATCGATATAATGATTAGTTATATTGATACAATATCGATACATTACTAAACAATACGTATCAATACAGTGATCAGCTACACTTATAGAATATCGATATCGTACTCAGTCAGTAATATGTAACGATACAATGAATAGCTATATTGATTCAATATTGATACATTAATAAACAATACGCATCGATACAATGAACAGCTACATTTTTAGAATATCGCTACACCACTAAATGATGCATATCGGTACACCATACTGATGCAAACTACGCTAGGTGACACTATTTTAAGTTTTCTTTTACTTTAAATAAATATAATGTGCTATGTTATATTTTGTGAACCCTGGAGGTGGTATAGCTGTTACATTTTATTCATCGCCCTTTATAATACCTTCCGTTAAGCATTATGGAGTGACAAACCTTTCGTCCTGTGACTCCTAAGCGACGTTCGTTAATCCGATCGAACTTAGTCGTTTTATTTTCGTTGGATATGGAAAAAGAAACAAGGCTCTATTTTATCTCTGGAACAGGAAGTGCTTCTCTCTCGACGTCTTAAGGATCTTTTTTAATCGGGAGATATACTGTATTTTATTTATCCTAAGGGAAAAAAATCTTCTATGTGTGTTGCAAATAGTAATCCAAACGTATAGTCAGTTTTGGGATTCTATTCGAAAACTCTTTGGGAAGCTAAATAAAGAACTTATCACCCTTTTAAGACATTACTTTTTCGATACGTATATAAAAAATCTAAAAATGAACATATATAAAAATATATCTAAACAGATTTTGTATGACTATATTTACATTACGAACAACAGCATATGAATCTATTCTACGCTTATTATATGATCGTCAGCATGGAATACTCGATATCTACAATTATAGCAAGAAAACCTGCTACATGTCATAATTGAGTGTTCTTGTCTGCAATAAGAGTGTAGTTCACATTTTCGGGAACTGCCTCTACTGGTAGATTCTGTGACTATAAATTTAGGCTTTGCAGTCTCGTATAGTTTGAGCTAACTTTTGACAAATCGATAAGACTGAAGTCATCAGTTTCCATAACAGTTTGAAACATTCTAGCACATTGCAAATTTTCTTGCTGTCATTGCAGATAACAGCAACTGTGGACCAGTTTCCCGATTACTTTGTTCTCGTCAGCATGGAATAGCTGTTATCTGCAATGGAAATCTGGCCATAACATGCCAATTTAGCCATGTTACGGCCGGATTTGACATTTTTAGGAACTTTTAGCACCTAAAAATGGCTAAATCTAACTACAAAATGGTTAAATTGTATGGAATATCTAAACAGAATAAATATTTTTGAGAGTGTTTTATTTAAGTACAGATATTGATTTTAGACGCAAAATGATTAATTAATTTTTTTCTAATTTTCGCTACTCTTCTTTAATATAATATTTTTATATTTTAACACAATAAAATGTATTTTTCAACTTTTACATCAATTAAAAACAAATAATGCCTAATTTTTACATTATTAATCATTTTTGCTCAAACGTGAATAAAATAAGCTCTTTCTGACAACAATAAAAGCAAAAATAAAATAAAATATATTTATCTTAGTTTTTGTCATAAAAGTAAGATAAACAACAAACATAGCAGATAAAAAACAAAGTAGGCTATCTAATTACAACAAGATTTAGACCTACAAAATGTGTTGTGCAATAAGCCTGTCCCCCCTGACCGAGAGATGTCAGTAGCAATGATTTCGGCCCTCTTTTGCAAGTCGACATCTGAAAAATAAAAGCATAAAGCCGCTTAAAATAATTCCCGCTCATAAAGGCCGACTTGTCAGTCCATTAGTTAAATGAAAGCTCTGTTGAGATGGGTCACTTTTTGTAAAAGCTTTCTATCTTCCAAAAGAAAGTTTGCGTTTTAGAACCAGAATTTTTTCAAGAGTTTATAAAATATGTATTTCGAAACAATTATTTTAGAATTTAAAAAAAATATTCAAAATAATATTTGCATTGCAACTGTCACATATCCTTTGTAAAAAAAAAAAAAAAAAAAAAAAGCTTGCGTTTTTCTACATTGACTTACGAACAGACTGCAAATCGTACAGTTCTGAAATTGTACATAAACAGACTAACATGAACCCGTAGTTATGCAAGATGAACTTTCTTTCTTTCGACTCAAACCATCAGACCTACCCGAAGGTGTAAAGTAAATGTTTGGATGGCCCGAACAGTGATACTAAATATAGACCAGAACCCAGTAGGGGCAGCATCCACGGAGACAGTACCTGTCACCAACCTCTCGGGAGATCTTTTGGATCCACAGATTTGACGTGTTTGTACTCCAGGTAAACATGGAGATAGTTTGGGCAGAGCCGTAACACGCAACACTCATTTCCATCAAGTGCAATCCCAGTGTCTTAACCACTAGGCTATCCCGCCCAACAACATATATTTAGAATTTTGATTTAGGTCTTAGTTATAAATATTAAATAATAATAAATTAAATATTAATTAAATGTTAAAATTTTGCTTTAAAATTAAATAATAATAATTTAAATATTAATCAATTAATTGTAATTAAATATTAATTAATTAGATTTGGCATTGCCAGAATAAATTTTACATTAAATGCAGCAGTGCAAGTGCTACATGCGCGCGACTGAAAAAAAAATCTTTTGCAACTTTATGGATGGGGAATGGGGGGTAATCTTTTGCAACTTTAACCAGTCTTACGACGGACTTGCCCGTCTAATTTTACAATATTCTAACATAAATCACGATACATTTAAAAATATTGGTGAAAAATATCTACATTTACATAACCAACAATCGTCTGCTTTTAATAAAATTCAGTATCTTATATTTAAAAACTTATGATCAATATTCAAGGAAATTACTACCTTTTACGAATAAGCTTTTATATTAAGATATTACCAGCCACTTAACTTTACGGAACAAGACGTTCAAAATATCACAATAAAAAAGAGAGAGCTTTTTTTCCAAACTAAACTAGATTCCACAGTGTACATTGTTTTGGCAATTAAGTCAAGAACTGCTTTAAAGAAAAATTATCATCCGGTAGGCAACTGCACTGGTTTCAGAAATTACCATCACCCTATGTTTTCACAAGACCCCCTATGCAGACATTGTTAATGCCTGCAAAGTAATTGCATGTTTCCTATTATCCTTCCCCCAAAGTTCAAGACCTTTGCACAGCTGCACTGCGTACTCCGCAGTGGATAAAATACCCCTACCCGGCTTCCGTCTTGAGAAAAACTGGTTGGCATAATCGTTTTCAAAATTTTATATTGTTCAGATCGGAATAATTTGCGAGATCACGAACTCGTGTAAGAGGGCCATAGGTGATAAATGGGTGCTCGTAGAATATTAAGCAGATTCTATTTCTTAAGTCGTGCAACCAATGAATACTCTTAAATTGAAAGATGAAAGCTTTTAGAAAGCGATATCGCTCCAGTCTTTCGTGGTTAACAATTTGAATCCAATTGCATTACACCTATGCTAAATGATTTGGATATAAAACCACCTGTCAATTCCGGTAATGAGAAATGGGGGTAGCTTTATATCCGGCGTACCTTTCTGTATCAATTTGCTTTATTGTCCTGTTATGTTAGTGTTTCTAAAAATGTGATTCGCTGCCTATTAGTAGGACACGGAGTTCTTATTTCTTAAATCGTGCAACCAATAAATATTCTTATATTGAAGGTTGAAAGCTTGTATTGAAAAATCATTTTGATATAAAAGTACTTGTCAATTCAGGTAATGTGAAATGGAGATAGCTTTAATATATCCGGCGTACCGTTTTGTATCAATTTGCATTATGTTCCTTTAAAATTATGTTTTTCTGAAAGTGAGATTCGCAGCCAAGCGTGATTCGTAGTGTGATTAAGCCACGGAGTTCTTATTTCTGAAATTGGGCAACCAATGAAATACTCTTGTATTGAAAGATGAAAGTTTTCGAAAGTGATAGCATTCCAATCTTTGTGGTTAACAATTTCAATCCAACTGCATTACACCTATGCTAAATGATTTGGATATAAAACCACCTGCCAATTGCAATATGAGAAATGGGGGTAGATTTTGCATATCCGGCGTATCTTTTTGTATCAATTTGTGCTCCTTTTATGATAGTGTTTCTGAAAGTGTGATTTGCAGCCAATTAATAAGTCGTGGCATTCTTATTTAAGTCGTGCAACCAATACATCCTTTTAAATTGAAATATAAAAGTTTTTAGAAAGCGATATCGCTCCACCCTTTCGTGGTTAACAATTTGAATCCAATTCCATTAGATCTATGCTAAATAATTTGGACATAAAACCACCTGTCAGTTCCGGTAATGAGAAATGGGGGAAGCTTTTATATGCGTAGCGTTGTACCTTTTCTGTATCAATTTGCATTATGGTGGAAATATAATATTCCTTTTATGTTAGTGTTTCTAAAAGTATGATTCGCAGTCTATTAGTAAGCCACGGAGTTCTAAATAGATCGCAAACGAAAGTACACCAATTGGATTAATCTTGTCTATATTGAATATTTCTAATATATCACAGTAAAATTTGGATTAAAAATCCAGTAAAACTGAAATTAGATTCTGAATAATTACACATGATTAAAGTCAATCTTCATTTAACAGTTGTTTTCTTGCAAAACTGAAAGTATTGTGGAATCCTACATAGTAAAGATGTTTTTGTGTCTGTGTGTGTATCTGTGCGGTCTGTAGTGGAAAATCTAAGCATCGTGCAGCCATGAAAGTTGGTACACGGATACTTCAGGACCCGGAAAAGTGCACAACATGTTTCAAATTAGAATGTTAGATTTAATTCGAACTTGTATTTTAATTATTTTATGTTTTAGAATTTTCACATATATCAGTTCCTTGGCGACCGAAAATACCATCATGAAGTTTCGGGTTTTTTTAACATCGGAAATATCGATGCACACTTTTACCAACGATATCCGAAACGCTTACGTAAGATAATTTTTTCATATTTATTTTTACTTTCCTTATATACATAATGTATAAAGAAAGTACTGTGACGGGGTGGAAAATTCAAATTCGTGTTTTCGACGGGAGAGCACGTTTCAAGCATCCCTGATCATGAATCGAGCATTTTTGAAGTGATGTCTATGTGTGTGTGTGTGTCAGTGAGTCTGTGAAGAAGATATCTCACGAACCAATGGAGCGATTCAAATCAAATGTGATACAAAAATCACAATCCGTGAATACTGGAAGCCTATTGTTTTCAAACACAATCGAATACTCAGAACCCCTAAATTTTCGAGTGAAATTTTGAAAATATCGTTAAAAAATCAAAATCTCTAATAAAGTTACGCAAATAGACATTTCCTATGTAATTTTTCCTTAAAAAACGATTGACATAAACTTTAGAACGCTAGCATGAACCGTTCTCGAGATATTGCACATTTTTCAAATAAATTTATCAAAAAATCCCATGAATTAAAAAGAAATATTAACTGTTAAGAAGCATGTTCACTTTTCATATGTACTATCATGCGATAAATTTGGTGACATCATTCACTAGGATCTAACTCGTTCCATTTACGAGAAAAGATACTTTGAGTAAAACTTTTGTATTTGAACGCCAATAGTCATTTATCTGCTGTAAGAATAACTTATTTCTCCGTCGATAACGCTTGGCTAGTTTTAGGCTACAAATTTGGCAGAATGTCGCCAACCTAGCGACTTTTTTAAACGCTGCCAAATTAACGAAAATCTCTCCAAATGGATCAAAATGCCGCTAAATCAATCAAATGACTACTAATTGAAGAAAATTCAATATCTTAAAAAGAATATAAGTATCTACTATAAGAATAACATTTGTATTAACATTTTTTATTAACATTAAAGTGTACAAACAGTAAATTCATTGCATTACATGAGGAAAGTCATGTGCTGCCCACATCAGATTTTTTATAATTGTACGCGTGAAGTCTCTCTATTAATGTAACCATCTAGAAGTTCCCGGTAACCTAGAACAATGTTTCTCAACGACTTGGCCGCCACATTCACCTGAAATTTGTCGTTTTAGGTTTCCAAGCATTTTTTATGAATAAATATTTCATAGAAATTATTACTTTAATTTGTAAGATATGTGATTGTTTTCGTGGACTTGGTGCTCAAAAAACTACTTAAAATGTTTTTGTAAGTCATTAATGTGCATGGTCGTTCAAAGAGGAGGGTCAACGTCACAGAGACAGGTATCGAGTCAGTTGATATTGCAAGCCGTATTCTTAAGTTTGCCGCTCCCTGGAGAAAGTTCTATGAGTGCCTATGTAAATGTATCCATATGATTAAGAATGTATCCATTTTGTTAAGAATAGGTAAACTCACTGTTCTGCCAAAGTGGACCATGATTTTGGAAAAAATAAATGTTTGATAGCCACTAACTGGGAACTACAAATATGAAACGTACTGTAACGAGTAAGAATAAGAACAGCCTAACATCTCGTGTTCTAATTATTCCATCGATATCAGGGAAAGCAGTGTGGAATGGTATAATGCAGAATTGGACAACCGATGTCTGGCTTGCCAGACGACATTTTATCCATTAGAATATTGGAGCAATAACCTTTTAATCTATAATTGACGTCAACTATATTTTCTTCCCCTATGTATTTAATATATATTTCAAAATCCTTCAATCCAACAAAATACGTATATCACAATTTCATACAAAAAATGTTATAAGGCTTATTTCATTATTCACTTTTCATTTTTTTTTTCAAATTAATAAAATTCAGTTAATACCTTCTATTTCAAGGCCTGTCAAGGTATAAAAATATTTTAAAATATGGTGACGATTAAACTGGGAGGGTGTTATCATCCCTATGGGAGGGGAATCACTAGTATATAGGCATCTAAAAACTTTAAGAGATGGGCTTTAAAAGTTTGGGTACTTCTTTAGATCTTGACTTTATTCAGATTAATACACGTCACAGCGGATGGCACAGGACGGCATTTGTCAAGTAGGATTTACAAAAAAAATAAGACATATGGTTCCTTAACTCACGGATTAAAATAAAGAAACACATCCGGGTTTCAATGAATAAATGCATTGTTGACTGTATACTAAGTAATAAGTTTATATTTCGAAAGCATTAAACATATTAAGCGTGCATATATCCTTGAATTTTAACAAGAATGAAGCTTCAGACTGTTTATGAATCAAATATAATTTTTAAAAAAATGAAAAAACGCTCAAAACTGAATAATAAAAGCCATTAAAATAAAAACCTCGGTGGAAATGCACCGTGTACTACATTTTAGGGGTCAATCGATTTCAAAGGCGCAAAAAAATGTAAATTTTCTTCAGGATAAGCAAGAAGAGCAACCTCACTTATTCAAGCAAGTTCAGCATATGCTGTGGAATAACATGCGGGGTTAAAGACGGAAGAAAGTTGCAATGGCCACGAGAAGAAATGAAAAGAGGTTAAAGCAAGGAAGAAGAACGAGTAGTACGATACTACAGATAAATGGAAAAAAATCACGGATTAGCGAAAATAGTAGAAAATAAGAAATAACGGAAAGAAATCAATGCGATAAGAGAACGGGTAGCAAAACGAATAGAAACAGCTGAATAATGGCAATCGAAGAATATGGGACGTTTAAACAACTTTTAAAAAAACAAGAAAATTAAGTAGAAATAATAAGAGAGGACAAAATAAAAAAAAAAACAGGAGTGAATATGAAAAAGAAATATAAAGGGGCCAACTGGAACCGAATATATGAACAACTTCGTCCGGCTATATCGGCTATATGAACAATTTCGTCCGGCTATATCGGCTATATAAACAATTTCGTCCAATAAAATTGTGGGAAAACACTTAAAATCCGCAAAAGGAAAACAAATAATTATAAAATATAGAGAGCAGACCAGAATGTAAAATTAAGCCATAGATATCCAAATGGAAGGAGAAAAGAGACAATAATTGTTAACAAGGAATTTTGATTGAAAAATGATAGAGAAACTTTCAAGAAAGTATAATTCAAAAATTGAATTAGTGAAATGACCCTGGCTTCTAAAAAATTTAAAACACGATTAGAATCCCAAGAATGTTCAGCAATTGCATACTTTAATAACTCTTTAGAAACATAATGCGTATGTTCCTTATTATAAAATTCAGGAGCCCTTTTTGTTTAACCAACATAATCAAGATGGAATTCGCATGAAATGTGAAAAGCCATTTAACTGGATCTGATTCAAATTATCTTTAAGTAAACGAAATGTTGCGCTCAATTCAGCAAGTCTGTTAACAGAATCAGCTGGAATATTCAGTAGTTGTTAATGACCACATGTTATGCACTCAGACACATTTTTGTTTCCGGTGGGCCACTCACTGCAAACTCTAATAACTCCTGCCCTCAAAGTGTTCACAAGTACAGCCACTTTGCTAATGTTCGCACCTCAGCTTTGAATGCCCTTGATTATTCTATGTTCAAAGTCATATTTCTCCAGTTATTCTTTTAGCAGTGAACTTCGTCAATCTTCAACCTTAACTTCTTATTCCAAATCAGTGATCTAATGTCAGTAACATTACATAGAAGGGTAACTTTGCATCATTTGCACTCTTTCGCGCAGGAAGCCGATAATCACCCTGGCAGCAGGAAATCATGTACTGTAACTTTGCTAAACTCTGTGGTGATTGACAAAGTCAATCACACAAAGCAGTAAACTTTAAATTTCTGCCTATAAAAACTGTAAATTGAAAGTGCATCCGAGAGGTAGGTAGTAGGTTGAAGGATGGTATATAGTCCCTGCGGTTGCCACTACCATTTTGTTCCAGTCTACATTGGGTGGTCATTTCCCGATTATCCATAACCGATACCTCACACCTTCAGGTAGGTCGGACGGACTGGATAGAAGGAAAAACCGTCCATGGGCATATCATACACATGCAAGCGACCTAGGAAACAAACAGAAAGGGAAAAATAAATCAGTACGTATGATTTTAATTTTATATTAATACGTAGCTTTACTAGTAAGGGAGTATGGCATCATATTTTACAATGATGCTTCACATTTTCGATTTTAAGTTAATAGATTGTCGTAACTGTATAGTAATGGTAATTACAAAACCGATGTTAAATAAGATGAAGTTAAATAAGCAATTCATCAACGAACTTTAATGATATAACATTCGTTTATTGTTGATATTTTCTTCATAGTTCAAAACATAATGCACTCTCACTAGACATTAAGGTACTTTGATTATAACAGTTTCCGTTAAAGAAAGAAAGGACCAGGTTTGAAGATATAGCAAAGTACTTGTTATGAAACAAATCTGCATAGTGTAATAAATTTTGCTCATATACGTCTACGGGTCCATAATTTATAAAAATATTTTTATAAATTGTTAATCTCATAAGCAAGTAATATATTAACGCTTTAATTGTGGGATTGATAGTAGTTTTAGGTGGTTAATTCACCATAGAGCAAACTGAACCATGTTACTTGAAATAGTACATTATAATGATTTAGACCTATCTATACACTAAATCAATATCTGGGAGCTAGTACTGTTGAATATTTATCCGCGAATTTTCCGCATTTAGGAAAATTTAATCCTTAGATAATAAAATGCCAGTTAAATAAAAGATGGCTGATGCGTTCGTTCAATGAACATTGAATTTAATTTGGCAACATGTATGATGAAATTTCATAAATTGGATACAGCTCATGTCACTTTATCAGGGTATGATAACAACTAAACACAACCTGGCTGTCCCTAGTTTTAATACGTTGGGAAGAGACAATAAAATATATTTAGAATGGTGATTTAAGTACTACCATTCCTTATCGGTTCAGAACCCCTCAAGTGTTCCTTAAAATGTGGTCAGTGGATCACTTGTGAGAACTAAAGCAATTTGAAATTGTTCGTTAATCATATTTTTGGAATGCATTGAGTTTTATGCCAGCAAGACATTAAATTATCACAATAGCTGCTGACCTGCATTGAATTATCACCACAATTGCTAACCTAAATTGAATTACCACAACAATTGCTGGCCTACATTGAATTTTACGTAGGTATTTCAATGAAAATTTTCATATTGGTGACGTATAATGTGACGTTGGCGGTCACGTTGGTGACATTTCATGTGGGTTTCACGTAGGTGACCTACTTACGTACGTAGGTGAATATATTGTTATTTAATAATATTATTAACATACATTGAATGTTATATCAACAGTATATTGAATTATGCCAAAGGCTGTTGGCATACATTGAATTTTACGTAGGTTTTCCACTGAAATTTTTCATGTTGGTCACGTAGAGGAACCACTTAAAACTGCATTATTGTTAGCATGCATTAAATTTTATGTTAACAATATAATAATATATGCCAACAATTGTTGGTATACAATACATTTATGTAGGTGTTCTACTTTAAAAAGTTTAGAATTAAAATTCAGGAATCAAAAAATTAAATTTTAATAGCGACACAGAAGGAAGCTTTGGATTGAAGTTTGCTTTCAGTTAAAAGATAACAATTGTTTTTCTGCAGAAATGACAATGGTAAAATATGTGTGCAAGGAAATTATGTTCACCGTATTATCATACAATCAATTCAGTATAGAAAGAATTATCTACCATTTTAAATAATAAAAAATAACTGCTCAATTTTGCTCTTAAATGGGTAATATCAGTCTAAAGGAATTTATAAAGAAACTTGTCACCGCAACCGGGACTCGAACCCTGGATCTCCGAACTGCCAGTCGACGCTCTACCGTTGAGCTATTGGAACGATATTGCAAGTTCTTATCTTTGGAGTGGATCTTATCGTTGGACTCTGCATTCTCCACTTTTTTGTCAAATTGGTGAGTAAATGAAAATCTGCCTGATCACCTCCTTGCTACTTTTACCTCAAGTTAGCCTCCTGCAGCTACTATTTTTACCCAGGCTAGTATCCTGCTGCTACTATCTATATCCAGGTTAGTATTCTGTGTGGTCGTTATCCTTTTATCGTCGCTGCATATTCCAGAGCCCACAGAATCCGTGCTAGTTCTACTAAGGTCACTTTCATATTTTCAACATCTTTGCACTAACTTTCAGGGTTAATTCGTTCGGGCGCCATTGTAAAGAACTTTGCCGTCCCAACCGAGACTCGAACCCTGGATCTCCTAACTGGCCAGCCGACGCTGTACCGTTGAGCTATTGGGACGATACTGCAAGTTCTTATCTTTGAAGTGGACTCTGCAAATTCTTACATAATATTATAAGCAAATAGATTCATATATGTATATAGAAAGACATATTAGTTTTCGTCTTTATTTGGGATATGTGTGATATTTTTCTTCAAGATCCAAAAATCTACTAAAAATATTAAAATTCGTGTTTGTTTGCTTTACCATTACTATAAATATCTCACCATTAAAATATAATTTTATTAAAAATGTATAATGGTAAATACAAATGGGCCGCGAAATCATTTAAAAATGCAGATGTTGGTTACGAAGACATATTGAACTACCACAGTGGTCCACAATAAAAAAAGTTTTAGAACCACTGGATTAGTATAAGATATCTCAAAACCAATCCAAGTTTTCAGATCAAAATAACGGTTTTGAACACATTTCAGTGGACGGGAGTTTTCATTTTGGTGGGAATTTTAAAACGTCCAGCCCCTCTCAGAAACAAAAATTTCATAAAAAAGTACTTTAGTACTAAACAAAAAAGTTTCGGCGTGGAATCCCGGCTCTAGAATATCCCTTTAAGGCAGAATTATACGTAGCAACTTCCACATGTAGTTATCGTAAGTTTTCTTGTAATACACGCTCTACTTTCCCATAGGGAAGCCCACGTCAGAAAGCACACGAGAAAGTTGTAGCGTGTAATGCTACCTTTGAGTAGGTCTCTAACTACAATGGCTATCAACCGGCAGATTTTCTACGGCAAAGTAAACTTGACAACGCAAAATCCAGATTTGCTATCAGAAGCGGTCACATTGTGAGAAAGAGTGGATAAGATTTAAGCTCCTATTAAACACAAAATGATTATGAAATTCTTTAAGATTGAACTGGATTAAATATTTATAATATGGAAACCCAGGTCCTTCCAGGCATTCTCTTTCTGTAGTTCTCTACTTTCAATGGCTATCGAATGGTTAGTTTGCTATTGCAACGGAAAATCGGGTCAAAGTAAAAGCTGCTATCAGAAGCATACACATTGGATGGAGGATGAATCTTCAGTCCTTTCTAAAGTTCATTATGTTTAAAATTGAGCTAAACTAAATAATTCGAATATACGAGTAGAAGACCAGTCCCCACCCACCCCACCACCCACCACCATCACCACCTGGGACTTCCCTTTGAGTAATGTTCACTACCTGCAATTACTATCAAAGGGCTTATTTACTAAAAGAACGTAAAATTTAAGAAGATGCAAACTGGGAGAAAAAGTCGAATACTTTATCATTATTTTTTATTTCAAATTCTTATTCCCCAGTATCATTAATATAATTCATCAGAGTGAAAGGGAACAAATTCACCAGCAAGCATCCTAATCAGTTTCCAAGATCTTAACCTACAAACACGGATCAGCAGTCGTACCTCATCCCTCCGACTAAAACAGTGGCAATGATTTGAGCCTGCTTTTCTTGACGACGACGTCCGACCACCGAGACGATAAACTCCTTTCTTAACCGGGCTGCCTCGTAAAAGAGGCCACACCACTCCATTAATTAGGAGGGGACATAAGAGAGCCCATTATGGAAATAACGTTCGCAGCCGGAGGACGACGTGTCAACCTCCCCCCTCCCCCTCCACCCGACGTGTGCGGCGGTAATTAAATTAACGCTTTAATTTCGCGCGTGTCTTGCAATCTGTGGCGTTTTGTGCTTCTGTTTCTTGGAAGTGTCGGGCAGGAATCAGAGTTTCAAGTGTCGGGGAAGGCCTAAAATGGAGGCTACCGAATTCACGTTCGAATGACATTAGGAGGTCGTTATGAGAATGAACATATCCGGGCGAGGGCGAGTAATAATTATTGGGTAGGGAAAGTTTTGTCCAGAAAAAAGCAATTAATGTGTCTTCTAGTGCGATAGGCTGTGATCATATAATCACTGCTTTGTTTTTTATTGCACCTTTCTCTCTTAATGGTTGAAGTACTTAGACTTTTTCGCAAGTTGATGGTACATCACGGTTTGCTCGGATTTTTGTTCGAGAAACTGTTTGGCCAAATGGGAAACGTTTAGGATTAAAGAATTAATTGATATAATACTTTATTTAATAATGATGATGATGACGATAAAATACTTCTTTTTATGCTACTTTTTTATTGCTCATTATGAAGCTTGTCTTTACACATGGTTTCGCTTTAATATTCTTTGCGATCCCTCGTTTAATATCGTAATATATATTTTTGTCCTCATATTTAACAAATCGTTCTCTTACGGTTTTAATATTTAGATAACATTTTTGTTGTTCGTATTTGTTTAAAATTATTTTACACAAGAAAATAGTAAATTCGCATTTTCTGAAAGAAATTAAAGAGTTTTTATTCTCTCTATGACCGAGCATAATTTTGTAAGTTGTATATGATACTCAATCAAGATATTTAGACAGGCTTACATGTGACTTGGCAAATATATTAATACATATTTAAAATTTTGTGTGTTAAAAATGAAAAATAACAAGTATCTCGTTCTAGATAAATTACATAAGGATAATTGTATTAGATTATTGTCATTTTGCACCAAATAATTGTCTATGTCCAAGCTATCTAGTTGCTATTTTGTACAAATTGAATAAATGAAGTTTAAGTAAAATGGATTTTGTATATTAAATTTTGTATACATTGAATTGAATTGGTAATTTATGGTTTTAGCTCAATTCAAAAAGGCAATAGACAAATTATTATTATATATTTATGACAGGCATACTAAACTCCATGCTTTTGAACATCACCTCTATACTACACATTTATTTTTCATCCATTATATAAATTCAAATGATTTTACGTTTCCCTGGGAAGTGCACAATATCTGTCCATTATGCCAGGGAAGAGTTGTAAGATGGCATCTCTTGGTAACTGAGCTGCGTGTTCAACAGGACAGTACAGAACTAGGAAAATTTCATGCTTGTAGCTTCACTTTTTCCGTTAATTCCGCTTTCTTTTTCTTATACAAAACAAGTTTCAAGAAAAAAATTAGAATCGGAATTTTAAACAAATTTACTTTACTAGTAGATGCATGTTTTTTTTCTAAAATTATTTTCAAAATTACATTAAAAAAAACAAGAAAGATCAATCATGCTTAAAGCATTTATTATGAAACGCTTTCCAACTTCAATGCAATTTTATTTAAACATGTCTAAATTGGAATACATTCCTCGGTAATATTTTAAAACTTATCACAATACTACATTAATTTATTATATTTGAAAACTTAAACCTTCATCGAAAAAAATGAACTTCATTCAAATGACGGCATTGAAATATAAATTGCCTGGTTTAAACATCTCTTAAATGTGATACATTCCTCGGTAATAATTTTAGAATTATCCTAAAACTACAATAATTTATTATATTTGAAAACTTCATCGAAAACAACTGAAATTCATTCAAATGACGTTATAGAAAAAATAACACACCTGCCTCTCTCTATAAAAGCAGCATTTCATTCATAAATAATTTCCCATTCATGTCATTCATCACAATACTATAATAATTTACTTTATTTAAAAATTAGGACCATGGAGCTACAAGTAATTAAACTCTATGCGTAAAACTTCATCGAAAAAAATCGTCTTTCTCTTTGTAAAATTAATGAATATTTCATTCGTATCAGCTACGCAGACTCCATGAACTAAATGATTTTGTGTTAAAGAAATACAGAAACTCTAATAAAACTCATTCTACATATTTTGCTGTTTACATTTCACATAGGTGAAAAATAGGCTTCGTTGTAGACATAATCAAATTTGGATGAGCATTTAAACTCAAATATATTGCAATTGCGCTGTTTCAGTATGTAGATGCACAGAATTTAAGCAACAATAAAGCGGTTTTAGCACGGACACAACACTCAATATGAATTAAAAAGAACTTTAAAAATCACGATTTTGGGACAAGACGGATGCCATATATCATTTTGAAGTGGGTCAAGTGATATTTTCATATCATGGTCACGTGATCGCTTCATATAAGAGGTGTTATTATTATTTTAATTTTTATTTAAAAAAGTACTGAATATATTTCGCTGAATTTTTTTTATATATTTTATGGAGCAATTTGAATATTGCTTAAAATTTTCGAAGCAATTTGTGAATTTGAAATCCGCTTAAAAAATGTTTGAAAAATTAGGTCTTATAGGGCTCAATGTATTTCATTTTTTTCGACCCGGGTTCCATCCAAAACTAATTGGGTGATATTATTCATTTATATTTCCATAGGTCCTACAGGCCGTCTGAACAACATACTAAAATTACATTTTGATTAAGTCATTTTTACGGCAGTTATCGTGCTAAGGGACAGACAGACAGAATGAAGAAAGTCAGAAACACTTTTCAACTTTGTTGTAAAGTGTTAAAAATTAAAATAAATATGATACGTTTTTAACACTTTACAACATAGATGAAAAGTGTTTATGACTTTGTTCATTCTGTCTGTCTGTCTGTCTGTCCGTTAGCACGATAACTGCCGTAAAAATGACTTTATCAAAATGAAATTTTAGTATGTTGTTCAGACTGTCTGTGGGACCTATGGGAATATAAATGAATAATATCACCCAATAAGTTATGAATTGAACCCGGTTTGAAAAAATGAAATACATTGAACCTTATGGGACCTAATTTTTCAAGCATTTTTTATGCGGATTAAAAATTCACAAATTGCTTCAAAAGTTTTAGGAAATATTCAAATTATCCCATAAAATATATAAAGAAATTTCAGCAAAATATATTCAGTAATTTTTAAATAAAAATTAAAATAACAATTACACCTTTTACATGAAGAGATCACGCGACCCACTTCAAAATAAAATATGGCATCCATCTTGTATCAAAATCGTGATTTTTAAAGTTCTATTTAATTCATATTTAATATTGTATCCGTCCTAAAACTGCTTTATTTTTGCTTAAATTCCGTGCATCTTCATAGTGAAACAACGCAATTACAATATATTTGAGTTTAAATGATCATTCAATATTGATTATTTCTACAACAAAGCCTAATTTTCACTTATGGCAAATGTAAATACCAAAAGATGTAGAATGTGTTATATAAGAATTGCTGCATTTCTTTAACGCAAAATTATTTAGCTCATGGAGTCTGCAATATAGCTGATATAAATGAAATATTCATTGATTTTACACAAAGAAGCAGATGATTTTTTCGATGAAATTTTAAGCATAGAGTTTAATTACTTATACCTCCATGGTCTTAAGTTTTTAAATAAAATAAATCATTATAGTATTGTGATGAATGAAATGAATGGGAAAAAGTTATGAATGAAATGCTACTTTTATAGAGAGAGCCAGGCGTGTTATATTTCGATGACATCATTTGAATAAATTTCATTTGTTTTCGATGAAGTTTTCAAATATAATAAATCATTGTAGTATTATGATAATTTTAAAAATATTACACAGGAATGTATCGCATTTTAGAGATGTTTAAATAAAATTGCATTGAAGTTGGAAAGTGTTTCATAATCAATGATTTATGCATGATTGATCTTTCTTGTTAATGTATATTTCCGTTCCTTCATTATATTTCATTTTTAACACTTTACAACAAAGTTGAAAAGTGTTTATAACTTTGTTCATTCTGTCTGTCTGTCTGTCTGTCTATCCGTTAGCACGATAACTGCCGTAAAAATGACTTAATCAAAATGAACTTTTAGTATGTTGTTCAGACGGTCTGTAGCACCTATGGGAATATAAATGAATAATATCACCCAATTCGTTTTGAATTGAACCCGGGTTGAAAAATGAAATACATTGAGCCCTATGAGACCTAATTTTTCAAACATTTTTTAAGCGGATTTAAAATTCACAAATTGCTTCGAAATTTTTAGATAATATTTAAATTGTTCCATAAAATATATAAAAAAAAATTCAGCGAAATATATTCAGTAGTTTTTTAAATAAAAATTAAAATATAATATAACATTTCTTAAATGAAAGGATCACATGACCATGATATGAATGTATCACGTGATCCACTTCAAAATGATATATGGCATCCATCATGTCTCAAAATCGTGATTTTTAAAGTTTTTTTTATTTCATATTGAGTGTTGTATCCGTCCTAATACCACTTTATTTTGGTTTAAATTCTGTGCATCTACATACTAAAACAACGCAATTACAATATATATATGAGTTTAAATTCTCATCCAAATTTGATTATTTCTACAACGAAGCCTATTTTTCACTTATGTAAAATATAAACAGCAAAATATGTAGGATGAGTTGTATAGGAATTGCTGTATTTTTTTAACGCAAAAGAATTTAGCACATGGAGTCTGCATAGCTGATATGAAGGAAATATTCATTGACTTTACCGAGAGAAGGATGATTTTTTGCGATGAAGTTTTAAGCATAGAGTTAAATTACTTGTAGCTCCATGGTCTTAATTTTTAAATAAAATAAATTATTATAGTATTGTGATGAATGACATGAATGGGATATTATGTATGAATGAAATGCTGCTTTTTTAGAGAGAGCCAGGCGTGTTATTTTTTCTATGACGTCATTTGAATGAATTTCAGTTGTTTTCGATGAAGTTTTTAAATATAATAAATTATCGTGGTATTATGATAATTCTAAAATTATTACCGAGTAATATATCACATTTTAGAGATGTTTAAACCAGGCAATTTATATTTCAATGCCGTCATTTGAATGAAGTTCACTTTTTTCGATGAAGTTTTAAATTTTCAAATATAATAAATCAATGTAGTATTGTGATAAGTTTTAAAATATTACCGAGGAATGTATTGCATTTTAGACATGTTTAAATAAAATTGCATTGAAGTTAGAAAGTGTTTCATAGTCAATGCTTTGAGCATGATTGATCTTTCTTGTATAAATATCACTTTTCAAACTTTTAAACATTAAGTTTTGAAGAATCACGTGCCTGAATTTTTTTTTATATGAATATAATATATATATATATATATATATATATATATATATATATATATATATATATATATATAAATGTCGATATCATATATTAATTGTAATGTATAATATCGTCAATTTTTTCAAAAGTTAGCGACTTATCCTAGTTGGCAACATACAAATAAAATTATTCTATTTGTAATAAAAGTAAAAGTTTTATATAAAAGTAGATGTTTCTTTCACTTATTATTCCATGCAACACATAATATATGTAAAGGGAATGTATTGGTGTAAAAAGACACCGACCATCGAATATTGATATATCTGCGCGCTTTGAGTATAAGTAGCTGAAAAACTGGCGTTCTGAGCCACTTGGAGGAGGCGGTTTAGCGGTACAGGTATACCGCTTCCTCATAGGAGGAGGAGATGGGAATACCCCAGACCAGATCAGAAAAGGGAGTGAATCATGGGAGGGGGAATATATATATATAATTTTTAAATAAGTAAATTAAAAAACTGATATTTTCTCCATAAAAAATGACTTTCGCTGCACTCAACTTTCTGCTAGCATGACACCTTATTTGAACTTCAAAATTGCTTTAAAAAGTAAAGAAGTGATATATTATCCAAATGAAGAACTATGAAAAAAATTTTTATTAATTTTTAACAAAAAATGCTTAAACAAAATTACGTATTTTTGAAATTTGGACAGATAAAAAATTATAATTCAAAAACTTTTCATTTAAAACATATAGTCGGTAATTTTAAACATATGTAGAATTTATACATGTGAGCAAAATATTAAACGATTATTTTCAGCCATTTCTTTTAAATCATCAGCGCAAGGTGTAAGAGCATAGTTTTGATATAATCACCGTTAAAGTTGAAATTAACATAAAATGACGCAAATCTAACAAATTTTTCTTATAAAATCTTTAAAGTTTAGATATACTACTATTTGATATTTCTGTAGTAAAAATGAAGTGTTTAATGAGATAAAAGTAAGCATATTAACATTTTAATTGAAATATTATAAAATAAGTAATGTTTTCAATTATAATCATTATAATCTTACAAATGCCTGATGACTTATAATATGTAAAACTTAAAAATGTTTAAATTATACTTTTGAACTGCATATTCTAAAAGACGGAATAAATCCAATCGGAATAAACCCGATATGAAGAAACAATTGAACTCACTGATCAAATAATATATTATTTAAAAAGTTTTAATTTTACAAACAAAATATTCCATTATTTTATGCGTATATTGTTTTCATATATGTATGCAAAATTTCAAACAATTAGATTTAGCCATTTTAGAGAAATCATGCTGCAAAAACACTTTATAAGGAAAGTAACGTTAAAGTTAAAACTCGCTTTTACGCATTGCCTGCATGATTTATATAACATTGCTGAACAGAATTGCATAAAATTTCGAACATATGTACAAACAATGTTTATGCATAAAATGACGAATTATTATGTTATCAAAATGAATACTTATGAATTACTAATTTTTTCATAGCCCGAAAATAGTGCGGGCTGATATATCGCCGACTTCGAAATAATGAGATGAAGAATATATCTTCAGTGGAAAAAAAATCATCAGCGTCGGATATAACACAGTTAACTTCTATTTTCAAAATATGCTGGTCGCATAGCGTCTTATATGCTTAAATATGCACATACGTTAAAAGTCCGATATAACGCGGTTGTCGGAAGATATACTTCACCTCACGTTATAGTTCATAACGCGAGGTGAAGTATGCCCTCCGTCAACCACATTATATCGGGCTTTTACCTCATACACATATCCATGCATATAAGACGCTAGGCGACCAGCACGTTTTGAAAATAGAAGTCGTACGTCCCTTGCATTGTAACCAATGTTACTTGCAGGGACATTTGATTTCAGATAATTAATAATATAAACACCTTTATTTATCTGTCTGTTTATCTATCTATCTTTGGGTAATGCTTGACGAAATTTTGGTGTTGAAATTGGCCGAATATCGCCAACTTGGGGAGATTTTCAAATGTTGCCAAATTGACGAAAATGTCGCCAAATTGATAAAAATGTAGCCAAATTGGTAAAAATGACCACTAATTGATGAAAATTCAATATCTTGGAAAAAATATAAGAATCTACTATAAGAATAACAACTTATTTCTCGGCCTGTAACGTTTGGCAAAATTCTGGCGACGAATTTTGGCGGCATATCACCAACTTGGCGAATCTTTTTAAATGCTGCGAAATCGACGAAAATGTCGCCAAATTGATAAATTGACTTTAAATCAATAAAAATGAAGACTGAGTGATGAAATTTCAATATTTTGGAAATAACTCGACCATCCGTAATGCTTGGGGAAAAATTTGGCAGGATGTTGCAAACTTGGCAACTTTTTTTAAATATTGCCAAATTGACTTTCTAGTATAAGAAATATTTTCGACTTATAAGAACATTACCACTTATCTGCATTTTTAAATTTTTGAAAAGGAAGAAAAGGATCATTAAATATTCATGCACCAAATTCTAAAATTACCAAAATTCTTTTAACATTTTCCTAATTTCCGGGTGTCGCATGCTTCACAATATAAAGATTCCTCTGCATAAATAGTTTTACAACATTTATTGACGATAATTGCAAAAATGCATACTTGATGTAAGACTGCGAGTTTTCTATATTTCTTCATCACAAATTTACGTATCACATTGTAGGATTTTTCTACAACTTGCTCCGGAAGATCCATGACACCGCAAAAAATCTACATGCCCCATGCTAATATTATATACACATAGCATATATATGATCATGTATCTCTATTTTCAGGAATATTTTATCTTGTTTCTTTAGCGGTTAAGAATATATTAATAAGCACAGCTTAATGCAGTTTATGTATTCTACCGAAGAACTAATTTCTTCAATATTGCATTGCAGGATTTTTCTACAACTTGTTGCAGAAGATCCATGACCCCGCAAAAAATCTGCATGCTCCATGCTAATAGTATATACACATAGCATATATATGATCGTGTATCTTTATTTTCAGGAATATATTATTTTGTTTTCTTAGCGTTTAAGAATTTATTAATAAGCACAGTTTAATGCAGTTTATGTATTCTACCACAAGACCAATTTCTTCAATTGCATTGTAGGATTTTTCTATATCTTTTTGCGGAAGATCCATTACACCGAAAAAACATGCATGCCCCATGCTAATATTGAATATACATAGCATATATGACTATGTATCCTTAATTTCATTAATATTTCTTGTTGTTTTCTTATCGTTTAAGAATGTATCAATGAGTTTAATACAGTTTGGGCATTCTACTGAAAGACCATAATTTCTTCATACAAAGTTACATCATTTCTACTCTGCTTATAACACAGTATCTACAGTTTTGAAACGATAATAAAATTAAATTATATGAATAACACGTTCATGTTCTTCATTTAAAGGAAATTTATGTCTGAATCACTTATTTCAACAGTTTTAAACGTAGATTTAACCATTATAAGAAATAATATGCTAATAAACAACTTTCGTTTTATAGATTGTCTTTTTAATCTAAATAAACATTAATCATATTGATGTACTTTTATGTATAACTATATACAATAAATATAAAATAAATATATAAATATAATTTAGATCAAAGTTTTATACGAATCACTTATCATCGGGATCACTTCTAACAATGTACATTAACTCCATGCTTTCAGTTTTCACAAAAACGGCCAGAATCATGGAGGTAAAGGTAAGGAGTTAAAACTGCATCCTGAGAAAATGCCAATGCCATATGGGATAATAATTCAGGTAGCGCTGCGATAAGATAAACGCCCCCTGCGTTGTATGTTTTTCTATGGTGAAAGGCTTAATATTTATTTAAGCTGTCAATTTTGTAAAAATAAATTATTATCGCAATGCAAAGTAGAACTGAGACAATACAGAATTCAAAATTGTTTTTATCTTTCAATTTATTTTTATCTGTGTACTCTATCCTATAACTATGAAAAAATACTGGTTAATTATACTCAAAATTAGGGAACCCTTTATTTAAAAATAATCAAAAGTACATATACTACATGCTACGCCTGTTTGTTGTGTCAACTAACAATAGCAGCCAATTTACTAAAACTAAAAACACCTAGATATAATTTTGAAAGCAAATATAGCATTTTCAAGCGTTTCATCCACAGGAGTTTTATCTCCTTCTTTCTAACTCCACGGTCAGAACAACCAAATCAAAACATGGATGAAGTGAATGTTAAAGTAATAAATATTTTTATATATTAATTAAAAAATATTAACAAATATTATAATATTAACAAATATATCTTGTTTTGCAATAATGAAATGTTTCAAACAAAAATGCTGTGAACTCTATCAGAAATGTAAACAAACAGGCTGGCCTTATAAATGCTGCCAGTTGGAAAAATGAACCTATATTGTTTTGACTACAACTTTCGTTCTAGTAGAAATTTGCATGAGGTTTATCTTGAACTGTTGTCAAAAAGTCACTTTATTTTCATCTATCATAAAAGACCGAAATTTGAAGATTTGAAAGATGTGTGACCTCTTAATGACTTTTCCAGGAACTCTGTATATGTTTCCTAGGAACTGCACTATAATAGAGAGAGAGAGTGTGTATAAAAAGTACAAAAGTCATACAGTCTTTACACACTTTACTTTTCACTTTTTTACTTTCTTTTACCTCTTAATGACTTTTCCAGGAACTTTGTTTATATTTCCTAGGAACTACACTATAATAGTGTATAAAAAGTAAAAAAGTTACTACAGTCTTTATACACTTTACTTTTTACTTTTTTACTTTCTTTTACCTCTTAATGACTTTTCCAGGAACTTTGTTTATATTTCCTAGGAACTACACTATAATAGTGTATAAAAAGTAAAAAAGTTACTACAGTCTTTATACACTTTATTTTTTACTTTTTTTTTACCTCTTAATGACTTTTCCAGGAACTCTGTATATATTTCCTAGGAACTACATTATAATAGTGTATAAAAAGTACAAAAGTCACTACAGTCTTAACACACTCCATTAAAGCAATGCCTAAAATCTTAAAAAAGCAACACTACAAATTTAGTAGACGCTAAAGTAATTTTATGCCAATGGCGTACCTTTTGATAATTTCATATGTAGAAAACTGTATAATTGCTCAACTACATTAATGTTCCATCCTATGCTTTATAAATTTTTCTTCTTTCCATCGACATCCCATATTTATGACGTACTTACTTTCTTTGCAGCAAATATTTGCTTAAGATATTTCTAAAGAACAAAAAAAAAAGGTCTTATTGAATTCCAAACTCTCAAAACTCTACTATCCACGGGTTAAATCTGATACAAATACAAGTCTTCATTCGAGGAGAAAAGAAAGTTAATAAAAAGATCGTATTTGTTTTGTGCACTTAAATCTAACTCAAAACGTTGCAATGTTAGGAGTAGGACTTCTTCGCTTATCCTTTGCTAAATATGACTGTAAATTCATATTTTCGAGGATTATGGGAACACAATAGATACTTATTTCTTTATATATTCTTCTCGCACACAACATTTGCTAAAGTGAGAGTTCAACGCTCTAGTTGCTATATATGATTTAGATATATCTGCAATTATTGCAGCGGATAATTTTTAAACGGAACAATTTCATAATTGAGTGTTAAGTTAAATATCTGAAGACCATTAAAGGATTACATATATATATATATATATATATATATATATATATATTATACTGCCACTGAAGATGGACATGTAAAATATCCGAAAGCGCTTTGGCTATTATTTGTACGTCCGTAGGATATTTTTCAAAAATAAAATGACTATTTGAATCCGTGTGATTTGTCATTTGTTGTTCATCTGTATTTAATACTGTGACATGTGGCCACTCTTAGCATAGCATAGCACATATAATAATATATTTTATTTAAAAACTTAAAACCATGGAGGTACAAGTAATTTAACTCTATGCTTAAAATTTCATCGAAAAAATCGTCTGGCTCTCTGTGTAAAATCAATGAATGTTTCATTCATACCAGCTATATTGCAGACTCCATGAGCTAAATAGTTTCGTGTTAAAAAAATGCCGTAATTTTTATACAACTCATTCTTCATCTTTTGGTGTTTACATTTTCCATAAGTAAAAATTTGGTTTCGTTGTAGAAATAATCAAAGTTTGATGATCATTTAAACTCAAATATATTGTAATTGCGTTGTTTCAGTATGTAGATGCACAGAATTTTATAAAAAATAAAACTGTTTTAGGACGGATGCAACACTAAATATGAAAAAAAAGAACTTTAAATATCACGATTTTAATACAAGACGGATACCATATTTTATTTTGAAGTGGGTCACGTGATCTCTTCATATAAGAGATTTAATTATTATTTTAATTTTTATTTAAAAAAACTACTGAATATATTTTGCTAAAAAAATTTTTATATATTTTATGGGATAATTTGAATATTTTCTAAAACTTTCGAAGCAATTTGTGACTTTTAAATTCGCTTAAAAATGTTTGAAAAATTAGGTCCCATAGGGTTCAATGTATTTCATTTTTTCAACCCAGTTTCACTCCAAAACTAATTGGGTGATATTATTCATTTATGTTTCAATAGGTCGCATAGACCGTTTGAATAACATCTATCTAAAATTTCATTTTGATAAAGTGATTTTTACGGCAGTTATCGTGCTAATGGGCACACAGACAGAATGAATGAATAAAGCCATAAACACTTTTCAACTATGTTGTACACTGTTAAAAGCAGAAGAGTCTATCTTCTGAGCATTCAAATGTATTTTCTTATGTATAACCCGGGTTCAATCCGAAACTAATCGGATGATATTATTCATTTATATTCCCATAGGTCCCACAGACCGTCTAAACAACATACTAGCATTTCATTCTGATAAAATTATTTTTACGACAGTTATCGTGCTAACGGACAGACCGAATGAACAAAGTCATAAACACTTTTCAACTATGTTGTAAAGTGTTAAAAATGATTGTTTAACTATCAACATTTTGTGAGAAAGATTCTTTCTTATGCAACAATGACTTATTGACAATGCAATGATTTTTTTCCTCCATAATGCAATGAATTTACATCTTTCACAGTAAAAAAACAATGTATAAGATTCATGGCCCTATATACTCCGGTGTAATTTTTATCACAGTTTTGCATGGTAAATTCCGAGCAACGGCAGGCAATCGCTGCTAGTTTTAAATAAAAGCCAAAAGTACCTAGTAGTTAATTGATAGTAGCTGGTGGTGAAAATTATAACTACTGGAGTAATGCCGAATAAAAGAATTTTATTTAACAACACTAAGTTATTCTGAACTTATTTACTAAACTGTTTACTAAAAATAAATTGTGTAATGATATAATTTGCTAGTTTTAATTAGGTTGTCAATAGGTAATTTGTGAAAAAAAACAATTATTAGATATCCTATAAATTCGAAATAATTGAACCGAATTACATGAAGGAAATGGTGATATTTCATTAATATAAAAATTAAAATAATTATTCTTTATAATTATTCTATATTAAATTATAATGATTTTATTGGAAAAGTCAATATATAGACTTAAATCCATAATTAACTCTTTGATAAATTTTAAAATTTATCTTGTTAGATGCAACGATTTTGTGATAACCACTTTTAGTTATTCTAGAACTCATGCAAACATTATAAATGTTTTTGTTTCGATTACTGAATTTCAACTTTGTGGCAAATCAACTAATACTTTTAAACAAGAAAGATTAATCATGCATAAAACATTGATTAGGAAACAGTTTCCAACTAAGATGCAATTTTATTTAAACATTTCTAAAATGCGATATATTCAGGGTTGATAAATTTTATTATCACAGTACTACAATAATTTATTATACTTAAAAACTTAAAATTTCATCGAAAAAATGAACTTTATTCACCTGACGTCATCGAAATATAAATCGTCTGTCAATGAATATTTCGTTCATATCACTTTTATTCCAGACTCCAGGACAAAATAATTTTGCGTAAAAAAAATCAGCCATTTTATACAACTCATCTTACAATCGCTTGTTTACATTCTGTATTCATTAAAATTAAGATTCGTTGCATAAATAATCGAAGATTGATGATCTTTAAAACTAAAATTGTTATTGCGTCGGCACAGAATATAAATTCATGGAAAATACGCAAAAACAATGCAGTTTTAGGACGGATACAACACTAAATGTAAATTTAAAAGAACTTTAAAAATCCCAATTTTTACACTGGAAAAATATATGGATGCCATATTTAACACTTTACAACATCGTTCAAAAGTGTTTATGACTATGGTCATTCTGTCTGTCAGTTCGCATGATAATTTCTGTTAAAATGACTTTATCAAAAGGAAATTTTAGTAAGCTGTTGAGATAGTCTGTGGGACATATGGGAATGTATGTGTGTAAATGAATAATATCACCCAATTAGTTTTGAATTGAACCTGGATTGAAAAAATGAAATATATTGAACCCTATGGGACCTAATTTTTCAAACAGTTTTTAATCAAAGTTAAAGTTCACAAATTGCTTCAAAAGTTTTAGAAATTTATCGAACATACCGTCCCAAAACATACAAAAATTTAATTTTGATAAAGTCATGTTTACGTTAGTTATCGTGCGAACGGACAAACAGACAGAATGAAGTCATATACACATTTCAACTATATTGGAAAGTGTTTATGGTAAGCATATTATAGTTAGCAACTATAATTTTAAAAGCTAAGAACTATTTAAGTGTTTATGGGTCCACATTTGATATTTCAAAAACGTTGGTCATATTTTTTTAAAGAAGCGATGTGCCTAATTTTTGCAGAAATTTTTGCCATAGACATTCCCATGTTCCTTATTTGCACGATATAAACCGCTATTATGTCAGAGTAATACTAAACATTACAAGCCAGGGCCAGCCTCCTTCACCATTAACACGTATCAAGTTTTGCCCTCCCAACTTTATCCCTGTACTCTGTAGCCTGCCTGTCAGTGTTTGCAAAGACCGACTCATCAACTGATTCAGAGCGCTCAGTTGTCATTTTCCGTGTAACACACGCTTATTACTGCCCTAAATACTAGCAACGCCTACTTTTTATTCTTCACACCAATTATTTTCTTCTTTTCCTCAGAGATGGGACGAAGAGTTAGTTGTCAACGTCTGTTTATGATCAGAGTACATTTGCCATTAGATATCTACCATGTGCAGCTCTTTCGTTTCTGCTCCTACTGAGACATTTCAATTAGCAAATTCCTAACTGTGGATTATCTTACATGGTAAAAGAAGCTCATTGTGGGCCGGCCTGTATGTGTGCCTGTAGTCATTAGTGGAAAATAGAAGCGTCGGACAGGGGGAAATATGCTACAGAAGTGCTTTAGGTAACCGGACGATGTGCCTCGGAGATATTTTTTTTTATTCCAGTTAATTTAACAAATGATTACTTTTAAAGCTGAAAATCTGATGACATTTTGACTTCAAAATCAGTTTTGTTCCGGACAGACGATAAAAGTTAAAATGCCAGATATTTGTTTAGGCGGAAATACAGTTTATCTAACGACGTGAATTTTATTTATCGGTTTTCTAACTTTACGAATGTAAAATATATTGAGTTCTATATGTCATTATGAACATTGTGGAAGAAATTTGATGAAGATTTGCTGAGATGGTACTTAATTTTTTTAATATTACAGCTTTATCATGCGCGGTTTGCAGAGATTTTATCGTCTGCGATAGACTGATAAAAGTTAAATGGCAAATATTTATCAAAACGGGAAAAGACTAACGTGGTTGAATTTTATTTATAGGTTGTCTAACTTTGTGAATTTTTACTTTCTCATACTATGTAATATATTATAGAGAAAGTATTGTTTCATGAAAATTTTCGAATTCGAGATTTTGATGCCAATTTATGTTTAGCGTCTGCTGAATACGTTTTGACTATTGTTGGAATAACAACCGTCTGTATGTCTGTGATCGAATTTTTGTACACAATAGTTGGCATATATATTTATGGATTTTCACGAATCTTTATATCCGGCTTTGTTAACGAAGAATCTAGAACTAGATGGAATTTTTTGAAAATCGAACAAAAACTTTATTATGTTAAGGAATGTGCTGCAATGTTAAAGAAACATGAAATTTATTCGAAATTTCATGAACATGAAATTTATTCGAAATTTCATATTTCCCTAACATTGCTGCATAAGACAAAATTTCACATAATTATGCATAAAAGGGGTAATTTATAGATCAGTGGTCGCGAAAATCAACAGTTTCAATTATTGTAATGAAAAAAAGCAGCTATATTTTTTAGGTTCGTGACACCATTCGGCCCCCTTTGCGGGGGGAGGGGGGAGTTAAATCCCCTAGAGGTATATTCTCAAATTTGGTATGAATCAAAAGATTTTTAAACCCTCTAAAATGAAGGGTTGCATCATGCTACATATAATTGAGATTATTTGGAGCAACGATACAAATTTTCAAATTTTTTTCTGTAAAATTTTTCAAAAAGAAATAAAAAAATAAGAATAATAATCAATAATTAAAAAATAAATACCCAAGCTACTTAATATTTACTATAAGAATACCCATTTATCCGTCCATAACACTTGGAGAATAATTTGACTGCGAATTTGTGGGAATATCACCAACTTGGCGACGTTTCTACATATCGCGAAATTGATGAACATGTTGCCAAATTAATAAAAATGACGCTAAATCAGTTAAATTAAATGCGTTTTGTTAGGAAATAATACTGTAGTAATGTCGTACCGTTTGTCTGTCAGTTCAACCCTCTCACTCGCCGACGAATTTGACGACTTTTTTAAATATCGCAAAATAAGCGAAAAGATCGCCAAATTGATAAAATGACACTAAATTAATGAAAATGACACCTAATTGCTGAAAATTTAATATTTTGCAAAATTAAGTCCAATTTCCTTGATAATCACTGTCGCATTGTGGGAATTATTAATTTAATATCTTAATAACCCATTTCTCCATCCGTCCGTCCATAACGCATGATGAAAAATTAGATGGCAAATTTGGAGTGATATTACCAACTTGGCGAGTTTTTTAAATGTTGCCAAATTGACACAAAATGTCGCCAAATCGATAAAAAATATATCGCTAAACTGATAAACATGATGCTAAATCAGTGAAATAAATTGTATTTTGTTAGGTGATAGACTGTAAAGATGTTTCGGTGGGGTTTGTGTATCAGTCTGACCGTCCCATTTGGAGTCAAATTTTGCGACTTTTTCATGTACAATTTTGCAGTAAAAAAATCACAAGCTGTTTAAAAATGGATTCTGGAAGTCGAGTTGAATCACACTCCAATTAATTTAATGGGATAATGTATTGCTATTATGTGTATTGTGGTAGATAGCAAAGTTCTGATGAAGATTCGCTGAGAAAACATTTAATATTTTAATATTAAACATTTAATATTTAAGCGCGTACTACGCCTTTTGTAAAATGGAATAAATGATTTCAATTAATCCCTGCTTTATATAACGTGCAACTTGCATTTTCTAGTTCCTTAAAAATACAATCTCTCCTGCAAAATGGAATTAGTTATTTTTTTTGCTAACACCGAAAAATATTGAATTACTCGGACATTCGGATTGAATTACTATACATTCGGATTGAATTACTATACTCGGATTGAATTACTATAGATCAAATTTGTATGATTGATTTTTGCTAATTTATATACAATTGTATAGAAACCAAATATCGTCAAAAAAGTGTTAAAATTCGCATTTTTCTCCAAAGAGTTTTGAAAACCCAGACCACTGGACTCACCCAGTGGTATAAGCAACTAGTTGAGTGGTCGGGAAAGGTCCCCAAAGAGTGTTGAAGACCCAGACCGTCCGACTCGTCCAGAGGACTAAGAGCAACTATTTGGACGGACGGCCCCAAAGAGTGTGAAAAATTCGCATTTATTCCCCCCCCCCAAAAGTGTGAAACTTCGCATTCACCGTCAAAAACTATAAAAATCCAAATTTAATAATATTATCACAACTAATACAAAATTTAAATGTTCCAAGACTGTTATGTTAAATCAGCAGTTAGTTGAATTAGACGGAATCATGAACCAGCATCATTGCAATTCTAAACATGACAAGTCAGTCCACATTTTCAACGCATTAAAGCTTATGACAAATCACTCTTTCATCTTTCTCAATGTATTCTGTGAGGTATGTCAGGCTTATATCGGATTCATACACTGAGTCTAAACACTCGACTATCATATCCATCAACCACATTTTAATTACTGCTCTAAATAGTGGTCATGCCTACCTTTTAATTCTATATATCAATTTTTTATTTCTATTTCGGAGATGGAAAACTGTCAGTTTTTGTATGTTCAGAGTGCATTGACATTGCAAATCAACCAGAAGTAGTTCTTGCATTTCTGCCTCTGGTGACAGGTGTACCGTTTGCTAGCAGCCTAACAGTCCTCTGCTCCGAAAAAGTGCATTGATATGTACGCACTAGCGATGCTTTTTTATCTTGGATTTTGAAGCTGTATAGTGCTATTACAGCGTGGATACTTCAGTCGTTAGACCACTTATCTTCCAAGTTTCTCCCGAAAAAATATGGTATTGACGTCTAAGGATTGTTGATGTATAAAAACCTTCGGGATATAAAAAATGGGATGTGATTAGCACATAACTTTTCCTACAGTCACAAACTTATTTTTTTCTTTATTTCTTGCATAAAGTATTAAAATGTAATTTAATTGTACCAAATACTTTATGGAACTGACATTTATTTGAAGTAATATCAAATTTGTAGTTTGAAAACATTTCATTTTCATTTAGCGACGTGACGTATTTAAAAAAAACTTGAGTGTAATTCCAAAAGCTTAAATATCTCATGAAAGATTCATCTTAGAGGAAATAAATTCCTCTTATAGTAAAAAGATATATTTTAGAGTAAAGAGATTCACCTTAGAGTAGAGAGATTCATCTTAGAGTAAAGAGAATCATCTTAGAGTAAAGAGGTTTATCTTATTTGTTTTATCGTTAAAAATTACGCATATAAAAAAAAATTTCACCAATACATTTAAACATCTTTTGTCCTTTCAGATTTTAGCAATTTTCTTGTGGCATCTTATAAAAAATAAAGGCCGATTCTATATTTTTAATCATACCTCAGTACCGGGTTAACTCCTAAAGAATTTAATATTTTTATGAAACTTTCTCGGACAGTTTTTCAGCTAAAGTGGATATACATTGCATAAACAAACATACAAACATCATGCACGTTAAAACTAGCACGTTAAAAATGTATTCTAGATTGATCGATGCGTGTGCATCTGTCAAAAATTCGTGCTCCAGTTTTCGACCTATCCAATATTTTCCCTATACATTACCATGTATCGTAATGAATGTAAAACAGAAAAATTCAATGAGGTCCAGATGACTGCATCCGATTATTAGTGGTGAGCGTGAGGTTCTCTCACAGTCCGGAAAATTTAGTTGCTAGAGATTTTGTCACAAGACCAAGAGGATTAGCTTGGAATTGTTCTGAGCAAGAAGCATATATTGCATAGTTTTATTTAGCAATATTAAATAATTCTCATTATAATCTTTTACTTTGCTATTCTTCCATTATTTAATATTTAAACTGAAACTGCTATTGACTGTCTCACAATTTTTTGTCAATTTTTAAAGAGATATTATCTTTAAAAAACGAAGAAAAGAAAAATAATTTTCTTTTATGATAAATATTTGTTTTAAAGAGTCTGTAAAAGATGCCTTTCAACTGATAATTGTTGCAACTGTACTTTCAACGGATAATTGATGCAACTGTACTTTCAACTGATAATTAATGCAACTGTACTTCCAAAGGATAATTGATGCAACTGTACTTTTAACTGATAATTGATGCAACTGTGCTTTCAACTGATAATTGATGCAACTGTACTTTCAACGATAATTGATGCAATTTACAGACAGCATATAACTGTATATATCATACTCGTACTAACTAACTAACTAACACACTCTCCTAGAGTGCAGAGGCTGGGACTTGGCACTTCGCCTTCTGTCCCAAGAGGAAATTCATACACGTATAATATCATAAAACAAATACATATAGCGGATGCAGTTATTTTCGGAAATTAACTGACCGAATCTGCGAAACAATACCAGAACAATTTTGAAGTAAAGAAAACAAAAGATTTCTAAAATAAATAATTTAAATATCAAGGAATTTACTGCTTAATATTGATTCAATCACTTTCTCAACATTTAAAATGTCTAAATAAAATGTTCTGTGAGACTTCATATAACTTAATATTTAAATTTCAGATAATTTATAAATTAGTATAAACACTTTGACAATCTAATTCAAGAAATATTTTTTCGTCTGTCATATTATCACATTTACTCAATCTACTGTAATTTAGATAATTCAAGCTGATGCACACGTTGTTGAGGAAACTATCCCTTAACAACTATAATTTTATGTATTGAAGAGATATTTCATTCCATTGTTTATGTATATGAACAACCACAACCAATTCTGGTCTTCAGCTTTATAGACTTTGCCAAATACTTCTGAACAATGACTGGATATGAAGATTTCATGTCAGAGTGTCTCAAATAAAACCAGAAATAATTTTTTGATGGGAAACAGCATTGTGATTTGACATATTGTCATAGCAGGCGTTCTTCAAGTGCACCAACTTTATTCCGAAATTTAGTTTCCAGAATCATGTTGAACACCATGCAAACGAAATATTCAACGAATATAACACCCAGGTCTGCATAAACATGAATAATCAAATCGAAGCCAGAACGTATTATGCATAAATGACGTCACTTTCTATCGAACTCCTAGCTAGATGATCTAAAAATATCTAAATAAATAGAAGTGATAAAGTTTATAAATAATGAAACCATGTCATAAAAATTAAAAATTGTACTTGATACAACATAACACTTTGAGTCAAAGACTATAAAATTATTCAGTGAAAGGATTGTAGCAACTGCTGCTACTGTTGATAAAGATATTTTCTCCACGAAACGGGGTGAAATTTATAACACGTACAGAAAAAATTAGGTTCACCAAAGAATACAATGTGCTTTTTGTCGATATCTGCCTTTGACCTAGCATTTGAAATTCATCGTCATCAAAATTTGATCCACCTTTTAACTCAACGGGCGCTGGAATGAACTCTCCATCTGCCGCGAGGCAGTCGTGCAGTGTATATGCTTTTCCATGCAGGCACGTACACTTTGCGTGCACTCGTGGAAAAATAGCTCAAAGTGCTTGAGTGATGAGTTTAAAAGCTGACCAGACTCTTTAGGCCAGAATTTCCAGAACAAAGTGATTATAATTCCTATAGGCTTCATTAAGTGAGGTCAAGTGCAAGTACTGAGACCAACAAAGTTTTAGTAGTGGCACCAAAATCTCTCCCTACTGATGCCCTAACTTCAACTGTCTCTTCGTAGTTCAACTGCTTTAAAGCTAGGATTGCAACAAGTGTGACGTGGTACTTTAGTGTGCCCTAAAATTGCAATAGTGTTGCACGAAATACCTAATGTTCAAGCTTTTTATTATAGGTACCTCACGATCAAGACAGTAACCTAAATTTACATTTATTTCAATAAAATATTTATACAACTTACTATCATGTAAATTCTAACTATTATGCATCTATCATATAAATTTCTAAACCATTATAGAATTGTGTATAAATTAAAAATTCAGGGATATTTTAATACTATTAAGTAGGTCTCTGACATGACATATCAATGACGTGATAGCATAGCAATTACAAGTCGTTAGGAATTGAAAAGAAATACTACATTGTTTTCGCTAGTAAACATGCTGTTTTTGTTTCTTTTGTTTTTGATGCTAAAACAAGGAACGTTTACTTCTTAAGCTATAATTTCAATAAAATGAAAATATACAATATAACAATTCTTCCCATTTCATGTTTGCTGATATAATTATAAGTCTATATTTGATAGTTTTTAGTGAATGTTGAAACACCAACTCTGTGAAATCGACCATTTCTAACTTCTGTAAAGTCTGACGCAATTTTAACTGTCTCCTCAATCCTTTTAACTTTTGATATCACTTTTACCCCCCCCCCCCCCCTCGCGTTTCACCTCTCTCTCTCTTTTTATCTGCAATGGCCAAGCTGTACATGAGCAATTCCCCAGTGCTCGTCGTTCACTCTTTGTTCCATTATAGCTGGCGTTTTGTCGAGGTCTCTAGTGGCCAGAATATATCCCCTTCCTTCTAAATCCCTAGCAGAGCCCTTTGTCACGTGACTGCATTACGATATCACGCCGGGGCTTCTAGAGTACCTCATTTAGCAGACGTTTAGAATCAGCGAATTTGGGGATGATTTGATACCGTGATGATTTAAAAGGATTTGATTGGATTCGAAGACATTTCAGACACAGTTGTTCTGAAAATATTACAAAGGATCAGCGATGCACGCAGAATTTTTTTTTTACTGGGGGTGAAGGAGGAACGGCGCCAAAAATTTATTAAATATCATAAATTAACAAGAGTTATTTGTCATAGTAATTAATAATTAATTGTATTGAACATTTTAAACACTTCATGTGTAAATTGGTATTGAATAAAATCTAACAATTAATCAATGGTATTAGTCATAGCAAGGATCATAAAAAGGGCTTTAAGAAAATCCGCAGCAAGTTACAGCTAATACATCCGCAGCTAATACAAAATTTATACTTTCATAAAAAAAATCGGCACTTTAAATTATAATTCCATTGTATTGCGAAAACACAATAAAAAATCTGATGTGAACAGCACATTATTTTCCCTACATAATGCATTGATTTTACTTCTTTCACAGGATAAAAATTATGTACATAAGATCTACGGCAGAATGTATTTAACGTTGAATTGAACATTTTGTATCTCTTCTGAATAACAGCACATAAAACTATTTCGGAGTACCCAATTAACTTATATTTCGCACCTTGACAATTACAAATATTGATAGTATCCGAAATATGCAATATAGTCCATATATAAAAAGATTTTAACTCATCGATTTGGCGTAATTTTTTAACTTTTGGCAATATTTTCGTCAAGGTGACACCATTAAGAAAATCGCCAAAATGACGATATTTTATCAAATTAGTCGTTAAATTTGCCAATTTCATCGCCACGTGTTACAGACAAACTGATTGAAGGGAATGCTATCTTGTATATAAATAAATGACTATTAACGAATTGTTGGGCATCAAATTACTAAATATCTTCTCTGAAGTATCTTCGACTGGAACCACTTAGATCCACGAGAATGGTATTAACAAATTTAATATTTCATGTGGAAAGTGAACATACATCACGATAGTTGATATTATTTAATTTAATGCAATTTTGTTATACATAATGTTTTGTTAGAAACTGTTATGAAAAACCTGCAATAGCTCAACGGTTTAAGGTAGCGTTCTAAAATTTACACCATTCGTTTTCAGTGGATAAATTTTATAAGAAATAATTATTTATGTAACATTGTTGAAGGATCTGGTTTTTGATATTTTTTTTCACAATTTCATTCAAAAATTTAGGCATCTACCGGACATTCGATTACTTTTAAAATCAATAGGACACAGTACTTACTAAATGCCATGCAAATTTCATTCAAATTGCTCCAATGAGTAAGATATCCCTTCCGCACAGACTCACGGGGACACACACATATACACAGACATCACCTCCAAAATGATTCACGTTCAGGGATCCTTGAAATGTGTTTGTTCTTCCATCGAAAACTCGAATTCGAATTACATCACACTACATATGCAACGAAAGTAATATGCAAATCAAACCTATTCCTCCTATTCCACTGAAACTTGTAATAAAATAAGCTCTGCGAATGAGTACTCTCAATAAAATTATTGCTTGATTGACACAAAAAAATAGTGCCATTCACATCATGTACGTATGAGCTGGGAAGTGCATGACAATCACCTATAATAATATTTGTTCGTAGTGGTATTTATGTACTTGCAGTTTCAAGAGTTTTATTAAGGTCAACATATTTTATTATGGAAACTTTTATGTAATTGAATTATATTATTTATATATAGAACTAGAAATAAATAGAAAGAGCATCACTTAGAGATGTCCAATTACTCCCATAAGAAGTTACAATATCCTCCTAAATAATGCAAAAGAAAGTGGGGGGGGGTGAAAATATAAAACTGCCTCTAATGTTTTCAAATTGTATTTTATTTAACCAAATTTTGTTTTGAATTGACAAAATTATCTCTGAACACTATGTATTGAATTTTGTAAAAGTTATCCTAGCGGTGTCTGCTGTATAACATGCGGACAAACCGATTACATTATTTTTTTTTCGTACTTGCAAGATAGGAATACACCTAAAAATAAATTTAATGAAAATATATACAAAAATTAACATACATTTTTACTTGCCTCTTTTCTTATGGTCCTAAATTTGTTTTGGAACTGGAACACTACTGCTTCAAACTTTGTAAGAGATCAAATTCGGTTGCTGAAGATCCATTAATGCCAGACCGAAAATTTAACTATGTTGATATCATAGTCATATTCGTTGGGTACCCTGATCAGATTCCTATGCATTATGGCAACCTGATCTCAAGGCATTGTCCAACTCTTATAGCCCCCAGTATGAAAAAATTAGCTAAACTGGCGAACTTTTATTAAGCTGGCAAAACTAGAAGTAAGTAGCAGAAGTAAGTGGCTAAATCATTTATTTTATTAATAAACGAGCGACTGCCTTCTCACGAACATGCCCTCACTGCAACAGTGCCTGCATTGACTACTCCGGTCATAGGTATAAATTAAAATACAGATACGTGATACAATTGCATAACAGCTATAAATTTATCACATCTCACTGCAGGATATGAAGGGGTAAAAAGCAATTTAGAAACTACAACCTTTGAGATACTGCCATCACGAAGTTTTTATTGTTATCATCTTTTCCAAAATAGGTTGCAAAACTGTAAATGCCTTTTATATATTTAAGCTTATTATTCGGAAACTATTAAATTTAGTCCTACCATGTAGCTGGTATCAAATTTCTTTAAAATTTAGTTCAGACTACATGAATTTGTAATGACCAAATTCTGGATATTCCATGAAACACCTAATAATCACGAAATCGATTCATGGATACTTCTTTCTTCAAGAGGAACATATTCTTTCAAAATAATATGAGAAATAAAAATTTATATTATCAATAATTTAATTAGAATTAAATTGTAATTTTTAGAGATAATTCAGTTATGAAAATAATTAAGCATTTAATAATCAAAACAAAAAGGGAAAAGTTCTATAAGTAGAAAGAAAATTTAATGTTTTGGATTTTTTTGATTTTGACATCGTTAGATTACCCGTATTGTCTTTGCAAAATTGTTGGGCACACTGTGCTTATGCTCGACAATACATTGAGCTTTGGTTAACCAGATCAGAACTCACCGTTGGAGAAAAAAAGCTGATTATTCGGCAAAACAAATATCTAGTATCAATAATTGATGTAGTCTAACGCCACTAGCATGAGCCAGGCATTATAACCTAAAGCAATAAAATAAAATTAATAGAATATCAACAGATATTTACAGCACAATTGGACATAATTTAAAATTATCGCTTTTTTAATGTATGACTGGAATGAAAAATTAACTATTAGCTTAGCTACTAGTGGAGTCAGTCAGCTAAGAACCGTCATAATATTAAATCAAAAAATGTATCGATATGAAACATGGATGCCTTAATTTTGATTATATTAAGGGGGTATGGTACCCAAAAACTCCCGAAAAATCTCAATTTTTTTTTATTGTTTAAAAAAAAATCATAATTTTCTGATTCCAATGACACCAAATTCATCTTGCTACGTTAAATAGAACCGATTATATTGCAATTGAACTACTGAAGTTATCACCAGCCACGCCCATTTTCGCTGCCACTGTAACATAAACAAACGAAAGTGAAACCTCGACATATCTATTTTTCTTAGTTGAAAATAATGTTTCTTTTTGTTGGATGGAAGAAGAGCAGTGAAATATATTAGCTAACAATATATTATGAAATATATTAGCTAACTTGGCAAAAATAAAACTGAACCAGAATTCAGGTTACTTCGCTGGTGGACATTGAAATGTGTTAGTCAGCAATATTACTTTTACATACATTTATGCATTTTAATATAATGTATTATCTTTGAATTTGTGTGTGCAACAGCTATTTATAATATATTATGGTCCAACAGCAGCAATTTTCATACTTTTCTGTGTATATAAAAATATTGATGAATTTTTTTTATCTATTTTTTCAATTTTTAAAATTTCATATTTTGTACATATATTAACATTTTGTTAAAATTCAAACTTGGAATATATTTCTTATGTGTAGAAGATGACAGAAATTTTGTTTTGGATGAATTTCTTCATAAACAGCTATTTTGCATAATTTTTAAACTTTAATGCCTTTTTTCTCAAAGACGTGATTTTCGACATTTTTATAAATTTAAATTGATATAAGTTAAATTCTACTGCACGGATATGAATGAAATTTGGAACAATTGTTATATATATATATATATATATATATACTTTTCTTTAATTTATCTTCAGCAATTTCTGAAATATGTGCTTGTTTTTTTTTATTATGATCTTCGAAAACAATATTTGTGGTGTATAATCACGTTTTTTTTTACATTATTTTTTATTATTTTTTTCGTCTTCATATTTACAAAAACTGTGAAGACAATTTATTTCTTACATAATTTTATGTTAAAAAATGTTCAAATTAAATTTTTATAAAATTCATTTTCCTACTTATATCAAAAGAAAACAAATTTTTGCAATTTTACATTTAAAAAAATATTTTTTTTTTATTTTTTTAATTTTGAATATCGCATTTTGTTTACTATACTTAAAATCTACCTGAATACAAAAAATTACAACTATAACTTCAAAATTGCAGATTTCAGCAATTTGGGTACCATACCCCCTTAATTTTAATGATGATATGGATTGATTTCGATGACTTATTAAAGAAATATTAACTCTAAATACAACATATTGGCTCCAAATGAGATTTTCCATAATCTCCATTGGCCACTAAATAAAAACGTTTCTGGTGCATACAGGGTGTCCCAAAAACATTGACCTCGGCTTTTATTCCTTAAATATTGATCTTAGACATATATAATAAATTACAAAGTTTCGTAAAAAAGGTACAGAGCTGTATGAAATCGATTAAAATTTTCAATGGAATTAAATTTTAAGAAATACAAAATTAAAATTTTTATACGGCCCTCGTACAAAAACATTTCTAATGAGTAAAATGTGCCCCGTACACTAAGAAGGTAATGTGCAAAAATTTCAGCATTTTATCATGAAAAGTCCCAAAGATATGAAAAGACAAAAATGCTGACTTAAACCACTTTTAGATGCATCACCATGGGTTCTCAGACGGGAAAATCATGTCGGCAGATCGCGTTTCAGGGGTCATACGCAAATTACGAAAGAAAACATTGATTACATAAATAAATAATAATTTTGCTATTTATTGGTACAAAAGTGTCTACACTGTGTAGAAATAATAACTTTACACAAAGATTGCAAAACTTGTTCAAGTGTTCTCCATCCATGCCAAAGATCCATTAAATATAAGAGGCAGATATTATTTGCCTATGATGCATTTCTACGTTGCGCCATTTGCAGTCTTGCTGTAAACATTTACATTTTAATTTGTGATTAATCCCTCGCCAACTTTGTTTAAACGTATCTCTGGGACTTTTTATGATAAAATGCTGAAATTTTGTACATCGCCTTATTAGTGTATGGGTCACATTTTCCTCATCGGAAATAGTTTTGTACGGGGGCCGTACAAAAATTTAAATTTTGTATTTCTTAAAATTTCATTCCCTTGAAAATTTTAATCGATTTCATAAAATTCTGTACATTTTTTTACGCAACTTTGTAGTTTATTATATATGTCTAAGATCAATATTTAAGGAATAAAAGCCGAGGTCAATGTTTTTGGGACACCCTGTGTAATAGGCAATATATACTTACATAATTTTTGCAAGTTTGGTAAATCAGCAAAAATTCAGATATAAGCCAAACATTCCCATTTTACAAATTTTTATTCTTATGTATATTTTCATCACTATTTCTAAATATATTTTCAATAAACAGCCCCTATCATCGTCTTCCTTTAACGAAGCCAATTTTAGCGATCCTTCTAAATGTTTCGAAAACCAATACATCATTCATCTAAGCGAGCTCCCACATAATGGTTAAAGTCTCTTCGAACAAGATCATGTTTCGACTTCTCTGTCATCGATAGACTTAAGAATCGATTGCGAACTCAGCAGACGATTTTCTTTTTGTTTGTTTCGCCTACTTCTGTAGCTTATTGTTGTTCTGGTAAAGAAAGGAGATTAATGTTCCCTAAATGCGCCATTTTCTAGGGAGGTTTCGAAAAGAGTTATCATTGCGATGTATGGAATTAAGGGTTCAGCATTTCTGAAGTATGACTATATTTTATGATGCTCAGCCAAGAAATGTCTTGATGAAAGATGTTTCTATGAGAATGAATTATAGGCTCAAATTCATCGGTTACCTGAATTTACTTACTCTGTAGAAAATCTTAAATAGAAGTTACACATTGTGCATATATCTGCGAATCTCCACTCGATTTTCTCATACAGTCATAATACTCCTTGCTTCAATTTAAATCGCAATCAATATCAAAATGAAAACAATGTTTTTCTTGCTTGCCTATAAATTTAAGTGTAAAATCAATTTATTTTTCTTATTTCAAACTTAAGTAGAAAGACTGGCCTCAATTTCAACTGAACACATACATACATTTAAACAAGAAAATGGAATAATAAAAAAACGACGCTCACTTTCGGCCATATTCATCAAATGTCTTCGATACATTTTCAAGTATATTTAACCATTCTTGGGACCTTGAGCGAATATAGGATCTAAGAAAAGAAGGTATACGTTTGAATACGGGCCGGAGGGGTATTACACTAGGGAGTTACAAAAAAGAAAATAAAAGTTTTTAAATCAAAATACCTGGAGTCTAAGTTGTCATTTGGACTAAAATTAAAGTGCATAAAATATTGGGTAGAAAAGAAATAATATTTACATGTTGCACATGGTGAATGTGCAACATGTAAATAATTCTATGTGCATGTGCAAATATATATGTGCAACATGTTTCATCCCATAAGCTGTTTGCAACATTGGGATATACTTTTCTGTTTCATAATCTATTTCCTCTTTTAGTTTCTCATCATTTAGAAACTTTGGGTATCCCATGCAAGTGATTTAGCACCCCGGATTAGCAATTTTTCCCATATTAAGATTGATTAAAATTCCTTCAAAGCAATTGATGGCTTAATTTCCATATGTCTGTTTTCTTTAATGATGTATAGAATATGCTATTCTTACAAACATCAGTTTTATATTTGCGTGAGCCCCTATCATCGTCTTTATTTAACCAATTTTTAACAATCCCTTCAAATGTTCCGAAAACCAATACGTCATTCATCTAAGTGAGTCTCTCCACACAATGGTTAAATTCTCTTCGAACAAGATCATGTTTCGACTCCTCTGTCATCGATAGACTTAGGAAAAGAATCGATTGCGAAGTCAGCAAGCAGACGATTTTTCTTTTGTTTCACCTACTTCAGTAGCTTATTGTTGTTTAGTGAGGCAAAGAGATTAATGTTCCATAAATACGCCTGACTACCCTTTCCTTAGGAAGTTTGAGAATAGTTGGCACTACGATATGTGGATCTAAGGTTTTCAATTTTCTAAGCATGACTATATTTTATAATGTTTAACCGGGAAAATTTTTGGTAGATGGTTTGGTAGATGGCCATACAGCGATGAATTATTACCTTAGATGTGTCAGATACTTAAAATAAAATGATTTATGCTATTATATATATTCTTATGAAATACGTATTGTGTAAAATTAAAATATAATATTTTCTAAACATACGATGTACTTTATATTTTTTTTTCTGTCCTGAATGTTAGCAAAATGACTTTCTTTTCATACCAATATAAAATAACTAAATAACTTACAGACATTTTGGGGCAGATAGGAAGGACTCTGAAGCAAGAAATCAGATTTGTGGAATTTACAAAATGCAATTTTCAATATATGTGACACCAATTCGATGATTTAAATTAATATTTGGTAAACAAAGGCAAATTATTCTACTCTAAGTAACCTGATCATTGTAACTGGGAATAATTGTTTGTTTCAAATCAGCTTTCAGCTTAGGGGAATTTCGAATTATACTAGCAAAGTTTTGACTATGGCTTCTTATACATGAACTGTCTTGGTGGAGGGATTAGCTTCCATGAATCGACTGAATAGGCGGAGTATATTTAACTATAGTTTCCAAAGGACCACTTCAGCTCTAGAAAATAACATTTATTCCAACAACGTTTTTCAATAAAATGTTTTAACTTATAAAAGTCTAGCACAGATCTTAAACTTTACCAAGAGAAGGAAAAAAAGAATATTTTTGTCTATGTGTTTAATGATATACTTAAGCCACATAGTTAGATTTTTTTAGCAATGTACAAATCCAAGATAATAGGTAACATAAATCAGAATATTGGCACGAGAAAATATTTTATAAATGGATGTTTGGTTTCTGCGGGAATATCTGATTGCAAGTTAGCTCCAGATAGTTAATCTATCTTAACGATGGAGATGCCACATGTTGGGATATTATAGATCTAGTGACGATAAAAACTAATGTTTTAAATTTACATGTGATATGTTTACATATGATATTTTTGTAAAAATAAGCAGTATATATGATAAAAATATTAACATATCCATAAATTTCCAGGTACTATATTATTGTGAATATCCATTATTAGTTAAAGAACCTTCCTTGTGAACAAAAATAATATTCTGCAAGTTAGAAAATTGTAAGAGTGTCGTGGACATCCCGTTTGCATTACAATTGTATGAGAAACATTAAATATAGAAGATATAGGTATCTGCTTAGTAATTCAATTGCAGAGCATCAATCTGTCAGACGGAGATCAATGTCTCCACTGCAGGATCAGATGTAATTTTTTACTCACTTTAAGCTTGGTCTTAAACAGAGCATATATTCTAAGACAATTTCCTTTCAATATTAATAGAGCAAACTAAAATTGTCAGAGCTATAAATGAAAGATATTTTATCAACAGATATGATGACCTTAGAGATAGTGAGGTGCAACATTTAATTTAAAATACTATCAAAGTCTTCAATCAGAACTTCCATCTTCGCTTCGGATAAATGCTCATTTATTCTTCACACATACAGCCTAATACACAAATTGATTTTTCATAATCTTCAGAAGTCCGCTATCTTATCAAAATATTATGTCAATTGGCAATATCTCCTCCATTCTACCCACTCAACATGATGTCATACCGGCGGAGCCAAACTAATAGAAAACCCGCTTTATTGCTATCAAACTAAGTTAATTAACGAGATATGCTGTCCACAAGCGGAGAACCTAAAAGGACATAGTCTGCTCACTGGCTTTGTGCTTTCATAAGTGGAACAGAATGGTACGGGATGTCCTTATACAGGATAATCATTATGATCATTCTCCAATTCAGAAGGGGCATGCAGAACAAGTGAGGACCTTTGTGTAATAAAAGCAATTATCCGCCAGTTGAAGCTCCTTCTCACAGCAAGGCTGCAATGTAGCATTTAGCAGGTAGACAAATCTTTGTCACTCAAATTAAAACCAACTACAATTTTTAGAGGATTCTGTTAAGCAAATACATAAAGAAGCTATTATTATGATTTTGTCGGGCATATTTATAACATTAATCATATAATTTATTCACCTTTCAATTTTCTGAAACGAACGGATTTTGTGAATACATATTTTATATGCACAGTAGTGATCAGGACAGAATTCACCGAATAAGATTTTTTATAAAGTTTTATGTTTTATTATTTTTCTCTATGGTTGGGAATATTTTCGATGTTCTTTATGTCATATTTATTTCTTAAATTGTCTCAGACTTAATAACTCACGTTGACTGGAAACACATATATGTGTCAGTGAAAGTTTACTTTCTTTAAGCTTACTGTATTAAGCTTACTGTATTAAGATCTACTATTTTAAATAATGGGTAATATAAATTGTAACTGTTTTTACAACTTAAACCCTCTCTGTTTGATTAGCCCCTTATTAACTTCCATTTCTGTTGTGTACACATAAAAATTTTAAAAACTATAAGCATATTTTTACGCATATTTTTCTGATACGTAGTATATTGAAAAGTATTGTTTCACGAAAATTTTCGATTTGAGGAATGTTATGCTAATATATGTTTTAACACCTCCTGAACACGTTTTGGCCATTTTTGGAGTAATTTCCATCTGTCTGTGGTCAATTTCCTGTGTCCACGATGGCTGCCACAAATGGATTTTTACTAAACTTTATATATAGCTTTGTTGTCGAAAAACCTAGAACTAGATAGAATTTTGTTCTTCAATGGAGCGAAAACTTCGAAATTTGATATTGCATAGCCATGCATAAAAGCGCTTATTTATGGCTGAATGATCAAGAAACTTATCAGTTTCCATAATTGTAGTGAGAAATAGCCGCAATACAATTTTGTGTTAGTGATGTGTTTAGCCCCTCATGGGGGGGGAGGGGAAGTTTCCCCCTGGGTTGTATATTATCAAACTTGGTATCAATCGAAATATATTTTCAATCCCTTTGAAATGAAAGGTAACATACCATCATTGTGACAATTTAAAACAACGATACAATTTTTTCAATTTTTTTTTCTTGTAAAATCAGCAAAAAAGGGAAAAAATAATGACAAGCTGTTTAAAAATGGATTACGGTATGAGAAAGTTGAGTTGATCTGTAATTCAGTTATTTATTAACCAAATTAGTCAGTTTTACAAATAAAGAATGAAATTAGAGATCAGTCAAGCATATTTTATATATTTAAAAATAAAACACTTCGAGAGTATAATAACATAAGACTAAAAAGTTCTATAGACACTTTACTGTTTTTGCTAAGCAGTTATTTTGCCCCATTTATTCTGATGGAGGTCTCTCTTTTCTGCCTTTGAAATTGAAATATAACCATATTATTTCTTTTAGGATGTTATAATATAAAACCGTTTAATTTTTAGCTACTTTTACCAAACATACCTGTTAGCTGTGAAATCGCTAACTCTTAGCTAGATAATTAATATAATTCAAAACAGCAAGCTATGGATGTCAGTGTTACAAACAAACAATAGTAGCTATTTGAGCAATTCATTTTATTTTTCAAATAGACATATATGCACTTACAAGTATGATGGCTATCGTAAACTCGAAATATCACGATTAATATGCGCATGAATAATTATATCTGTAAATTTAACAACGTGAAATGTTTGTTCACCAAGATTTTCTGCCAACAATTTAAAATGCTTGTTAACCAATTATTTTTACAAACAGTGTGACAGACTTGTCCAACGATAATTTATGCCGACAATGAACATTACGTATTTATAAACAATATAAAATGCTTATTAGTCAGTGTATTTTAAAATTATATAATGGTATTTCTTTTCCCATGGAAAATCATGCAGAATCTTATTAAAATCTTCTCAATTAAAATGAGTGGAGAATTCACTTAAATTGTTTTTTTCATTTAGATCTTTTAAATGTATAGAGAAAATACCAAAGGAAGATTGTATAAATCATGGTTGGATGCATTACCGATTTATTCCCTTAGAACGTTCACCACATCTATTATAACTATTCGCAATACCTCAATCATTAGAGTTTGATTTACTTTTTTACCTTACCAAAATACATCACAATTCGGCTGCTATCTCATCAAAATATGAAATATATTCGCCATCATTACTTTATCCATTTAACGTAACGTAACATCGTCCAGACCAGCTGAATAGAAAACCCGCCATATTACACTGACCCCATAAACTAAGTTAATTAACGGATTGCACTGTCCATAAACTGAGGACCAAACAGTGCATGGACTGCCAAGACTGTACGTTGGTTCTGCGCTTCCATAAGCGGAACAGAATGAGAAGGCACGGATGTCCTTATGCAGGATTCTCATTATGATCTTACCCCCATTCAGAAGAGACATGCAGAATAGGTGAGGGCAACTTTGTAATAAAGGCAGTTGTCCAGCAATTGAAACTCCCTCTCCCAGTAAGGCTGCAATGTGGCATTTCGCGGGCAAGCAGACCTCTGTGAGCCACTCAAATTAGAATCGCTAGTAATTTTCAGCATATTCCGAGAAGAAAATAAGTGACGTTCAGATAATAGGGATTTCGTGATGGTATTTAAGGAAATAATTAAATATGGACGTCTTGGCTCATCTTTCGCCTTCTTGCGTAGAATGTGGGCATACATTTAATGCGTAATAGGAGTGATGCGAATAGAATGAATTTGTGAAGTCATTTGTGTAATGTTAAATCATTTTATTTGTGTTATTTTTGTTTTGTGTAATATTTGTATATAGATTTATCCCACGTTAAATCTTGGAAAGGGCGAAGGTAAAGACCGTTTCATCGTTGTTTCAGACAGACTTAGTACATAACTCTTTACAGCAGTAGTCTTCAACCCACGGTCTACGGAACGCAAGTGGCCGGGTTTTTTTATTCACTGAAAGGGACACATGTTGGTTGAAATATCAACATATCATGCAGCATTTTCAATAAACAGTTTTTCAAAAGTTAAGAAACCCATGGTTTTGCATGCATAGTATTCCAAAAAGATAGTATTATAAAGATCAAGAAATGAAAATGTTGATTGCATGCAATTTAGTTTTTAAGTAAAATTTTCAGAAATTATCAGTAAAATAATTGTTTTGGATAATTAAAAGCGTTAATTTCATACACGTCTATATAATAATTTTCTAACATGCATTTGTCTTTTCAGACCCTCCGGTACTGGTGACGTAGAAGCTGAATCTTTGCACACTTATGGCATCAGACATAGGGCAGAACCTAAAGTTACAATAATTTCAACTTTATCCCCAAGGACGGGTAAAATAGAAATGCTTTCCCAAACCCTCCTCATGCCTTGATGACGTAGAAGGATGAATTTTTGCACACTTATTGTTAAGGTTCCTAATTATACAGACTGACACATCAACGGCCATTTTGACTCCCAGTTTCATCGATGGCCGTACGTGGCGAAAAAATTATTGCTTTTTCGTCCTTTCCTCAGCATCTCGTGAAAATAAAAACTTTCTAGACTAATTTCTTGAATAATTGGTACAATTTTTCGAAAGCAGAAGCACCTATTTTACAGCTAGATTGTTTGTCAAATATCTGTCATGTAACATGCTCGCACCATTTAAATAGCACAGGCAGAAGACAACTGATTGGACCGATTGGAGTAAAGTGGCCGTTGTGTCTGTCTGTACATATAGGAGCCTTACTTATAGTATCAACCATGGGTATGCCTAAGCCTTATACTCGATTTCTCGGCCGGGGGATAGATAAAATGAGAATGGGTCGAAAAGTATTTCCATACCCTCTAAATGACCCAGATGACTTAGGAAGCTGACACGTTAGACATTGGCTTATTAAAGTTGCTGCAAGTTATTTTTTTTTAGAGTTTCAGTTTCTCTGTCTTTGACAGATTTAAATACTAGAACAGATCAATAAAAACATATGTAATAATGAGGATTCTAAATTAACACAAGAGTACACTGAAATGGACCAATGCTTTATCCGTTAATAAAGCATTGATCTGTGTTACATGCATTAAACGATTTTGCTTTTTGTCGAACTGAGATGAAATTGGAAAAAATTTTACGCACATGTCTTACCGGAAAACTATATTGTTGCATTTGGTTGTAACTCATGCTTATTCAAAATTGAATTATTGAATTTTATGCGATTTGTATTAAGTCAGTTTGTTAACCAATTATTTTGGAGCGAAAAACTTACTCAAAACACTTTATTGAAGATTTAGATAAAAATACGTTTTCTTTCATGCACTGCTGTTTAATCACTCTATACAACCTTCTGAAAATATATCTCAATTTGGTCGTCTATCTCATTAAAATATACCCTCTATTCAACCTCTCGTTTTCAACCACTCTACATGACGTCACAGCCGCTGAACTTTGGCCCAATAGAAAGCCCGTCTTATTACAGTGAACCCCTTAAACTAAGTTAATTAACGGTGTGTGCTATCCGTAGACTGAAGGCTTAACCGGGCATGAGCTAGGATTGCGAAGTTTGTGTGCTAGGTTTGTGCTTCAACAAGTGGAACAGAATGGGACGATACGGAATGCCCTTATCCAGGATTCTCATTATGATTTTACCCCTATTCTGAAGAGGCATGTAGAATAGGTAATGTTGATGGGGAATAAAAGCTGCTGTCAGACAGTTGGTCCTTGTTCTAAGAACGAGGCTGTAATTTAGCAATTTGTGAGTTGTTGTTGAGATTTGTGCGACATTTAAATCTCTTGAAAAATTTTCAGACGTTTGTAAATTATTTGCAGGTAATATGAATTTCATGTAGAAATTTTTAGAAATTATTAAAGTTGCACTTTTAGATTCTTAACTCTTTGCGTGTAGAGGGGGTATATATATATAAGATATTACTTGGTATTGTTAATAAAATCTACTGAAGCAGGAGCGATTTAGGCAGAGTGTTTTTTTCCATAGAGATTATTTTCACGATCTATACATTATGCCGTATTTAGCTCATGTGTTTATAGCATCATCGAAAAATTAAGCCAGAATCAATAAAATTTGAATAATTGCAAATTGTTTCTCAGAATCTTTACTATATCTTCAAATATGTTGTTACTTATTTCTCAAGTACCTGGACTTAAGGCCATTATTTGAGAAACTTTTACTTATGCGAAAGTTATAATCGGTTTCTCATACCATCGATTCAACCTTCTCACTCCAGCTACTTGGTATGACGACAGCAATCCAATGGTTCCATAAACAATATTAATTAACGGAGTGTTCTATCCTCGGGGTGTGGATTTATTGAGACATAGAATTGTAAAAAATCGTGCATTGATTTCCATAAGCGGAGCATCCACAGGAGCTAAAGCGTAGTAGATCAGCATTAAGGCATTGAGCTAAAGACATCTCGTTTCAAAGTATTTATTACTGCTTTATGACAACTCAACTACAGGACGATATGGTATGTTATCATGATTCTCATTACGATTTGGGGATATTGCCACATTCACAAATAAAACATATAGAGAATGTAAAGGTAATTGTGCAGTGTTTCAGCAGTTAAATATAATTTCCGGACAAAGGTTGAGATATAGCATTTCGTAGGTAAACTGACTTTACACGGCACTTATATTAAATTGCCAACAATTTTCAACAGATTCAACAAAGCAAATATATTGCATACAAATTATAGCGAGTCGTCTTGTAAAATTAATTATAATAGCCATATATACAACTTTCATTTTTAACACTTTACAACAAAGTTGAAAAGTGTTTATGACTTTGTTCATTCTGTCTGTCTGTCTGTCTGTCCGTTAGCACGATAACTGCCGTAAAAATGACTTAATCAAAATGAAATTTTAGTATGTTGTTCAGACGGTCTGTAGGACCTATGGGAATATAAATGAATAATATCACACAATTCGTTTTGGATTGAACCCGGGTTGAAAAAATGAAATACATTGAGCCCTATGGGACCTAATTTTTCTAACATTTTTTAAGCGGATTTAAAATTCACAAATTGCTTCGAAAATTTTAGGTAATAGTCAAATTGTTCCATAAAATATATAAAAAAAAATTCAGCTAAATATATTCAGTAGTTTTTTAAATAAAAATTAAAATAATAATTACACATCTTATATGAAACGATCACGTGACCATGATATGAAACGATCACATGACCCACTTCAAAATGATATATGGCATCCATCTTGTTTCAAATTCGTGATTTTTTAAAGTTCTTTTTAATTCATATTGAGTGTTGTATCCATCCTAAAACTACTTTATTTCTGCTTAAATGCTGTGCATCTACATAGTAAAACAACACAATGACAATATATTTGAGTTTAAATTCTCATTCAAATTTGATTATTTCTATAACTAAGCCTATTTTTCACTTATGTAAAATGTAAACAGCAAAATATGTAGAATGAGTTGTATTAGAATTACTGTATTTCTTTAACACAAAATAATTCAGTCCATGGAGTCTGCATGGCTGATATGAATGAAATATTAATTGATTTTATAAACAGAAGGACGATTTTTTTCGATGAAGTTTTAAGCATAAAGTTTATGAATTGTAGCTCCATGGTCTTAATTTTTAAATAAAATAAATTATTATAGTATTGTGATGAATGAAATGGAGAAAGTTATGAATGAAATCCTGCTTTTATAGAGAGATCCAGGCGTGTTATTTTTTCTATGACGTCATTTGAATTAATTTCAGTTGTTTTCGATGAAGTTTTCAAATATAATAAATTATCGTAGTATTATGATAGATTTAAAAATATTACCGTGGAATGTATTGCATTTTAGAGATATTTAAACCACGCAATTTATATTTCAATGCCGTCATTTGAAGTTCATTTTTTTCAATGAAGGTTTAAGTTTTCAAATATAATAAATCAATGTAGTATTGTGATAAGTTTTAAAATATTACCGAGGAATGTATTGCATTTTCGACTTTTTTAAATAAAATTGCATTGAAGTTGGAAAGTGTTTCATAATCAATGCTTTAAGCATGATTGATCTTTCTTGTTTCAAGTTTAACTAGTTTAGTCTTATTTTTTCAATCTCTTTCAGAAAAAAAAACATTTATTATACTATACAAAAAAAAAATCCAAATAGTACTGATGAAGTAGTTAGCAGTATTTTATAGTGATATTAATTTTTCTGTCATTTGTTTTATTTTTTATATATCTCTTCTCCTTATTTTTAACACTTTACAACAAAGTTGAAAAGTGTTTATGACTTTGTGTCATTCTGTCTGTCTGTCTGTCTGTCTGTCTGTCCGTTAGCACGATAACTGCCGTAAAAATGACTTAATCAAAATGAAATTTTAGTATGTTGTTCAGACGGTCTATAGGACCTATGGGAATATAAATGAATAATATCACCCAATTAGTTTTGGATTGAACCCGGGTTGAAAAAATGGAATACATTGAGCCCTATGGGACCTAATTTTTCAAGCATTTTTTAAGCGGATTTAAAATTCACAAATTGCTTCGAAAATTTTAGGCAATATTCAAATTGTTCCATAAAATATTTAAAAAAAAATTCAGCGAAATATATTCAGTAGTTTTTAAATAAAAATTAAAATAATAATAACACCTCTTATATGAAGCGATCACGTGTCCATGATATGAAACGATCACATGACCCACTTCAAAATGATATATGGCATCCATCTTGTCTCAAAATCGTGATTTTTAAAGTTCTTTCTAATTCATATTGAGTGTTGTATCCATCCTAAAACTACTTTATTTTGGCCGAAATTCTGTGCATCTACATACTTTAACAACGCAATGACAATATATTTCAGTTTAAATGCTCATACAAATTTGATTATTTCTACTATTAAGCCTATTTTTTACCTATGTAAAATGTAAACAGCAAAATATGTAGAATGAGTTGTATTAGAATCGCTGTAATTCTTTAACACAAAATCATTTAGTCCATGGAGTCTGCATGGCTGATATGAATGAAATATTCATTGATTTTAGAAAGAGAAGGACGATAATTTTCGATGAAGTTTTACGCATAGAGTTTTACTTACTTGTAGCTCCATGGTCTTAATTTTTAAATAATATAAATTATTATAGTATTGTGATGAATGACATGAATGGGGAATTATTTATGAATGAAATGTTGCTTTTATAGAGAGAGCCAAGCGTGTTATTTTTTCTATGACGTCATTTGAATGGATTTCAGTTGTTTTCGATGAAGTTTTCAAATATAATAAATTATCGTAGTATTATGATAATTCTAAAATTATTACCGAGGAATGTATCACATTTTAGAGATGTTTAAACCAGGCAATTTATATTTTAATGCCGTCATTTGAATGAAGTTCATTTTTTTCGATGAAGGTTTAAGGTTTCAAATATAATAAATTAATGTAGTATTGTGATAAGTTTTAAAATATTACCGAGGAATGTATTGCATTTTAGACATGTTTAAATAAAATTGCATTGAAGTTGGAAAGTGTTTCATAATCAATGCTTTAAGCATGATTGATCTTTCTTGTTTCAAGTTTAACTAGTTTAGTCTTATTTTTTCAATCTCTTTCAGAAAAAAAAACATTTATTATACTATACAAAAAAAAAATCCAAATAGTACTGATGAAGTAGTTAGCAGTATTTTATAGTGATATTAATTTTTCTGTCATTTGTTTTATTTTTTATATATCTCTTCTCCTTATTTCTTTTCTCCTACATATGTTCCTGTCGCAGACTGACTTATACAAAGAATTTCTATCAGAAAATAATTTTTTGTGTATTTAAATAATATAACAGTGGAATTAAAGAACTATACATGATTTATTTTAAGAACGCAGCAAATCGATATGTTCGAATTCGTTACTGCCAAGTGTACAAAATTCTTGACGTGGCAAATACCGATTTTCAGGGCTATGTAAACTCAGCCCCAAGATAGTTAAAGACGTGATTATTTTTGTCTATAATACACTCGCGGAGCTGAGAAAACAATAAAATAAAATAATTTCTGTAGCACTCGGGAAAAAAAAGATTTTAAAATGGCACTTTTAACTATTGCCATTCTGGTGTTGAGGATCTACAGTCTTAATTATTGAACCTATTTTAGGCAAAAATGACTCTTGTAAGGAGTGCTTACTTTTCATTTAAAATTTAAATATAAATTTCATTTTGAATTTCAAAATTAAGAAATAAACGTAAATAAATGGCATTTGGCAGTAAAGTGAAATGTACAATGCCTGCTGTGTCATTGTTTCGTAATCATGTTGATAAATGTTTCTATAAAAATATTGAAATCTCACAAAAAATGGCATTTCGTGAAATTAAATTAGTAAATTAACCAAGTAGGATAAACTAAAATCCCGTTCCATAAAATTATGAAATCCCAAATTGGTTTACACCAAGTTTCCGTAGATACGGGGCTGTACTTTCCAGTCTAGGATACCATGCAAGAATGTAGCGCAAACCATCTTGAAATTTCATAACATTTTTTGAAGGATGTTTTAGTTTTTCGAGATTTTTTTTTTTTTTTTTTTTTTCATTTTGAAGTGGTATTTTTACTTTCCCTGCAATACATGGTAATGTATAAGGGAAGTATTGGAATCATGTCGAAAACCGCAACTCGAGTTTTCGACATATCTACACGTTTCAAGACCTCTAGAATACGAAAAAACCATTTTTAGCGTGACGTCTGTGTGTGTGTCTGTCTGTCTGTGCAGATTTTGTATCCACTCTAACTAAAAAACTAATGGACCGAATTTCACAAAATTTCGTAGGTAAGTCACTTGTGAGCGAGTCTGGTGCTGATTAGTTTTGGGTACGATTTGGGATAAAAGAACCCGCCTTTTTTTGCGAAATAACCCGCAAAAGCTTGTACCCACTCTAACTGAAAAACTAATGGTCCGAATTTCACAAAATTCGGTAGATGAGTTACTTGTGGGTTACCCTGGTGCTGATTAGATTTTAGTACGATTTGAAAAAAAATAACCTGACTTTTTTTTTGCAAAATGGCCCGAAAAAATCTTCAAAATTTAAAATAAGAAACTATGTATGCTTAAATATATCCATTAAAAGCTTGTTTTATATGTAATTTTTAACGAAAAAAAGAATAAGACCAACCCCATTACACTAGGACTAGCCGTTCTCGAGATATTTTAGTTTTTTCGTATTTCTCTACGCCACCTTTGAAAATAAGTCCAGTTACCAAATGAGAACGAAAATTGAATTAAAAGTGAATTAAATTTAATTAAAATAAAGAGAACGTGGATATAAGTTTGCAGGGAAAGTTATGTGCTGCCCACATCAGATTTTTGCTTTCCCTGCAATATATGGTAATGTATAGGGACAATATTGGAATCACACCAAAAATCACAACTCGAGTTTTCGACGGATCTACACGTTTTGAGACCTCTAGAACACGAAAAAACTCATTTTAGCGTGAAATCTGTGCGTGTGTCTGTCTGTCTGTACAATGTATGTATACACTCTAGCTCAAAAACTAACGGACCGAATTTCATAAAATTTAGTAGGTAAATTCCTTGTGGGTAACTTCGGTGCTGATTAGATTTTTGTACAATTCGGAATAAAAGAACCTGAGTTATATTGCGAAAAAGCCCACAAAAATTGCCTGTATCCACTGTAATTGAAACACTAATTGACCAAATTTTACAAAATTCGGTAGATAAGTCACTTGTGAGTTACTCTGGTGCTGATTTGATTTTGGTACGATCCGGAAAAAAGAGCTTTTATTTTACGAAACAGGCCGCAAAAATTGTCTATGTCCACTCTATCTGAAAAACTAATAGACCAAATTTCGCAAAATTTGTTATATAAATCACTTGTAGGTTAACCTGGTGCTGATTAGATTTTGGTGCGTTTCGGAACAAAATATTTACGAATATAAAAGACTACGTATGATCAAATATATCCATTAAATGCTTATTTTATACGTAATTTTTGACGACAAAACAGGTAAGACGAATTCCATTACTCTAGGACTAGTCGTTCTCAATATATTTTAGTTTTTTTTTTGTTTTTTGTTTTTTGCATTTTCGCTACACTGATTTCGAAAATAAGTCCAGTTAACAAATGAAAACGAAAATTGAATTAAAAGTGCAAATTCGGTGTAATTTAAAATAATTATGGGTGTTATTTTGTGCAATTAAACTCAATATAATGAATTATTGAAGAACTAAAGAGAACGTGAATATAGAGTCTGCAGGGAAATTCATTTGCTGCTTACATCCGATTTTTTCTTTTTAGGTATGATAATGATAAAAGCATTATGTAAATATCATCTTGTAATTAAGACATCTTGCTGTGAAACATATTCTGAAACATAACTTAAACGTTCTCCTATAACTATAACTCCATATTGACATAATTACTTGTTTCTTTTCCAAATATAGTTTGAAATACCACTGCGTTCTACAAGACTTTCATAAAATATATAACCTCAAATTAGCTGTCCGTCTCATCAAAATATGCCAACTTTTCATCATCACCACAGCTTCTGGACCTGACCAATAGAATATCCACTTTGTTGCAGCGTATCCTTATAATAATTTTATTAACGAAGTGTGTTGTCCACAGACTGAGGACCAAACAGTGCGAAGACTGCTAGGATTGTGCATCGGGTTTGTGCTCCCATAAGCAGAACAGAATAGGGAAATATACGGGTTGCCCTTATGCAAGTTTCTCATTATGATCATGCCCCCATTCAGAATAGAAGTGTTGAACAGGTGAAAGGGATTGTGTTATAAAAGCAGTTGTCCGGCATTTGAACCTCATTTTCGGAATAAATCTGTTATGTAGCATTTCCCGGGCTTTTATGCGATACTCAAATTAGAACGACCAGCAATTTTCGGTATGTTCTTCGAAGTAAATAAATGCCGGTTTGATAATGACTTCGTTGGGAATAGAATATCAAAAACAATTAAAGATTGAGGTTTAATTTTATGTTTTAATTATCCATGTTAAATGTATAAGTGTATTTAATGTTCCAGGGTAATGAAAATGGAATGCGCTAATAAAGTGGTTATGAAAAGTTTCAAGATTTTATTCGTCTCTATGTGCTAAGAATTTTACAAAGCATCTTCGCGTCATAAATAAACCTGGAAAACGTTTTTTTTAATAAGATGGTCTTGATGATTTTGATCATTAGTAGACAGCTAGGTATATAATCTATATAGTGAAAACAAGTGAATACGAATGTGACTTTATGATAAGTTCTGAAGAACCCATTAATTATTTAGTAATAACATTTTTTTCATAATTCGAAGAGAAGGTTAAGAAGTTATTAAAAGCATTAGCTCGGTAGATAGATTAAAATTTAAATTCGGGCTATGTCATGACCTAAAAAATGATTAGATCATACTAGACACAAACTTTTATTCAAATCGGTTGAGTGTTATTGTGTCAACGAAACTTTTGGTGTTAAGACACATTCAAAACGTCCTGTGCTGGAAAAACTGGTAAACGTCACATGGCATATAACATATTTATTATGTGGTTGCTAATGTCTGTGGATGTGGAATTTTTACATGGTGCGATTTCTATATTGGTTTTACGGTTATAATATCAGTACATATTTATCAATGTACGAGTGCAAAAGATTTGTCAGTATATTTTAAATGTAACTTATCAGTGTTTTTTATCAAAATGTATCAGTGTATTTTAATGTATGAATGTATCAGTGTATGTATCAGTGTTTCCTTGGTTGCCATGTGTCACCTGTGTACATGATTGCTACGTATAAGGTTTAATCATCGGATCCAGTGTCTCTCTAAATGTCTTGAATATTGGAAAAACATCAGTACATAAGGTTAGATACTTCTTAATTAGTTTAGTGTTTTCTCTATAGTGTTTTTTACTTCCCTTATATACATGATGTATAAGGAAAGTATTATGACGGGGTCGAAAATTCGAATTCGAGATTTCGATGGGAGAGCACGTTTCAATCATCCCTGATCACGAATCAAACATTTTTGAGGTGATGTATGTGTGTGTGTGTGTGTGTGTGTGTGTGTGTGTGTCAGTAAGCCTGTAGAGACGAAATCTCACGAACGAATGGAGGGATTCGAATGAAATTTGGTACAAAAACCACAATCCATGAATTCTGGAAGACTGTTTTAAAACAGAATCGAATGTTCAAAACCCTCCTAAATTTTCAAGTGAAATTTTGAAAAAATCATCAAAAAATCAAAACTTTTAATAAAGTTACGCAAATAACGTTACGCAATAAAGTTACGCAATAAAGTTACGCAATAAGCGTTTCTTTTGTAATTTTTCCTTAGAAAACGATTGACATAAATTTTAGACCGCTAGCATGAACCGTTCTCGAGATATTGCATATTTTTCAAATAAATTTATCAAAAAGTCCAATAAATTAAAGAAAATATCAACTGTTAAGAAACATGCTCACTTTTCATATGTAATATCATGCGATAAATTGGATGACATCATTCTCGTGGACCTAACTCGTTCCAGTCACTAGAAAAGATACTTTGATTAATACTTTTGTATTTGAATGCCAATAGTCATTTATCTGCTGTAAGAATAACTTATTTCTCTGTCCATAACGCTTGGCGAGATTTTGGCGACGAATTTAGCGGAATGTCGCTAACTTAGCGACATTTTAAGTGCTGCCAAATTAATGAAAATCTCGCCTAATGGATAAAAGTGACGCTAAATCAATGAAAATGACGACTAATTCAAGAAAATTCAATATCTTTGAAAGAATATAAGTATCTACTATAAGAATAACATTTTTTTAACTGTAAAAGTAGTAAATTTATTGCATTATATAAGGAAAGTCATGTGTTGCCCACATCAGATTTTTTATATTGACTTCAATTACTTTGAATTATGTATAATTTGATTTCTATTTAAAATATAAAACACTGTAGAATAAAAGATGTAGAACCTTTAACGTCTGAAAGCACTTGGGTTTTTAACGTCTGTTTTTAACGTATTTTATAGTGTGATCAAATAAAGACTTTTATTCTAAATTGTTTTATTTTTTACATATTATATATTAGACATGATGCCGTAATATTATGATTTCTATTTATTCAAATTATTCATATTTATTACGTTATTTATTACGTTAAGTTGAAATTAATTATATTCTGCTATATATTTCTTTTATTGTATATTCGTTTTTTTTTTCGCTTAAATTTTCTACTTTTGAAGGCATACAATGGCATTAACAACTTTTCTTTATATAGGGCAGTTGTCGGTATAATTCAGGGGTTGTTATACTTTATATAGGAGGAACAACTACGATACCCCCTACTAACGGTAGCAATTTTAGAATTCTCTATTTCAGCATTAGTAATTACAAAGTCACTATTTTAGTAGACACTAAGTCATTGCTTTGGAAGTCATTATTTTAGCAGTCACTATTTCATTGTTGTATCGGTCACTATTTCACAGTTTTAGCGGTCACTAAGTCACTAGTTTAGCAATCACTATTCCATTGTTTTAGCGATCACTATTTCACTGTTTTAGTGGTCACTAAGTCACTATTTTAGCAGTCACTATTTCATTGTTTTAGCGGTCACTATTTCACTGTTCTAGCGGTCACTAAGTCACTATTTTAGCAGTCACTCTTTCATTGTTTTAGCGGTCACTATTTCACTGTTTTAGCGGTCACTAAGTCACTATTTTAGCAGTCACTATTTCATTGTTTTAGCGGTCACTATTTCACTGTTTTAGCGGTCACTAAGTCACTATTTTAGCAGTCACTGTTTCATTGTTTTAGCGGTCACTATTTCACTGTTTTAGCGGTCACTAAGTCACTATATTAGCAGTCACTATCTTAACAGTCCTTATTTTAGCAGTCACTATCTTAGCAGTCAATATTTTAGCACTCACTATTTTAAGGGGACGGTGGACGTTGAAATGAGCAAAAATCGACTAAACAAAGTTTTTATATATAACATTATTTTACATATTTAATATTTGCTTAAACATTGCACCTGCTGCAGCAGGTGCAATGTTTCTGTCAGCGATTTCCATGGACGCCAATGTCTGCAAAGGGGGTCGAACTGTTTGGGATAGGGTATGTCAAATACCTGTCTTTTTGGGAGGTTCTTCGTTTGGAATGGACGCTGTCCCACTCGTAAGCAAAAGGTTAAATGCATTTTTTTCGAAACGGAATTTTCAAAAGTTTTACGTTTTTAAAATGCTCCTTGCATCTTAACTTTTGTCTGAGATGTATGGAATTTGGCAAGAAGATACCTCTCATACTTTTTAATGAAACTGGGTATGCATTTTATAATTGGAGTTTATTAAGGTAATTAAAAGTGAATGAAAACCCAATTAAATAATGAAAATTAAGTTTTACTGCAGAAAAATATTTTTAAAAAACTAACTTTCTAAGGGATTTAAAAATGAATACCCAAATTTGTTCATAATATGTTTTTAAGTGATCGTAATGTAAAATGAATCAAAAATGTGAACAAATGGCACGCAAGGAGCATTTTCAAATTGTCGTTAAAAAAAATTAAATTAAAAAAAATACAAAATTATAACAAAATGGAAAAAAATTAATGGTATTGTATATAGTAATGTTAAGAGGAATATTTATGCAAATTTTCACGTTTCTAAGTCAATAAATAAATAAAAAAAATTTCAACGTCCACCGTCCCCTTAACTGTTACCATGTTACTGTTTTTAATCGTCATTTTTCTCATATTTTTAAAATATTTAAGTCAAAAATTAAGAAATTTATATCTTTCATTTATTTTCAAATCTCATGAAAGTAACAACTGTTCCGCGCTCTAAGATTAGTGCATCTCTACCCCCTCTCCCGCCTCCCACATAGACTTTCTGCCACATTCTTATAGGGATTGGAGAAATCTTGTCGATAAATTTCAAATAATTAAAAGTGTTTTAAATTTTTTTTATAATTTTTAGAATGTTCACGGACATTTTAAAATTTATATCCTTTATTTAAGACGAACCGCGACTTTCTATATCACAAATTTACGTTTTTAATCACCGTATAAAGAGATACGGTCGGACGAAATTTAACATGGTTGATAGTATTTGTTTGAGGGTTTGTGAGCGAATCACCCACTTAAGCAAAATATCTAACTGCGCACCGTGTAATGCAATTTAAAATCGACCCGAACTAGAAGTTTCGGAAAACTAAAGTGCAAGTTTTGTAAAATTCCGTTTGAAATGAATATAGAGACTAATATCTCTAATTCCTTAGTAAGAAGCAATTTCAAAATTCCAGGGATATATGATTCGTATCCTTTAAGGACAATTTAAAATGCTAAAAGAATGCCGTTATCTATCATGAACTGTCAACATTTTCCAGACATTACTTGTCATCAAACCAAGCAGGTGCCCAGGCAATGGATTTTTGCGAACGTCGGAATTAAACATGAGAACAGGGAATTTCTCGTGAAATCATGAAAAATGGTTGTTTCTCCACCACAATCTACCAGTGGTAAAATTTAATTAAGATTTTGACTGGACTGTTTTTGCGTTCGGGGTTTAATTTGTGCAGTGGATGGAAAAGATTATAAAGGGCTGAAAAAAAAAGCTAAAGTAAAATGCTTTAATTTATTACTTTCCTTATATACAATAATGTATAAGGAAAGTATTGTGACGGGGTCAAAAATTCGAATTCGAGTTTCCAACGGGAGAGTACGTTTCAAGCATCCCTGTTCAGGAATTGAACATTTTTGAAGTGATGTCTGTATGTGTGTGTGTGTGTGTGTGTCAGTGAGTCTGTGCGGACGATAACTGACGAACGAATGGACCAATTCGAAAGAAATTTGGTACAAAAATTACAATCTGTAAACACTGGAAGCCTATTGTTTTGATACGCAATCGAATATTCAGAACTCCCCTAAATTTTCAGTGAAATTTTGAAAACATCGTGAAAAAATCTAAACCTCTAATAAAGTTACGCAAATAAACATTTCTTATGTAATTTTTCATAAGAAAACGATTAACATAAATTTTAGAAAGCTAACAGGAACCGTTCTCGAGATATTGCACATTTTTCAAAAAAATTATCAAAAAGTCATATAAAATAAAATAAAAATACTTCCTATTGAGAAACATGTTAACTTTTCATATGTAATACCATGCGAAAAATTTAGTGACATCATTCTCGTGGATCTAGCTCATTCCATTCATGAAAAAAGATACTTTGAGTAATACTTTTGTAATTGAACGCCAATAGTCATTTATCTGCTCAAAGAATAACTTATTTCTCCGTTCATAACGCTTGGCGAGATTTTGGCGACGAATTTGGTGCAATGTCGCCAACTTGGCGACTTTTTTAAATGTTGCTAAATTAACGAAAAACTCGCCAAATGGATAAAAATGGCGTTAAATCAATGAAAATGATGACTCGTTGACGAGAATTCAATATCTTGGAAAGAATAAAAACATCTATTATAAAAATAATCTACTTTTTTTTTACTGTAAAAGTAGCATATTCATTGCATTATATAAGGAAAGTCATGTGCTGTCCACATCAGATTTTTTTTAATCATTGTGGCATTGAAGACTATTAAAATGAATTGCACAATTGATATAGTTTGAGAAAGATAATGCCTTTATATTTAAGACCCTCCGTAATGTGTTAGCTTATATTAAATTGTGTTGTTGCTAAGCCCCTCGACCTAGAAAATGGTAGGCCAAGTCCTAAAGACACGCCGCCCATAAAGCAATGAAGCTACCCTCTCCTGGTCCTCTACTAGAAGACCTAAAGAGACTCCTATGTAGTCAAGAAGATGAGAGGGAGTAGCCGAGGAGGAAGAACAGGTACATGGAGGGAAAACCTTGTCTCCTCGTTCAAACCTCATATCCTTAACCTGGCCAATGCTGTTTGAATGGATCCAAGACCATCAAATTGTGGCGATAATACAGAGCTCTTAGAAGAGTACCAGTGATGACATGGGGGAGTATATATTGTACCTCTTACCAACTTTAATATTAATTTGTATCTTATACCAGGTTTAAATATCTGTAATTTCCACAATTGATTGAAGCGAAGCGGGTTTGTTGCATAACTGTCTTATCACCAAAAGTTTCGTTAACATAATAACACTCAACCAATTTGAATAAAAGTTTGTGCCTAACATGATCTAATCATTTTTTAGGTCGCCCGAATTTTAAATTTTAATCTATCTACCGAGCTATCTGAGGCCAAATGTCAGATGATGAAATCTGCAGAAAAAAGTTAATTTTATAAAATTTACCCATCAGACTTTTCTATTTGTTTGGTGTAACTTGTACAATTGTATAGTTGTACTAGGCTTTCGCGTAAATTAATAATTTAATAGTTCAAATTTAATATTTAAAATTTTTACTACTTACATGAAATAATCGTCTCAGTTATTAAACATGCAGCTAAATAGCACTCTGCTTCGCTTCAGGTTTGAGTAGTGAGAGAAAGTCTAGCATTGACTAATTAATGTATGCGTCCCTTATATTCATTAACCACTGAGCCATATGCTAACCCATATTACATTGTCCTTATACCAGATGAAATTTCTTTCAATAAGAGTCGTAGACATAACCTTTCGAGAAGGGGATTTATGACCGAACTAATGGTATGTTGCTATATACAAATTTACAATATGGTATATGGAACCTACGGAGAACTAATAAAAATTTTTTGCGACTGGCGAGGGGGCTTTTTAACCCCCTCGCTTACGCTACTGGTGAGATTATTCGCTCTATTTTACCACACATACGTATTCCCAATTCATTGTTCACATTCAATATTTTTCACAATAAATTATATATCAAACGTAATAGAAGTTTCCATATTCAAATTATTGTTACATATATCCTCTGGAATTATGGGAATAGTTACAGAATACAAAAATGAGTACACATTTCCGGATAAATTTGACTTTATAAAAAGCACGAGTAAGCGTGAACAAGAATAATATACAGCTAGTAACCCTCTAGATACGTATTAGATTGCAAAACATCTGTCAAGTACAATAAAATGGCAATAAAATTCTCAAAACAGAGGAGCATGTTCTCAAAACACTGATGTATCTCACAACTCAAATTGACTCGTATTACGTTAACTCTATCCAACTGGACGATGACTCTCTTTTATACTCTTTATTGAAATCTCTAGAAAGATTGAGTGTATTTCGGAAAGTACTAGAGATAATGAGAATATTCGAGTATTTTATAAAACTAGACCAAAGTCGCCAAGTTGGAAATGTTCCCTAAATTTGGTGGCATGATCTCAAAAACTGTCGCCAAGGCCAAGCAACCTGTACTTTCATATACTAGCAAAAGTGGTCTGCAAAGGTTGTTTCTTCATGGCGATAGTTAGTATGCCACAAAAGCAAACTATATATTCATAACACATGTCCTCTAAAAAAATTGCACATCCCTGTCAGTATTAATTGATTGTGGATGATCCATAATATAAGGCTAATTTGCGATATGAACAACTTTTGGCTTGGTTGCAGACGATTTCTATATTCGATAAACAATTCTGTTTATCTTCGTTATTACTATACATACGGTTGTTTCCAGTTGGCGTGTAGTTTAAGTAAAAATTTCTGCCGTCGTCGGGGGTTGAACACCCACACTTTATTTTCTTTCTGAAAGTATCTTTTATTTGCTTTGATATCGTACCGGGTATTCATTCTGTCAGTAGCAATGCCGTTCGTCATGACTAAATAGCACTTTCGATAAATAATGCTATGTCTATTCATAGACAGCACTTCTGTAAGTCAGGATAGAATAAAGGATATAACGGTCCCAACCCTACTGGTTTCTGGATATGAATATAGAGAGATGATATGATTAAATATCGTTCTGTTGAATCTTTCTCTAGTATGTCATTCGATTGGGGTTGAAGAGGAGTTTGAGTTTTATCCAGTCCTTTGCACAGTTCCGTAGGTTTTACAGTCCTGTGAATATGCTAGAATAAAAGTTTATCCCTTGATCAGAAAGGATGAGCGAAGTAATTCCATAACTACATATCTAGTTCAGTATTAGAACTTCACTGATGGTAGTACACTCTTAGTGAGGAAGTACAATGTTGGCCACTTTGTGAAATAGTCTGTTACTACTCGGATACATTTTTTGTTGTCTAGAATCCGTAATAGTGGTCGAGTGAAATTCTCGCAAAAAAGCTCCAAAATTATAACACTGAAGAAGCAAACAAGTTTTTTCTTCGGTTTCTTCTGAGAGCTGCATTCCGTGTAGTCTTTGCACCAGCGTCCAACATCGAACCTTAAATTGCAGCAGATGAAGTGTTAACAAACTTCATTCAGTATCTTCCTAATGCCAGAATGTTTTTCACTAGGACTGCCATGCATCTATCTTAACACGCTGGATACTCTAGAACGAAGGAACAGCAACTGCCAGCTGCTGCTCTTTCCATCATCGCTGTCCCACTTACAGTATACTATTCCACTCCGCAAATGCAAAGAACCCCACAGTGCCCAGGGACCAGTATCGTTTTCTTTCAGGTTAGAAACAAGAAATTACTTACCAAGTGGGCCTATCATTCACTTGTTCTTTGTGAATTAAGATTGGCTGGATATCTCTGTCTTCTCTATGTGCACGAGAACATTCTTTATCACTCCAAGGATCAGATGGTAAAAGTGAACCCTAATAACTTGCCGAGTATCCCTGAAATGTGGCTTCAAAACTTTCTGCATTTGTAAAATCGAGCATTTGTAAAATCGAGCATTTGTAAAATCTGCATTTGTCTAACGCATCTGCATTTCACAAACGCATTTGCATCTGTATTTCCAAACGCATCTGCTTTCGCATCTGCATTTATAAAAAACAATAACCCTTTCGGTGTCGAATCTCTATGCCATAATTCTGAAGTCGCTGAATCCATCTAGCGACCTGCTTCTGAGGGTTCTTGAAACTGAAGAGCCAGCGTGATCTCAAAGCAGAGTGATCAGTATGCAATAGAAATTTAAAAAAAAATCATTAAAAATTAAAATGTTTAATAATGTTGCATAAATTATTATTTCTTATATAATTTTTTCATCAAAAATTCTTAAAGCGTTGCTAGCAAGAACTAACTGTTCTCAATATATTGCACAGTTTTCTAATTAATTTATAAAAAAGTCATATAAAATTGAAAAGTATAAACAATTGTGAAATATGTTTACTTTTCATGGATAATATTATGTGAAAAATCTATTAAGGTCATTCTCGTGCATATAATTCGTTCCATTTTTACTTTCCACGGATAATATTATGTGAGAAATCTATTAAGGTCATTCTCGTGCATATAATTTGATCCATGTTTACTTTCCATGGATAATATTATGTGAGAAATCTATTAAGGTCATTCTCGTGCATATAATTCGTTCCATTTACGAAAAAAGATACTTAAGGTAATAGTTATTTCAACAATTCGACAATAGTCATTTATATATAAGAAAAGCTTTTCACTCTGTTTGTGACGCTTGACAATAAATCTAGCGACTATTTTAGAGAAATATCGCCAACTTTACGATATTTCGATCCAGATGGACGAACATTGCAAAACTGACGCTAAATTAACAAAAATGACTCCAAATTGATTAATTAACTTTTGAAATATTTAAATGTATGGACTATATTGATGAATCCAAACACTATCAGTAATGATAATTGTCAAGTTAGAGTTGCTCAAAATACGAGTATAAGTCAATTGGATACTTCGAAGTAATTTTACATTCAGTCATCCGGAAAAGAGTCAAATGCACAATTCAAAGTTAAAAACATTTTGCCGTGGATCTTACATATCATTTTTGCACAATGAAAGAAGTAAAAACCTCGCATTATATTGGGACAATCATGTGTTACCCATATCAGATATTTATCTATTAGGGTTGAAGATATAAACGTCCAAATAGCTGCATTTTTCGTAACTCTCCGATTTCAGCCAGAGATATCCCGACCAAAAATGTTATTCACATCATCATAAAATGTTAAATTGATTCAAATTATCTGGACAATATTTTGGTAATATGAAATATTTTATATTTCTCATAAATCAAAAAAATATAAAGACAAAGACGTGACTTTCTCTACATGCTTATATACTTTTCTCGTGTTTTCCTTATTATTTGCACAATGTGTATTTTACTTATTTATTTACTTATTGTTTTCCTTTCTCTAACATATTTACGAGTTGAATATTGTAAAAAAGCAACATCACAAATTATAACCTATAACCTTTCACATCACTTTATCTTGCTAAAAATCCAAAGGATTTTCGTTGTTACCAATTAAGATATGCACACCCAATTTCATAGAAAAAAGCTGTCTTCATTTATTAACCCTGTCACTTCTTGTAAAAGTTCTTAATTTGCACCAGCTTTGTGGTATTATTCTCTATGGAGGAGAGAAATTATTGCAACAGTACGCTAAGTACCAATATCTGTCTAATTTCCACTGGATGACAGCTGACAGCTTGATGACAGCTGACGAGAGTCACTAAGAAATCGGACGTATTTAACCAAAAATTGAAAAGTGTATATTCCAGCACATGCTCGGCCCCGCTTGAAAGGACAGACATCTGATTAAATATCTCATTTTGACACATTAGTTTAAGAAATGACTCTTTCAGAATCGAATTTTAATTTAATTTTGATATTTTACAATGAATTTAGAACGATGAGAGAGAGAGAGATTCGTTGATGTTAACTGTTCAACCAGAGAATTTTTGGTTCGTTTTTCAAATTTTTTGTAAATCATTGTAAATCTATAAAATGTTATGTGTAGGTAATTTTATTTAAGGCGTTACAGGCCATTCTTTTGTGTCCAACAAGTTGTCTTGAGTTGTGACACGTTATGGCCAACACGTTATGGCCTTAATTATGGCCAACAAGAAGGTTTTGAGATATGACACATTTTTATACTCCAAACTCAAGTTGGCGTATAAATTAAAAGCAAAACACTTCATCTACCAGAAATATATTGTTATTACATTATAAATAAAATAATGATTTCACTTTTTTATATGTTTTATTTATTTATTCATTTGCATTACCAGTGATCGTCTGGAAAACCGCACTCTATCAAAAATGCAGCAGATAGATAAATAAGCACGATAATCGTATGCTTGTTTGGGAGCAATTTGGTTCTCGAAAAATGTTAATCAGGTGAGTAGCTATCGCTCCAGGTATTTTTCATATAAATAAAGCACTTATTTCACATTAACTCAAGAAAAGTAAACTTTCTAATATCCCAATAAAACTCGTAACATCTCCTAATAAATGTTGCAAATTAATTTGCTGATTAAAATAAAACAAAAGAAAAATACTTAATAAAATCGACTAACATTATAGTATCGACACCGGTACAGAACCAAACGGAGCCGAGTTTTCAATTTAATCTCCCGTGGAGGGGATAAAATAGGAGGTCTTGAAAATACTTTTCAGCCTCCTTAGGACACTGAAGTTTTGCATACATACACACAGTATCGATCATCATGGCATCGAAGAAGTAGCCGGATTTTCTATTTACCCCCAGGAATGAACAAAATAAGTTTTTTACTACCAAAAGTTCTTTTCAGACCCTCCAAAAGCCCCATGGTGACCTAGTAGGCTGAATTTTTACGCACTATAGTATCCCCGGGCCAACGGCCGTACCGTGCTGAAAACACCGGATCTCGTTAGATCACCGAAGTCAAGCAGCATCGGGCGCGGTTAGTACTTGGTGGGTGACCACCTCGGAACACCGCGTGCTGTTGGCCATCTCGGGTGCGGTATCCCCGTGGTTTGCGCGCTAGATTTGCACGCTACCACAAATGCCGCCGTGTTCATGCGGAGTACGATCACGTTAAACATGTGGGTCCGTAAGTCCTTCCGAGAGGTTGGTGGTAGGGGAAGGAGGGTACGGTCCCTGTGGATGCCTCCCCCACTGGGTTCCGGTCTAAATTGGGTGGCACTTCCCGACCGTCCAAACAGTTACCTTACACCTTTCTGGTAGGTCGGACGGTCTGGTTTCAACAACAGCACTATAGTATCCCCGGACGTCCATTTTGCTACTCATGTCTTCGGACGAGTCGGTCGTTCTGGGCTTTCGGCACTATAGTATCCACCATTGGACAGAAACTGAATCAGTTGAATTTTCAACTCCCCCCTGAGGTGGGAATTATATGGGGTTTTTTTATGTTTTACCAGACCCCTGGGTAGACCTTAGATGTCTCAAAGTTTGGATTTTTGCACACATAGAATATCGGCCACTATGCCAAACCCTTAATGGAGCCGTACTTTCGATTTTTCTCTCTGGGTGGACAAATAGGAAATAAAGTCTCTCAAAATCCTTCCAAAGACCCCTCCAGGAACATAAAGTTCTGAAACTCGTCATGGGGCAGAACCTAACTGGGACAAATTTCATTTGAGACAACTATTTTCGACGCTAGCCGCCATACATACGTTGTTAGTCAAAGCAAAAATTATTAAACAAAAACTGCATCTTAATTTTTTATAAGTGTTAGTTTCCCTACCTTTGACAAATTTAAATATTAGTTACTAATCAATTCAAAATAGGGTAAGCTGTGGTAAGAGTGCTCATCGTGTAAGAGTGCGCACATCTTAATGCCAGGGAATGCCAATAGATGGCAGGCTTATGGCAGGCATGCTTATTGTAACAAAAAGCCATCGTGCGGCGAATTGATCAGCCATTGTACTGGTTCTTGTTATAAAGAAGGCGGTGGTAATAATAATTTAAAACACTACTGTCTCCAATGCGTAAACAGTTGTATAAATATTTTGGTAAATTTTATCACTATCTTTAACTAGTGTATAAGCCTGCGAAAGGCAGAAAGCTTAAGCTGCAACTTTTTTTTAATAAGCTTAATTTTGCTTAACTATATATAGTGCTTAGTGTCAAAAATAGTCGTTTCAGTTAAAAATTGGCACAGTTAGGTTCTGCCCCGTGGTCGAGTTTCAACCTTTTATGTCCTCGGTAGGGGTTTTGACAGAGTACTGGAAGACTTTAAACCTCCCACTTCATTTTGTTCACTGATGATAAAATATAAATATTCCGTTTTCATTGGGTTTGGTCCAGTGGTTAATATAAGTATGCAACGATTCAGCCTTTTAAGCCATTGTAAAGATACTTGCAAGTCTGTAAAGTAAAGTAACCAGACATCCCCGAATATCTTGTCACCAATAATTTTAAAATTGTTTGGGTACACAAAATATCCTCAAATTTGAATGAATGTTCCCAAATGCTCTCAAAATCTGCTTCAGCTTATTCATACTTCTGAAATATACGAATTATAAAAATCGTTAAATGCCTATATAAACTTCAGAAACTCAAAATTTTCATTGATTTGGACAAAGTTAAAAATAATTATTTACTCTTTATGTTTCCTTTCTGTTGTAGACGATATGTATATGAAGACATCACTAATATTTATCCACAATATATAATTTTTTTTTCTTGAAATGCATCTTGTTCTATAGAAATATTGATTACAATAGAAAATGTAAAAATCTGATGTGGGCAACAAAAGACTTTCCTTATATAATGCAATGAATTTACTACTTTTACAATAAAAAAATAAGTTTTTCTTATAGTAGATATTTATATTCTTTCCAAGATATTGAATTTTTGTCAATGAGTCGTCATTTTCATTAATTTAGTGTCGTTTTTATCCATTTGGCGAGATTTTCGTTAATTTGGCAACTTTTAAAAAAGTCGCCAATTTGGCAAATATTCCGCCAAATTCGGCGCCAAAGTCTTGCCAGGCGTTATGGACGAAGAAATAAGTTATTCTTATAGAAGATAAATTATTGGCTTTCAAATACAAAAGTATTACTCAAAGTATCTTTTCTCATGAATGGAACAAGCTAGATCCACGAGAATGATATCACCAAATTTATCACATGATATTCCATATGAAAAGTGAACATGTTTCTCAATAGGAAATATTTTTATTTTATTTTATATGACTTTTTGATAATTTTTTTGAAAAATGTGCAATATCTCGAGAACGGTTCATGTTAGCGCTCTAAAATTTATGTTAATCGTTTTCTTATGAAACATTACATATGAATATTTCTGAAAATTGTTTAAATGTAAAATTAAAAGTCAATGCAATTTTTTTGTAAACTAGTTAGCTAATTTAAAATGTATATAAATACGAACATATAAAACTGAAACATATAAAACTGAAACATATAAAACTGAAACTCAAACATCGTATATAGTAATTCATCCGGATCAATTTCAATCAGATCGGAATCAATGTCTGATTCATTTGAAGTCCGAAGTATGGAATAGGATTCATTTGTCGATATTGTCGTTAATTTAGCAACATTTAAAAATGTCACCACGTTGGCGACATGTCGCTAAATTCGTCGCTAAAATCTCGCAAAGCTTTATGGACGGAGAAATAAGTTGTTCTTATAGCAGATAAATGACTATTGACGTTCAAATAAAAAACTATTACTCAAAGTATCTTTACTCATCAATGGAACGAGCTAGATCCACGAGAATTAAGTCACCAAATTTATCGCATGGTATTACATATGAAAAGTGAACATGTTTTTCAACAGTTAATATTTTTTTTTAATTTATGGAATTTTTTGATGAATTTATTTAAAAAATGTGCAATATCTCGAGAACGGTTCATGCTAGCGTTCTAAAGTTTATGTCAAGTTTATGTCAAGTTTATTTCATGTTATTTCTAAGGAAAAATTACGTAAGAAACGTCGATTTGCATAACTTTATTAAAGGTTTTGATTTTTTGATGATTTTTTTCAATATTTCACTGGAAAATTTAGGGGATTCTGAACATTCGATTACGTTTAAAAACAATAGACTTCAAGTATTCATGGATTGTGGATTTTTGTATCAAATTTCATTCGAGTCGCTCTATTTGTTCGTGAGATATCGTCTCCACAGATTCACTGACACACACACACACACACACACACACACAGACATCACCTCAAAAATGTTTGATTCGTGATCAGGGATGTTTGAAACGTGCTCTCCCGTCGAAAACTCGAATTCGAATTTTCGACCCCGTCACAATACTTTCCTTATACATTATGTATATAAGGAAAGTAATAAATACATCATTTAATAATGTCACATCGTTTGATAATTGTGGTACATTACTGTTTTAGTCACGCTGCTGGTACATATTACTGCATACATAGTCAGAATTTATTCTGTAATTCATATCATATTCTCCTTCATTTAGTCTCATTTAGTGCGGGTAAATTATTTTTAGATTATTACTTTCCTTATATACATAATGTATAAGGAAAATATTGTGACGGGGTCGAAAATTCGAATTCGAGTTTTCGATGGAAGGGCACGTTTCAAGCATCCCTGATCACGAATCAAACATTTTTGAGGTGATGTCTGTGTGTGTGTCAGTGAGTCTGCGGAGACGATAACTGACGAACAAATGGACCGATTCGAACGACATTTAGTACAAAATTCACAATCCGTGAATACTGGAAGCCTATTGTTTTTAAACGTAATCGAATGTTCAGAACCCCCTACATTGTCGAGTGAAATTCTGAAAAAATTATCAAAACATCAAAACCTTTAATAAAGTTCTGCAAATAGACATTTCTAATATAATTTTTCCTTAGAAAACGATTGACATAAACTTTAGAACGCTAGCATAAACCATTCTCGAAATATTGCACATTTAAAAAAAAAATTATCAAAAAATCCCATAAATTAAAAAAAATATATTAACTGTTGAGACACATGTTCACTTTTCATATGACATATCATGCGATAAATTGGGTGACATCATTCTCGTGGGTCTTGCTCGTTCCATTCATGAGAAAATATACTTTGAGTAATACTTTTGTATTTGAACGCCAATAGTTATTTATCTGCTGTAAGAATAGCTTATTTCTCCATCCATAACGCTTGGCGAGATTTTGGCGCCGTATTTGGCGGGATGTCGCCAACTTGGCGACTTTTTTAAATGTTGCCAAATTAACGGAAATCTCGCCAAATGGATAAAAATGACACTAAATCAGTGAAAAATACGCGATATTGTTTATTTTAATGTATATATTAAGATAAGTTTTTATAAAATGCATTATGGTAGGTGAAAATCTGTGTTACTGTTGAAATTAATGTCCCAAATGTCATCAAATTAATGTCTCCAAATGACTCTTTAATTTGGTGGCACAGTGCTGTTTTGTCTGTAAAACATGTTTCAAAAAGCTGTCACTTTACTGTAAAGACATTGAAAAAAGCCATAATATTCGTCCCAGGAGGGAAGTGTCGAAAAACCGACTACCTTAACCTCTGTCTGAAGGTATATACTATAAATGGGCAAAAGCAACACCCCCTGGTAGTAAATTCGGCTACAGTTTGTTCTGTCTGATTTTCGATATTATAAGTGTGCAAAGAGTTAACCCTCGAGGTTACTAAAGATCCTTATGGAGTGTCTAAAAATACATTTTGAGCCCCTTTCAAAGACCCTACCCCCCCCCCCCCTTCTGCAGGGGAGCAAATTGAAAACTTATCTGCATTAGGTTCTGAATCGTAGTCGATACTGTAAATGTGTAAAGATTCAGCCGTCTATGTCACCTAAGGGATCTGGAGGAGTCTGGAAAGGTAAAAATTCGATAAACATGTTAGATAATAAAAATGTAGGATTGTTCAACTACAGTTCTTTGTTTTGTAAATCAAACTTATAAAATTAAATTTGGGAGATTTTATGATTATCTGAGACGTTTCATTTACTACAATTATTGAGACCTGCGGAAATTCTGCCGTATAGGTAATTTGAAAAGCCGGTTTGTTCATGCTATATATTCCGTATAATCGTCACAATAAAATCGGGGTTCTGATTTCAAAAGAGGCAAACTGGCGATCGCTCAAATTCGACCTGGCTGCTACTACAATGTCAATCCTTTGTTTATAAAAATAAAAAATAATAATAATAATGAAAGTTGGAATCCATGAAAATATCTATTAATAAGCTACATAAGAGATCAATCAATAAGCTACATAAGAAATCAATCAATAAGCTGCATAAGAGATCGATTCATTGATGCAAGGAGCTTCTTCACGTATCAATCGATTTTAAATCAACATTCGTTCAAACTTTTGTTTATGAAAAGTAAAAATGAAAATTTAAATTTAACTTTTTGCTTACGGATGAGACAACGTCAATCCTGTTAGCAAAAAAGTTAAACAGTGCAAAGAGCCTTGCAGCCTCAACCGGGAATCGTACCTTGGATCTCTAAACTGGCAGATGACACTCTAACGTTGAGCTACTGGGGCGAAATTGCAAGCTCTTATCGTCGAAGTGAACTCAGCATTCTCCACCCTCTAATGTCAGATTGGCGGACAATTGACAATCTGACTGACCACCGCCTGCTATTTTGACCTCAGGTTAGCCTCCTGCTACTACTATTTTTACCCAGGTTAGTATCCTCGAATCGTGGTTGTTATCCTCTCAATTTGAAATCGGCGCTCATTCTTCCAGAGTCCACTGAATCCGTACTAGTCGTACTAGGGTCACTTCCAAACTTCCGACATATGTGCACTAACTGGGACGAAATTGCAAGCTCTTATTGTCAAAATGTACTCTGCAACGTTAGAATCCGTTGTTGTTGTTGAGACCCAGACCGTATCCGACCTACCAGAAAGGTGTACGAACACTGTTTTGACGGCCGGGAAGTGCCACTCAGTTTTGACTGGAATCCAGTAGGGGAGGCATCCACAGGGACCGTACCCTCCTACCCCTACCACCAACCTCTCGGAAGGACTTACGGACCAACATGTTTAACGTGATCGTACTCCGCATGAACACGGCGGCAGTTGTGGCAGCGTTCAAATCCAGCGCGCAAACCACCGGGCTACCGCGCTCGAAATCTGCCAACAGCACGCGATGTTCCCAAGTGGTCACCCTCCCAAGTACTAACCGCGCCCGATGCTGCCTGACTTCGGTGATATAACGAGAACCGGTGTTTTCAGCACGGTACGGCCGTTGGCAACGTTAGAATCCGTGTCAATGTATTTTATAGCAAGATATTGATTGGCGGGCGAAATATTATATACTTCACTGACGTCATATACAAACGAGCAACATTCCGAAAAACAGTGTTTCGTCAATAGCGCGAAATCGAATTTTCCTAGCACAGTGACCCATATTTTGGAAAGAGGATTTGGAAATGTAGAAAACCTCTTCAACCATATATCAAAGTTGGATTTTTTTTTACTCGAGTGATAAGGTACCAAAAAATAATGTTTCATTAACGTTAGTGCACGAATAATTTCAAAGTGGCATAAATCGATTTCCTTGAAATCGAATGTTAGTCGCCCATTCAGATTTTGATTCTATTTACGGGGATGTGTTCACATTTCAGTGGGAGACTTGCGGTTCGGCAGATTGTATGTGGATTCTCTGCTCTTTCTATATTGATGGTTTTCAATGGCACATTTTGGATTTTTAAAGTTTTCTTAACTGTAAAATGTTTTCTCGAAACTTAGAAATTGCATTATCAAATATAGAAAATATGTAACTTTCTAATGATATTTTAAAAACAGAGTAACTGTTTGTGCGATGCTTACCTTTTGCTTACGGGTGGGACAGAGTCCATCCCAAACGAAGAACATATTTTTGAGATGTTCTTCGTTTGGTATGGACGCTGTCCCACCCGTAAACAAACGGTTAAATTACTACTTTTTCAGAATGGCAACTGCAAAAGAGCTGCTAGATTTCAACAGAAAAATATCAGTGGCAGAAATTTTCCATATTCATTCTTTCTGGAACTTTTCTTAAGAGCCCTACCTACCACGTTTACCCGCTTCTTTCCCGAGATCTGACTCGCTCCCCACCCCTCCCCAAGATTCAATTATTCACCGATTAATATAAAGGTTATTTGTGTTATTTATTCCAAAGGATTGTGTCAAATTAAAAAAAATCTAAGAAAATTAAAGCGGATTTAAAATTCACAAATTGCTTCGAAAATTTTAGGTAATAGTCAAATTGTTCCATAAAATATATAAAAAAAAATTCAGCGAAATATATTCAGTAGTTTTTTAAATAAAAATTAAAATAATAATTACACATCTTATATGAAACGATCACGTGACCATGATATGAAACGATCACATGACCCACTTCAAAATGATATATGGCATCCATCTTGTTTCAAAATCGTGACTTTTTAAAGTTCTTTTTAATTCATATTGAGTGTTGTATCCGTCCTAAAACTACTTTATTTTTGCTTAAATTCTGTACATCTACATACTAAAACAACACAATGACAATATATTTGAGTTTAAATTCTTATTCAAATTTGATTATTTCTACAACGAAGCCTATTTTTCACCTATATAAAATGTTAACAGCAAAATGTAGAATGAGTTGTATTAGAATTACTGTATTTCTTTAACACAAAATAATTCAGTCCATGGAGTCTGCATGGCTGATATGAATGAAATATTAATTGATTTTATAAACAGAAGGACGATTTTTTGCGATGAAGTTTTAAGCATAAAGTTTATGAATTGTAGCTCCATGGTCTTAATTTTTAAATAAAATAAATTATTATAGTATTGTGATGAATGAAATGTAGAAAGTTATGAATGAAATCCTGCTTTTATAGAGAGATCCAGACGTGTTATTTTTTCTATGACGTCATTTGAATTTATTTCAGTTGTTTTCGATGAAGTTTTCAAATATAATAAATTATCGTAGTATTATGATAGTTTTAAAAATATTACCGTGGAATGTATTGCATTTTAGAGATATTTAAACCAGGCAATTTATATTTCAATGCCGTCATTTGAATGAAGTTCATTTTTTTCAATGAAGGTTTAAGTTTTCAAATATAATAAATCAATGTAGTATTGTGATAAGTTTTAAAATATTACCGAGGAATGTATTGCATTTTCGACTTTTTTAAATAAAATTGCATTGAATTTGGAAAGTGTTTCATAATCAATGCTTTAAGCATGATTGATCTTTCTTGTTATTCTCGCCTAGAGCCTTACCCACCGCGCTAACCCGTTATCTGTCTCGTGTCCCTTTGAAAGAATCAAGCAATTTCAATGAAATTTTGGTGTGAGTTTTTTAAATCAATAACAACTATTGATTTTTTTTTTCTGCAAAATCTAAAAAAAAAATGAAAGTTTCGATAATTTTTACAAAAATATCGAAGTTCGTTTATTGGTAGGGAAGTCACGTGTTGATCAGATGCTTTCCCTAAATGCAAGTATACTCCAATTTTCACGCCATTTATTTATGAACCCACATTTAACACCACGGCAAAAATCTTATCTGAATTTCATCCGACCACAAGCAAAAATATATCTTAACGCATAATTTGTCCTGAAAGATATCTGATTCACCGCAGCGAAACGCCTTGAGAGCCGGCCTCGAAATCGAAATCGGCAAATAAAACGGAAATAAAAACCTCTCTCAGAAACGCTTTCCCCTTAATTCTTTCTCCATCTCTTTATTTCCCACAGACATCTGGCTTGCCACTCCAAGCTTTAATGCACACCTACTCCCAACCAACAAAATTCAAAGCGGATCGACAATTGCACGTCGGAAATCTCAACCAGTAGCTGCGAAATTGATGGACACTAATGCAGAAGTATTACACTCTTCGCTATATTTTTTATAGTATACGTTACGATCACATAACGCTCCCCCCTTTCACTCTTCTATCGATAATATGTCAAAGTGAACTACCGTTCCCCCATGCCAGAGTTGGCGCGAAATCGCCCGAAAACAAGCGCCAAGCTCTAATCTCTCTTGCGTGTATAAACAGTTATATCTCTACCGAGTGATTCAGTATTAATTGCGGTGCATTTAAATTAAGACATTTTGCCGTAGCGCAGGCTACAAGCCTGCCCCCTCTCTATTGATTGGGCGCGAGGATTATTGCTTCCCCCCCTCTCTCTGTAGGATCTCATATCGTATCACGCTCCGCCTTTCATTCCCCCCCGTAAGAGCTTTTTACGATCGCTACCCGCGTGTGGATCTCAGTTGCATCAGAGCACTGGGGAACGTCGGAGTGACGGTTTGAACGGTCTCTCCTTGAAAGTGATGCGGCGTGTTGTTGTGGAGTTTATCATCTGGTCGAGTTGAGAGAAATTAAAACTGTCGGCGTTCGCTGTCGTTTATATGTGACTCAATAAGCAATTGATATTGCTTTCTATATTTTTATCCTAGCATGTGGTGTGGGGTTTAGGGAGATTTATCAGACATGTACGATGTTTATTTCTAACATAGGAGTACCGATTTATGAACATCGTCAATTTGCTATTTGTGAGCATTCCATGTGCTATTTATTGTGATGCTTCAATGTGTTAAGGGCTAGTTTGCTTGTGTAGAGTTTGAAACTCTTTTAAAAATCTCCGAACAGTGTGAGTGAAAATCAGTTTTAATATATCTCCAAGAACAAAAGAAATCATTGGCAATTCAAAAATAAGGAATGTTTTGAAATTTAAATGGGTGTTTTCAAAACATCATATGAAATTTACGTTGCATTTTTGTGTAAAAGACAGGTAAATTGCCAATATACAAACATGATTGTTACAGAATGTAAATACAATTATAACGCCGAATAAACAACTAGAGAAATTAACAACTCAAAGTAAGAAAGTGTGATCATTGCAATTCAAGAATTATGTGCATCCTATTTATAAGTATCAACTGAAATTCAAACTCTTGGTAGTATACAACTCATTTAAATATTTTGCCTACGAACCGAAACTGCTCTTCTAATGCAAGAATTCTACATGATGCAACAGTCGAACGGCTGTGGATCCAACTCTCCGTCGCCATTCCAGAATCATCACCATCAAATTCATCAACATCTCTCTCCATCACCAACACATATGCCATCGGTAACGTCAATGAATAGGACTTGGCATCCCCATGTTTATGCAAAACCTCCCAGACATCCCACGCCTCATTTTATAGCTGATATTTTGGGATTCCGTGATAGGATTTCATCTCCAGAAATGCCCACCAGCAGCTTCTGTCCAATGACAGTAACTGATATGGCTCAAGAGGCAATGCCTTTACTTAATGGGACAATTGCAAAGCCAGCTATAATTCACCACTCTGAACTAAAAGCACCGGTGGATCAACCACTGAATCTTAGCTGTCCCGACAGTAAAAAGTCATCTTCTAACTCACCTTATGTTCCAACTAGTGTTTCAAGCTCACCAATTTCTGGCGATTTCGATGCACAGGTGATTACAAATGGAACATTGGGGCCACAAGACACTATTGTTATTCCGAACGTGGTTTGTAAATTGAGATTAGAACTGTCACAAAAGGCTGGAACGCCACCAAATGGAACATCACCTATCACTGGCAACTTGTGCATTAATCGACCTATTGGAAAAACTGAAGAAAATATTTTGACTAATCCATGTCACAAGGACGGAACTGTCCCAAATGTGATGACGAATCCTTTGACACTAACTGAAGGAGCTCCACCTATGGTGAAAGGTAGGATTAAGCTTTTAACCTATATAAAGCTAATCATTTTTAGGGACACTTTGGTTCTAGTTCTTGAAGACCACTAGTTCTTGTTCTTGAAGAACATAGAAAGAAATCCTTCATATTATTTCCCGATAGCTTCTCTTTAAACATTAATTATATATATATTTTTCAAACCATCTCCTAACAAAAAAAGTATTCAAATATTTCTGTTTATTCATTGGCATCTCATGAAAACTCCAAATGAATAATTTTAAAACAGGGATTTTAATTTACTACAAAGATATTTATAAATCTACCATGCTCATTTCGCTGTGTCTATGAAAAAGAATACAATATAATTTTAAAAATCTGATTTTCGCAATTATACACCGTTTTGGGTTATAATTGAGTTTTAATATTTGCCTAAAACTGCTAAAACGTTAACAAAACTTGAAAATACATAGTAAAATGTTTCCAGTAACAACACACATCTTTCAACACAAAACGTACTGCTTGTCGAATAACATTTATGTAAAACACTTGTAATACTCATATCATATGCGTTACAATATATAATTTTAGAACTTTCTCAAATTCAATAACGTTTGTCCCACAAAATGAATAGATAAAAAATGAATCTTAGATAAATTATACTCCATTTTTGCAGACGATATTGAAACATCAGAAATTAACCTCAGAATATGCGTTATTTACTATTCCAAACTGCAATTATCTCTGTTTACACGAATTATGACTTATTTATAAACAAATGAGTGCAATATTTTCAACTATAAGAATTAATTGTAGTAAGTAAATGAGGATAATTATTTCCAGTTGATCTGGAATCAAATTACCCCGTTGAAAATTTCTAGTACCATAAATAAAATGTAACGGCTTGTAAAACTTTGTATTTTGCTGAAATCAGAGAAATATTTTTAATCTATAATATGTGTTAAATAATATTTAATAATCAGTTTAATACCATCATGTAAATATAATATGGAGAATATTCCGCCATTGTGTACATTTGGCCTGAAGTGTTAAAATGCAACATTTACACCATTATTTTAACTCAAAAGTTAATTACATGCATGTCTAATTCCGATTTGAAAAGAAAAATGTTGAATTAAAATAAAAGTGAAAATTTCAAATCAAATTCAAACAAATATATGTATATTCCAAATTTGAAAAGAATAATTGAACTTAAATTAAAATGAAAAGGCCATCTAAAATTCAAATAAATCCATATCTATTCCAAATTTTAAAGGAAGAAATTGAATTTAAATTAAAGTGAAAAGTATATATAGTGAAATTCAAACCTAATTTAAATTTCATCAAAATGATTCAAATACTTGTTTTTGAAGTAATTCATTTTAGAAAATCTCCAAACTCAAGCTTTATATGCTAATTGATTTTGAATAATAATAAAAAAAAAAATTGGGCAAAGATGATATATGCACGGTGCACTTTCGTAAATAGAATTGTAAAGAAAAAATAATGTTAGAAGATATATTTATGCTATCTTAATTTAAAATATAAAAAAATATTTTTCTCACTACATAAGTATCATATTTAAAGCTTTAATACGATATCACACATAATAGCCATGCATGTAAGGCATTTAATAATAACTGGGTATTCTTTACAATGCATAGTATTTAGAAATATAATGTTTTGTAGTGGGATCATATTATTATATACTAGGATATTTATAAATCAATACGTTTACAGTATCAATGAGTACGAATCTACCGTTTTAAGACTGATTTTCTCATATCCATGAGTACGTCTGTGAAGTCAATATCTCTTGAATTAATTAAACGATTTCCATGTATTTTGATGCTATAAAAATCTGTCAACTACGACAAATTTAGAATAATCATTTCAATTTAAAGCATTGCTTATTAATATTTAATAATATTTTGAGTCTTTTAATTTTCCCTACTAAGTAATGTTCAAATACATAATTTTAAGCACTACTTATTTACTTCAGTTTTATGCATTTTTGCTTTCCTATAAAAATTGCACAATTTTACTCGTAATTACCTCATATTTTTAAAATTAATTTTAAGCAGATCTAGGCATTATTAAAATCTACCCCCTAGGTTTGATCCTTATGAACCAATTGGGAAGTTTGTCATTTACCAGACACCAATTTGCGGAAACATCTAACTCATGAAATCCATTTCAAATCTAGATAAAATGTAATCATCAAGATCTCGATCGAAAGAGTGACTGCTGCTCAGCTGGAGATTGCTGACTCGATTCCCCGCTGAGACAGGAGTTGTATATAATCGCGGCCGGGCAATGATATAGTTAAGAACTGTATAGTCTCAACCAGAGCTCTTATCATCAACCAAAGAGTTCTTATCATCAACCAAAAAGAGCTCATATCCTTATCGTTTTTCAATGGCCTCATCAGACAAATTCAGAATATTACATTCAATTTGAAACAGATCTTATTACTATTTATTTTCTAAAATTATATCATGATTTTTTTTTCCTAATTTATATTTTCACTGATCAATAATGCTTCAACACAAAATTTTGAACACCACTAATTCATTTCTATTTTATGCCTTTTTGCTTTCCTCTGAAAATTTTTACACTTCATTAACTTATACACTTCAAAATTAATTTTAAGAGTTTAGATTTAGGTCCAATTAATAACTTCCCCCATAGGCTTAGACCTATTGGACTAATTGAGAAGATGTCATTGGCAAGATACCAATTTACGGAATCATTTAATTTGGATAGTCAATTCAAAATATATCATTTCAATAGCTCAAAGGATAGAATGACAGGTGGACAGTTGGAGATTGGTGGCTCAACTCCCCGTTGAGACATAATATTTATAATTACGTTTATGTAATAACGTAGTCAAGAACTCAAGTCTCAAACAAGGAGCTCTTATCATATCCTTATCACTTCTGAATGGTCTCAAGCAGCAATCGAATCGAACCACCCATCTTCGGTTGACTAGACACCACTCGATCCTATTTAGAGACGATTATCACCCGTTCTATGCGTCAAGTTAAATCTACAAACTTTACACCATGAATCGGGTCAACTTTTTAACATTGAGCCCTGATTTATATCAACTAAGCGTTAAATTTTATTGAGCGCTCGTTGTTAGGGCTCAGTCGACCCTTGTCGGGGTCCCTAGGTAAAAGTAAATTCTTGAGCCCTCTTCAAACTTTTACAAGTAAAAAACACGTACATTGAAGCCCCTCAAAGCTTCACGAACCCCCGCATCTGTCTACTTTGCCTATGATCAAAAACGACCCTGGTTAGAATTTTATTAATGACCATACTCTTAAATCCGTATAATATAGAAATGTTAAAACGATTTAACAATGATCTATATGCAATACAGCAATCGCCCACTGATCTATTCTCATAAATTCAGTAAGTCAAAAGTCTCCCCTTGTTTGTTAACTTTGATTCACCATTCCTTAAAATATGTCAGAAACATCAAAGAAAACCATTTTTCGAAAGTGTATTAACTTCAGACATGCCTTTTAAAAGCCTTGATTTGAAGGAAATTGCGAACGGTATTTGACGGAAGATTTGTGGAGATGTCGAAAGAAGTAGTTCTTCATTCACTTTTGTGAGATTTCGAAGTTTTTGTAAATAAAAATATAAGAACCATTTCTGCATTACTACACTGTCGCACGCGATCTCAGGACTTTATTGCATCAAAAACGGGAAGATTTCGGCCCATGCCGTGTTACTCTTTTAGAAACATTTGGACTGTAAATCTCCACTCGACTTTCTCGTGCATATTAAATATTTTTACGCCATTTTTTATCACAATCTATCAACATGAAAAGAATGGTGGCTTTCTATGGGATTTCATTTCCAAGACTTGTTTGTTCCTAAAAAATCTTAATTCTTAGGGAAAAGTAACTTCGCCGATTGTTAGTCAATCAATGAATGGATGCATTGGATTTGTGTCAATACATAAATTTTAATATCTTTCACACGCACAACGATTTTTAAACAATCAATTTAATTTATTGACTACTGAAACTAATTCCTCGGTGTTGCCCCTGCACTAAATAAGATCCCTCTACTTACATAATACCACTCAGTTTCCAAATCGCCAAATCAGTTTCAATTCAAATCAGCACAAATTGTAATGCCCTTAGTTTGAGCGCAAAGAGCTCCACTCCACAAACTTTTAGGGCGCGGTAGCCCAGGGGTTAGCGCGCGGGAATTGCACTCGGAAGGCCCGAATTCGATTCCCGCCGCTGCCCAAACTGCCGCCGTGTTCACGCGGAGTACGATCACGTTAAACATGTGGATCCGTAAGTCCTTCCGAGAGGTTGGTAGTAGGGGAAGGAGGGTACGATCCCTATGGATGCCTCCTTCACTGGGTTCCGGTCTAAATTGGGTGGCGCTTCCCGGCCGTCCAAACAGTTACCTTATACCTTTCTGGTAGGTCGGACGGTCTGCGTCTCAACAACAACTCCACAAACTTTGAATTAACACAAACTTTGAATAATCACATTTTGCTCTCCGTTCAAAATAATGCTACGGAAACCTTAAATTTGGAGTAATATTTGTTCGAATCATTCTAATTGCAAGAAAAAATGTTTCTAGTTTTAGTTTTTTCTACCCAAACCATCTGACCTACCCGAAGGTGTAAGTTATCTGTTTGGACGGCCAGGAAGTGCCACCCAATTTATACAAGAAACAGGCGAGAGCGACATCCACAATGAGTTTCAGTTCTTGAAATTATGTATTTACACAGAACTTTTAATATCTGTACGTGCATTTGTTCTATAGAGTTATCGTGTTCAAATCTCGAAAACACACTCAACCATCTTTCAAAAAGTGAATGAAATATATTCAAGCGGTCTTCCGTTAAAGTGTTCAATTCGAAAATTTTTGAGAAAGTAATTATTTCTCTTTGCAATAGTATCAGACGGTAGAAAAAAATTTATTCCAAACAGTTAAGTGCCTTGAAATAATGAGAATGATGAATGGCGTGTTCTACTTAAAGACAGTTTGTATCACTTCGTTTGCATAAATACGATATCAGTTGAATGAAAAATGGTGGTTTTCAATTATTCAATGCTTTTCAGGGGTCACCAAATATTAATATTAATTATACAGGGTGTCCCCAAAAGATTGAAACGCGCTTTAATTGTTTACCTGCTGGAGATAAGTGGGCAATGGCAATTGCAAAAATGTTGAAAGTAATGTAGGACATAAGACTACGTTAATGAAATAGTCCTCCCATTCATTTTCAAAAAGTTACACTTTTTAAATTTTTATACGAACCCCTTAGACAAATTTAGTCAATCAGATAATTTTTATTTTTAATGCAACAAGTTCATTAAAAAAACCGCGTACTATCTGTATATTTAAAATTGAGCGAGTTATATTTAATTGAAAATTGAACATTGTGAATGTGGGGGGGGGGGACCACATATCAAATTAGACATATAAATTTGTGACATATCACAAAAAAGTTAAAACAGGATGATAATACATAGAATACCCAACCGTATAGTGAGTACCACTGCTTTAAATGATCTCTGTCTGTGTAATGTTTTATTTAGATGCATTTGTGAGAGAAAGATAAAAAAAATTTGACACATATTAACATATTTTGATCTAAACAATGTCCATCGTCAATTTGTTTATGATCCCCATTTTCACTAATGAAACAGCCTTTCACATGGTACGGAAAATTGGCATAAGACATTTTTTTTTCTTTATCATAATTCAATTGATTTTAAAGATACAGTATATACGGGTTTTTTTAATGATCTTGTTGTATCAAAAATAAAAATTCTCTGATTGACCAAACTTGTCTAAGGGGGTCGTATAAAAATGTAAAAAATGCAACTTTTTGAAAATGAATGGGAGGACTAATTCATTAACATAGTCTTATTTCCTACCTTACTTTCAACATTTTTGCAATTTACATTGCCCACTTATCTCTAGCAGGTAAGGAATTAAAGCGACTTTCAATATTTTTGGAACACCCGGTATAGTCATTATTCATTAAAGATTAATTATTAATCTTTACTCCTGTCTCTTTAATCTTTCATTTAAATATTGACTTTATAATATAGATTTTACGTTTAATATAGTTTTTACTTTCCATATAACAGACAGTAAGGGGATAAGAGGAGACGTATTTTCTTGAGAGTCAGAGATTATACTCAAGAATTTTGATAATCTTCATATTTTAAATATCCTAAAGCAAACAAACCGTTTTTGAAACATGTATCCCTAACTGTCTGCTAGTATGTGGACAAGGTATATCTCTAAAGCATGGAGAGTTTTCATAAAATTTGATATGGTTACTTCATTCGACAAACAACAGAAGCCTATTCATGTTCATTACATTCGAATTAAAAGTGAGGGACTATTTTTCCATACTTTTGTTTGAAAAACAGAAAATATAATTAAAAGTGATAAGAAAAATAGAATATTTCTTATATATCTTAAATATAAGTTCAGACTAGTATTTAGGCTTGTTAAAGAGACGGAAAATAAAACTCTTAAAAGCAGTTTCAACTTTTTTAACAAATTTCATTTTACTTAACATCGCATGGCGCTTAACGTCGAAAATAATCGTCTTAATCGAAAACTGCCTGGATTAGGTTCTGTGCTATTGTTGATACCATAAGTTTGCAAATTTTCAGCTTTTAGATCACCAATAAACTTCTGGAAGGTACGAAAATACTCCCGTTCGATTTTGGCTGCCCTCAGGGAAGAAATGTTAGCTTATGCTCCGTTGGTAACATTATAAATGTGCAGAGATTCAGCCTTCCAAGATCCCTAATAACTTGTAGTGGGTCTAAACAGCTCCTTTGTATCGCCTTTCATTTTCTCTGTTCCAGGGAGAATTGAAAATCTAGCTCTGTCAGATTCTGTCTCACATCGACATTATAAGTGTCGAAGACCCAGACCGCACGACTGACCCAAGGGTATACAGCAGCTTAATGCAAAATTTCAGTCTTTTGGGTCACATGAGGGCTTTTGGGGGTCCATAAAGACAAAAGCATTTTAAGCAATTATTATATAAATATAAACTCGTTTATAACATGACATCTTGCGCAGTTCTAAATATATTGTGCAATTTTGGTTAAAGTATAAAAATAATAAAATGTGAATAACTTTCACATTTTTAAATGAGTATGCGTTTCTTGAATATTTTTAATCAAAATTTATTGTTATCCATTAGGAGTAGTGTCGGTCATGAGATATTAAAAACTGTACCTTTCCTATTATTACAACATTTAAAAAAAAATTAAGCAATCGTGATAAAATTTATCGTTTTTACATCAATTGCCAAACATTGCTCCAAATATCAACGTATAACATATATACCAATATATAACTAATAGATTAATTTAAAAGCTAAATAAATTAGGCCTTACATGAATTCGCCGTGAAAGAATCAAATTTCAATTTCGAAAATATGGCTCAACGTCAACAACATTGATGGTGTACTTAATTCATTTAACTGTTAAAAATGTAAATTAATTATAGCATTATAATAAAGCCATTCAGTCTTAATAATACTTTTTGTTTTTCTACAAACGCATTACGTGTGAAATTACAATTATTCAGTTGCACGCTAATCTGAAATTGAGAGTGAAAACTCAACTTCGACTATAAGAGCTTGCAATTTCGTCCCAATAGCTCAATGTTAGAGCAGCGACTGGCCAGTTCAAAGATCCAGGGTTCGATTACCGTTTGGGGCAGCAAGGTTTTTTACATACAAGGACGACAAGGACGACTGAATTAACCTAACAAAAAATATCTCAAAATGTAGAGAGAGCTTTGGAAGATAATTAAGCAAACAGTTTTAGCATTTATAGGCGCATCAATTCAGCTATAGTGACATTTCGAAACCATGGCAATACGATACATCGATATTTCATATCGATGAACTTGTATACAATATTTATTGTATATCGATGCAATATATTTCGATACGTATCGCCTCATTTACGATTTGTAATATTTTATTTTCATTGATTTTATTTTTATTTTTGTGGAAATTTTAGGTTACAGTTTTTTTTTATAATATAATGATTAAATATATTCAACAAATTATCTTTGCCGTGGAGAAGTATTCTTGAATTTGTAATCTGTTCTGATAATGCTAAAAATTATTGAAAGTAAACGCATAGCGAAAAATACCTTAAAAATAGATGCAGATGTCTTACAATTAACTACAGTTTTCTTTTACTCTAGTGATTGTATGAGTTTCTTCGAATAACAGTCATACATTAATATTAAATATGGAATATTTGAAAGGCTTATATGCCAATATAACTGGCATATAAGCCTGACTGAAACTGTCACTTTAAAAAAATAACTTGCATTTTGTTATATGTTTCATTTCGTTGAACATATGTATGTTACTTAGAGGCCAAAATAATCGTCTTCATCAAAAATTGGCTTCATTAGGTTCTGTCCCCGTATTCAGTATCAGAAGTGTGTAAAGTTTCGACCTTCTTGGTCATCGACGGGTCTTCCATATATGTCTGGGGTCTTCTGGAGGGTAAGGAAATACTTTCTGCACCCCTTCCTTTTATCCCCTCTCGTAGGGAAAATCGAAAACCCAGTTCCGCAAAGTTCTGTCATGTGGTCGATACTTCTGGGTCGCTAGTGGGATTCAAAATAGTACGACTTTTCGCCCCACTCCCCCATGTTTTCGCATCTGGTGAGAGAAATCGAAAATCTGGCATCATTAGGTTCTGTCCCATGACCGATACTATACGTGTGCAAAAATTCAACCTTCTACGTCTCCGGAAGAGGGTTTCTGTAGTGTTTGAAAAGCCTTTCAAAACCCCCATTTTCTACGTCCCTGAAGAAGAGAAAAATAAAAAATGTAGCCCCAGTAAATTTTGTTCCTTGGTCGATACTCGGTCTTTTGTGAAATTTGGGGGCCTGGGGAGGAGGGGATATCTGTAAAGACAAACACGCGTTAGACAATCGTTATAGATTTATTATGGATTATTGCGAATTTTATGTATTCAGTTATATTTGATTCAGATAAATGGTTTTCTGCTGTATTTATACCAGTCTCATTATTCTGTTCGTATTATACATTTTATTCTCTGAAATTGCGCTACAATTATTAGTTTGTTAAAACAAAAATTACATAAGTTCCTAAATTACTCTTTGTATATTTCAACTCTAAAATTATAAAACTCAATTCAGAAAATTTAATTATCCGGGTCAGAATATTAATTGCGTCGATAAGATTCAGTATTGTTACGATGAGGAATGATATTAATTCAGTATTGATACACTGAAGAGCGATATTGATGCAGTATCGATACATTAATAAATGATACGTGTCAATACGGTAATCTTGTACATCACTTACTGAATCCAAAGAGCTGTCTCTATAGTTCTTTGAACATATTTTCCTTGAAGAAAGCAGACATAGGAAAATTTTCCTATGCTTGTTTTCTTCAAAGGAACCATTATAATTTTTTTTCTTGGGGGGGGGGGGGAGTATCAAATTATCAACAAGTGTATCAAATTGTAAATCTCTATCCGAGAAGTGCCTCAAATATGCATAACAGGCGGACAGACGGACACTTGACTTTTAGTATATATAGATATTCATACAATCAACAATGTTATTGCAATATTTTGAATTTTTAAAATTTTAAAATTTGATAATATGCATTATAAGTTATGAAACATAATACGTTTAAATTTTTATTCTTATTGAAAATTAGAAGTAATAACCAAACAGTAATAAGCGAATAGTATGCATATAGACTATTTCTAGAAGCACTGTGAAGCTGAGATCTGCATTTATATGCAACGCAAAAATGCAATACCAAATTAACATGTGAGCTTGCTAGATTTGAGTGAAACATTATTTTTTACAATTAGACTCCAGGATGTTTTTTATAAATATTTTGGAACATTGTAAAACATGTTGCCTCTGAAGGGTGCCTCTTTGAATTTAACCTCCTTTTTGCATACCTTCCAAATAAAAACTAAACTTTTAAGTGTTTTTTTTTCGAAATTAAATGAGAGCAGACAAGCCACGCTTATCTGCTTCCGTTTAATATCATTGATGTATGTATCATTGATACATTGATGTAGTATCATTGATGCATTGCACATTTAGTATCATTGATACATGAATATGAAGATAAAATTCTTTAAAGTGAAGTAGCACCATCTATTGAGATTCATAAACTTTATTTATTCACACAATGGAAGTATAATGACAATGTAAAGTCATCAAAAGCACATCATTTGAACCCCATTATTATATTACTTATATTCCATTATACAGCATATCAAATCTTAGTATCGATTATAACGAAATTGTGGACCAATAGTTTTTCACTAGGCTTAATTTCGTTATAAATGGGTTCCGCTCTTAGTTGAATCCATTCTATGGAAACATTGTATTGTTGTATGGAAACATATCTGCAAGTTCTGTTAAACATAAAAATCTGAGAGGATCGTTATCAACATTGGTATTTTATCGGAGCATGGATTATAAATCAAACCTTCAAAAAATATCTTATTTCCGCATAAGTCTACCAGAGTCATAGCCCGAGGCAGCAATTTTAAGGTTGGGAGGGTGAATTTTATGGTAAACTAGCGTATACCTGTTCTTCCTACGAGATATATAATGTGAGAGAAACTTAAAATTCACAAATTGTGGTGAACTTTTGTTATTTAGAACCTCGTTATGTCCACAAAGTTGTGGGGCATTATCTTATTAGTAGAAATCGACATAAAGGACGCAAGAAACGTGTATATGGAAGGCAATAAATACATGTTAAAAGTAGTTTCATCAGGGACTGCAACACGGTGACACCAGCAATTCTTGTCAATGTATAGTTTAAGATTCTTTCACGAATGCAAATGTGAATTGTTGCTGAAGAAGAGCATTTGGAACAGGCTATATATAATGATGTGCATGTAAGTGTTGATTACTTTGGTGTTCCTGAATTAGACGGCATTTCGCCAGTAAACCGAAATAAATGTCGCTGTAACAGTTTTACTTACGATTCCCACTAATTATACAAAGCGCTACAACTTTGTAATTGACTTTTGTCGTCTGTCTCGCTTAATTATCGAATTTGCTGTCCTAACTTTTCAAATTCTCCAATAGATGGCGCCGCAATCACTTTTATCTTAGGATCTCTTTATAGTAATAAAATATCTATAATGATAATATCTATAAAGGGACTCTATTTTATCTGATCGGGTATCGGCATTTTTCTATGGATGGACCTAACGTGTATAGTTATGAACCTTTCCCAAAAACCCCGAAATATTATTACTTGTTAGGACCGTTAAATGATTGGGCGTAAAAAGTGCGTTATTGCCCTCGCCATGACATCGAATCTTCTTTGTATTTCAAAATAATTCATAAAAAAAGAATAACACATTTTATATGTACTATAGCTAAGTTATACTCACAGAATCAGTCTAAAAGAAGTTTTTAAAATTATAACCATCCTTCCATTACAAATATCAGTAATCGTGGATCAATTTTGAGCTTTTGATCTCACTTTGGAGGGGAATAAGGTATATACCTGCAATGGCAGATGAAAATCGCTGCTATGTTCCACAATCTCGCGAATAACTATAGATGACGACACATTTAACCTAACCAAGCAGCGGACATCACATTTGATAAATATGAAGCTCAAGGTTGAAGAGGCAAATCAAATATTCGCAGATTCCGCTTAAAGAGACAGTTTTAAAAGCCATCATAGCGGTCCACACTTGCTGGTATCTGCAATGAGAGCGCGATTCGATGATTGAGTTAACGTTTTATATGAGATATTAAGCAATAAATCTATTGAAATCATATCTTTGCAGGCCAGTGCCGTTCTCATGCTATGCCACTTTTTGTCTACCACGTAACCAAAAGTACCAAACATCAGCGACGTTAAAGTCATCTTTCTATATTTATTATCGAATATTCATACAAATGGGTTTAATTATCAAATCCGTTTAAATACTTTTAACAATGTTGCGTGACATCACGAACAAAATCGCTAAAATTCAAAAGTGTGATATTGATTTAATTGAAATAACATTATTCTAAGGAACATATCAGTGATTAATAGGTAATTAATAAAGTTTATTCAACGCATTACACAGCTGATAAAAGCGACAAATTTCAAAAATGGGGTATTGATTTAATGGAAATAACATTGTTGTATAGATCACACCAATGATTAATAAATAATTAATAAAATGGATTTGTTGCATCACACTGTTAACAAAAACGCCAAATTTTAATTGATTTAATGGAAATAACATTGTGTTATAGATCATACCAATAATTAATGAACAATTGATGAAATAGATTTGTTGCAGCGCACTGCTAACAAAAACGCCAAATTTCGAAAATGAAATATTGATTTAATGGAACTAACATTGTTCTATAGATAACAATGATTAATGAACACTTAATGAAATGGATTTGTTGCAGCACACTGCTAACAAAAGCGCCAAATTTTAAAAATGAAATATTGATTTAATGGAAATACACTGCTCTATGGATCACACCATTAATATAGACAATTAATGAAATATATTTGCTGAAATACATGGCTAGCAAAAACGCCATGCCAATTCTTAGTCCGTTCTTTACGAAATAAATTCATTACATTACACCGTCAACAAAATCACCAAAATTCTAAAATGAGATATTTATTTAATAACAATATATTTTTTTTTTCGTGGACCAAACAAGTAATTGACAGATTATTAGCTAGGATGGATTTTTACGACCTACAGCTGTAGAGGGCGCGGTAGCCCATTGGTTAGCGCGCTGGAGTTGCACTCGGTAGGCCCGGGTTCGATTCCAGCCGCTGCCAAAACTGCCGCCGTGTTCATGCGGAGTACGATCACGTTAAACATGTGGGTCCGAAAGTCCTTCCGAGAGGTTGGTGGTAGGGGAAGGAGGGTACGGTCCCTGTGGATGCCTCCCCCACTGGGTTCCGGTCTAAATTGGGTGGCACTTCCCGACCGTCCAAACAGTTACCTTACACCTTTCTGGTAGGTCGGACGGTCTGGGTTTCAACAACAACAACCTACAGCTGTAGATACTATTAATGAAATGTATTTGTTGAATTACATGGCTAGCAAAAACGCTAAGTCAATTCTTAGTCCGTTCTTTACGAAATAAATTCATTACATTACACCGTCAACAAAATCACCAAAATTCTAAAATGAGATATTTATTTAATAACAATATATTTTTTTTTCGTGGATCAAACAAGTAATTGACAGATTATTAGCTAGGATGAATTTTTACGACCTACAGCTGTAGATACACATTTTTACTAACTTAACCAAGATATTAATTTCATGAAAGTAGTAAAAAACCCTCAAAATATTAAAAAATAAATAAATATTGAATAATTAATGTACAACACAGTCTAGCACCTTGTTCAAATTATACCACACAAATAGTAAATGTGGGAAATCCTTTCAAAAATATTTTTTCTCGGCAGGACAACGTTATCTGACCTTGGACACCAGATTTCTCAGCACACAGACAAAGTTTAAAATTCGGACCTTTTCATGACTTCTTCTTCTTCTTTGACCCAGACCGTCCGACCTACCAGAAAGGTATAAGATATCTGTTTGGACAGCCGGGAAGTGCCACCCAATTTAGACCGGAACCTAGTGGGGGAGGAATACACAGGGACCGTCCCCTCCTTCCCCTACCACCAACCTCTCAGAAGAACTTACGAACCCACATGTTTAACTTGATCGTTCTCCGCGTGAACACGGCTGCAGTTTTGGCAGTGGCGGGAATCGAACCCAGGCCGACAGAGTGCAATTCCCGCACACTAACCACTGAGCTGTCGCGCCCCTTTCCATGACTTAAAACATGATTAGTTTAAGGTATGTACAAAATTTTATTCGAATTGATTGATTTCAATGAAAGCTTGTTCTGAGCACAAACAATCAGGTTTGACGCTCAGAACAAGCTTCGTTTCAATAAAATAAATTCGTTGCAGTATGTAGAAAAATTCATATTCTGCAGATTTCACATTTTTTATAACCTCACTGTAAGAATGTGGTAACCATTTTACGGCAAATACATATAAGTCACATAGCCAGGGGTAATATTTGTTTCCTGACAACAAATCATTAAATGCCAGTTGAAAGCAGTTTTTATGCTGTTTCAAAGTTTTATTCTGAAAACTTGATCGATGATCATTCAAAACCATTTCGCTTACGATTCGATGGGAGAGCGATTGATTTCTTCATACCCGGTAAGGAGAAAATATATGTCAATATCCACTCGAGAAAGTCTTAATATTTGTGAATGATCGCTTTGCATTACATATAGAACCCATTAAGTTTAAATTAAAGCTAGCAAAAGTTAGATACGGACTTTATGTTAATATGAATTGCTTGAAACTACGATCATAGAACAGTAGCCGCGTGGTTAGACAATTATTTGCTGTTGTTGCAGCTCTTCCACATTGAAAAGTTGTTAGGTATACACGATTAAGAAGAATACCTGCTATGCTCCTCAGTTTGGCAACCCTCCGTGAAGATACTACCGAACACAAAATACCACTCCGCACCAGATTTAAGGAAAGTTAACACTGTGTTGCAAAAAGAGATTCATAGTCACAAAACCAGCCGATAGGTGGCGTTATAAAACTTCACGGGCAGTACAATTCCAAGCTTTGAATTTCAGTTATTGCTGGATTTTATAACTAAGTGTGGTGTATGTTATGAGGTATTTTTTCAAATTTAGTTTTGTAAACAAGAAATATCTAAGTCTTCAATTTTGGATATTCTCGAGACTTTGTTTTCAATTTTTCGAATACTAAGTTTATTTATTCACCTGATTTTACGCATAAATTATCTTGAAGATCTTTCTATTTCTCTCATTCGAACTCCGAAATATCTTCTCTTTCAATCCATTTTGTTAATGATAATTCTCCCTTCATCTCTTTCGCCTGGAAATACCTCGCTTAATTTCTAATTGTTCGCAACACATATGTTTTTCGGAGGTTATTATCTAATTTTGTGGATTTTCGTAGATAGTTTATAAGATGCAATTCCCAAAACCAGTAGTTTTTCACTATTTAATAAATAATAGGGATTTTGATTTCTGGTTATAAAATCTATCTTTCAATGTGACATTATATTGAATTAAAATAATAACGTGGATTTGGTACTTATTTTATTGTCAAAAGTATTCTTACATGTTTGTAACTATCATTTTTATAGCACTAAATTTAGAGTGGAAGATCATCCCCTATATCTTTTAAAGTTAGATATTCACTTTGTAACAGAATAAATAAATACACCAGTCCCAGTTCGACACCACAATTAAACTTTTAACGTAAGAGTAAAAACTCCTTCAGTTAATACAAAACACAATCAATTAGTTTATTTGAATCTATCAACTTATCACTTTGCTCGACTATAACTTTTTATTTTTTTGTTTTTTTTAGTTTCAACAACGTTTCTTTCTAAATCACGTTACCTTTCTAAATCACGTTCACAACTCTGGTGACAAAATCTTTTTGATTGTGTCTGGTGTAGCAGCACTGTCATTTTATTTTGAAGGAAGCTGTATTTTGGCTGTTTTTTGTAAACCAATCGAAACTTTCAATCAACTGTCTTTAACATATAACAAGAAAGATCAATCATGAATAAAGCATTGATTATGAAATACTTTCCAACTGCAAAGCAATTTTATTTAAACATCTCTAAAATACGATACATTCAGCGGTGATTATTTAAAAATTATCACAATACTACAATAACTTATTATCTTTGAAAACATAAAACTGCATCGAAAAATTGAACTTTATTCAAATGATGTGATCGAAATATAAATCGCCTGGCTCTCTATATAAAAGCAGGAAATATTTCATTCATAAACTTTTATTGCATTCCTTTCATTCAGATGTGATAGTTTTAAAATTATCACAATACTACAATAATGTATTCTACCTAACTTAAAACCATGGAGGTAAAAGTACTTTCTATCACTATGCTTAAAACTTCATCGCAAAAGGAAATACTATAAAATCGGCTGCTTCGCTATGTAAAATCAATGAATTTTTCATTCATATCAGCTATATTCCAGACTCCAGAGCTAAGTTATTTTGCTTTAAAAAAATTCGACAATTCTTATACAACTCATCTTACAGCTTGATGCGTTTACATTCTGCATACGTTAAAATTAGTCTTCATTGTAGAAATAATCAAAGTTTAATGATCATTTAAATTAAGAAATATTGTAATTGCGTTGGCGCAATATATAGATGCATAGAAAAAACACAAAAATAAAGCGATTTCAGGACGGGTGCAACGCTAAATATAAATTAAAACGAACTTTATAAATCACGATTTTGACACCTGGAAAAAAGATGGAAGCCATATTTCATTTTGAAGTGGGCCACGGCACCTCCTCATATTATATGGGTGTCATTATTTTTTTTATTTTTATTTAAAAAACTACCGAGCATATTTTGCTGAAATGTTTTCTATATATTTTATGGGATAATTTGAATATTTCCTAAAATTTTCTAAGCAATTTGTGAATTTAAAATTCGCTTAAAAATGTTTGAAAAATTAGTTCCAATAGGGTTCAATGTATTTCATTTTTTCAACCCGGGTTCAATCCAAACTAATTGGGATAAATTAATCATTTATATTCTTACATCTCCGGCAGACCGTCTGAATAAAATACTAAAATTTCATTTTGATAAAGTCATTTTTACGCCAGTTATCGTGCTAATGGACAGACAGACAGAATGAACAAAGTCATAAACACTTTTCAACTGTGTTGTAAAGTGTTAAAAATATAAATAATTAACAAAAATAAGATTCAAGATTTGATATGACTTTATTTAGGTCATTTATTTTATCAAAATATTATTAAAATTAAAAATTCTGGTATTTATTATTTGTCAAACGAGTAAATCTTCAGTTTGCTCTTTACTCTATAAGCAGATCGACTTTTGTGCTGCATAAGGCTGCGCAAATATCAACCTGCTAATTTACTCAAGAAATCAACATGGAACCAAATGTCTTTGCTCAATATGCTCTTTTACATATTGTTGAGAAGAATAACGAATTTATACTTTCTTATACTATTGTGTAAAGAAAGTACTGTTTTCTAGAAATTTTCGAATCAAGATTTTGATGGGGAAGCACATTTTGAGACATCCTGAACCCATTTCAAACACTTTTGGAAATACGTCCGTTTGCGCGCGCGTGCGTGTGTACGTACAGGATATACGTGTGTATGTATGTGTGTATATATATATGTGTATGTGCGTGTGTATGGCTGTGAGGTTTTGACACGATAACTCAGAAACGACTGCACCTACAGTTGTAAAATTTTATGTGTAGATGCATTATGTTAAAATATATAAATAGAGAGAATTTTTGGTCATTCTCATGATTAGAATTCTAATTATTAGAATTATTAGATTTTCATAACATTAATCCCTATGGAAAACAATGATGCATAATTCCCACAACATAGTTGATAGTATATAGTATATTGGGAGTATTGATAATGTCATCTACGCTATGGATAAAAATCCTGACGTGGTATGACAAATCCGACTTAAGTTCTGAAATCAGCGTGGTATAATTACTCGATATCAACTGTCAGACATATGATCACAGAAAAAATATTCGCAGATTAATTGAATTGTCTCTTTTTCTGTTAAATATATACATTCCAAAAGTTACCTGCTAAACTAACACAATTTCCAGGTTTTAGAATCAAATACAACTCATAAATTTCTAAACGCGAAAATAAAGTCATTACTATTGCTTATTTACAATAGAATAAGTGACGTCAGAATGGATAATTCAAGTTTCCGATTATTCAACGTTATCTGCTTCTTGCATCAGTGAATTTTGAACACGGATCCCCCACCGTGACATCAGACCGGACGTAGCCATATTGGCATATACGAAGCAAGCATTAATAGATCAGTAGGATATATTAAATGATCTAAAGCAAGGCTAATACGAACAGTTCGTGCATGAACTAGCTGCGGCAATTGTATCAGCATTGGTTGCCTAAAACATTTGACATTAATTGCGAATGAGCTGTAATTAGCTTTGATTAATCCGCAGCTTTATTGGACAGTTGCTGTTCCATTTATTATAGGGTTCCATAGTCGTCCTGTATCCTCGCAAAGCGTATCTTGTAGTGCAAATGAAATTATTTTGATCGTTTGAGCAAAACATTTAACGGTAACAACACACGGCAACACAAAGCAAAACATTTCACGGTAACACAAAGCAAAACATTCCACGGTAACAACACACGGTAACACACTGAAGCAACACATTTCAAGGTAACACACCAAAGCAAAACATTTCACTGTAACAACACATACAATGCATGTCGATCTTGATAGTCAAGAAGACCATCAAGATCGACATGATGGTCGTCAATCTTGATGGTCTTGACATAAGCCTTCTATACTCAGAAAAAGTCTAGTAATTTAGTTGATGACTTGTCTATTACTTATCCACGATCTGGAGGAGTGTCTTGTAATTTTTTTTTTATATTTGTTCCATTTTTGTCCATTTTTTAACCTTATTGATTATTGTGTGTCGTGTAGATATGTTTTTCGTCTTGCTGGAATATTTCTGTTGTGTTTAGTTGTACTCCAATTTTGTATGTTAGTTCTATGTTGCCAAACTACTTGGGTTTTTATCACTCTGCTTTCTGATTGCTCTCTCGGGAACCTTAATCCACGACTTGGAGATATATACTCCTATGTTTCTTCTATCTGTGCACATTTCTTTTCTTTCTACATCAGGTTTGTTGGTTGTTTAGCATTGACGAAGGAAATCCAGCGTATTCTCGAAACAGCTGTATGCTGCATAGTTATTCTATTTGTGCTTAAATTCGTTGCTCAAGTCTTCATTATCCTTTGCACAAAATTTATTTTATTTATTAAACACATATCTCACTCTCTGATTTCCTTTTTTCAGGTATGAAGTAGTTCATGATACTTACCTTAAAGCTTTAGCCCACTTTAACTGTAAAAGAAACCATTATCGTCTCAGTAGCTTAATGGAGATATTTTCATTTGACCAAACTTAGATGTGTGTTTCGCATCCTGGTTGTGAGCAACCTGGTCTGTTTTATAATGGAGATGAGATTTTCAATATTTGGACCCGGGGTGAAACGTTTTATTCTAATAGCAGTAAATGTTATATTAAAATTGAAGAGTCTGGGTTGAAAGATATTTATTGTGAGTAAAGTCATTTATTTCATTTAACAAAAAGTGTAAAATACGTTTTGTGTACATAAATCATCTCCAAAGGAAAACAAAATATTAGTGACATAAACACATATTTAACATTTTCTCATTCTGACTTTTTACTCTTTATGAAATGCTGTTCAGCATGAATACAATGTAAAGCTATGCAATCAAATACAATTTTGCTGCCATTGAAATATATTTCAATAATATTTATGCATCCCTTTTTATTACATTTACGCAGTTTATTATATATTGCAATTTGTTCATTTTTAAAATAAATTTTAGTAATTTAGTGAATTTTAAATATTTAACCTAAGCATTGTCCTTTTTAGAAGGCCACTAGTTGGACAATTTTACATCAGAGCTTAAATTTCATAGCTAAGTTCACCAAGGAAGAGCGATATACTACCCCCCCCCCCCCTTTAAGATGCAACATTTTGCAAATGTTATAAAAATTTCGAAAATAGGCACATTTTGAACATTGACATTAACTAAATTTTCCAAAAGGAAACTATCCAACCGCCCCCCCCCCCCTCCTGCAATTTAAATGCTGATCATAATCCCCGCTAGAGCAGTACAAAATTTTCCTTACAAAAATAAAACCCCAAAGCGGCTATAGTCACTGATACCAAGTACAGCCATTGCTATTTTACGCTACCTAAATATAGTCTAGGTGAATTTAACTGATTGTTAATTTGATGCATTTTACCTTTTTATAATATATGTTTTATCAGAATACATTTACAAGTTCTTTTAGAAATAGCCTCTTACGCACATTTATTAACTTAATGCATATTACGAAATATCCCGTTTTGTCATTTATTCGAAAAATTTTTGACTTTGAAATAATCCTAATAATTGAGCATTAATGACGATTCAAATAATGAATGATTAATCTGTATTTGCACTGCAGAGATGGATATATACATAAAGCACATTTCTGAGAACGCAAAATTGTGTATAAATAAATGTATTTGGATAAAATGTTCATAAAATATGTTCGCAATTCCATAACGCCACATAAAATACATCATAACTGTTTCTCAATTTTACGGATGTTCTACAATAGAGATTTAATTTCTGGGTGAAATACTTTCATGCATTTAACTAGAAAACAGATTTCAAAGTTTGTTAATTAATTTAAGTTTGGTATTAATTAAGGGAATGCACACATTGAAAGCACTTAAATCATATTACAAAATGTCACGTTTTGCCATTTTAGCTTATTCGATATCAATAAAAATGCATTCAATTAAAGAGCTATAGCAGACGATTTGCACTTACCTCGAAAAATAGTTGTTTTTAAGTCGTTCTACGACCTGCTTATTCATAACGGTTTTGAGATTTTACTATATTAAATGGTTTATCTACGATATTCATTGCATGTGTGGAACTGCGCATACCGTATAATTTTAGCTCGAAATAAATTAACACTAAATATATAGAATTTTTTTTTCATAAAAATATGCATGTAGTAATTAATTTAAGCAAAATACTTATTAAACAAACTGAAAATTTAAGTCTTCTTTAGTAACAATATAAGATAAATCAGACGGTTACACAGGTAAAAAATATTCCCCTTCGTCAAGATAAATGAAACAGCTTCAGTACAGACAGTAAAATGGTCAGGTCTCTCAACAAAATAGACGTTGCCAACCCGAAAGCAATAAAAATTATACGAACATCCAAGAAGACTTGAAACAGAGTATTAAGAAAAAAAAAACAGAATATTAAGAAAAATTCGCTCAAAGCACAGGGGAATCTAGCTATGAATGCATATGGCTAATATAGAAATCTACTAAATTTCGTAAGCTTGCATTTACAGTTACTTTTTGCAACGTTCAGAGCGAATTTCCTGCAGTACATTTCACTAATATTTAAGTCTACAAAATATTACTGTTACTTTCAATAACGTTAGGAACACATTTTTGGCTATCTTCTAATGTTCGTGTTATTTTTTCAAATTTTCTAATTTTATCAAATTTTTTGTTGAAGTTTTATTATTTTCGAATTAGCAACGGGCCATTCTGAGTCGCATAAGTAATTTTCTCTAGACATTTTTATACCTTTGCTGCAGTCACTGTTCTCTTATTTACCTTCGCCTAACCCGGTTGGTGTCTTCAATTATCTGTCTTATGTTGTTGCAAGCAACGTATTTTATTTTTTATTCATACAATACATTCACATTATTAGAAAACACTAAAATTAACAATGGAATTATTTATTTTCATTGATGATTTAAATAGAATTCCATTTTCCTGTATTATTTACAAATAATCATTTAACAAAAAAAAAGCATATTTCTCTACCTTTATTGACTTTAAACTCAGAATTTTAATGCTACAATTTTGGATCAAATATCAAATATCATTAATTTTCAATAAAGCGCATTGAAAGTGCCATGTTTTGCTATTTAAATCAAATCCTATAGCAATAAACATACATGTAATCAAAGAGATATGAATCGATTTTGATTTTATTTTATTATTTGAAATCATAAAGAAATATCTCAAATATAATTTAAAAATTATGATAACGCATATGTTATCACCAGTCGCTTTTGCGTATATTAGTGGAAAAACTAACTGGAACACGTCCTGGAAACTATGACTGGTTATGACTGGTTTGCTCAATGCTTCCCTTATACGCCCATACAATGTCTAAGTGGTTGGCGTAGTAACAGAATTCATTTTAAATAACTATGTAAAATATTTTTTATCAAAATATTAAAAGCATGCACTTAATTTTAAATTTGAATTATATGAATCCGGTGATTAAAACTCAAAACATTGATTTAATGCTAAAAATAAGGCCTATATAACATAGCGCATGTTTAAAATTTTTCCTATACTTCTCTTCAGTTAAATTAACTTTTCCGCTGGTATGGAACAATTTTGGGCACATTTAAAATTATTTTCCAACTAAAGATTTGCAAATTAAAACGTTTAAAAAATATGTAAGTAATAATTATACAATATCATGCACAAAAAAAAGAAAACGATTACCGTTATTCTATTATTTCTTACTTCTATACATGTATTAGAATTTTATCTCCTTTGAGGATCATTTTCAAGACTTTCAAATATTCATTTTGCTCAAATGCAGGTTTTCAAGTTCTTTATTTAATTTGAGCTCGCAATTTTAATGCTATAATGTTGGACCGAATATCATTAATAACCCTTAATACGCATTACGAAATGTCCCGGTTCGCCATTTTAGTCAAAATCTATCGCAATAAAAATAAATTCAATTAATGACGGCGCAGACGATTTTCATCTTTTACGAAAAATTGATTATTTTAAGTCATTCAATTGGATAAGAAATAATAGTAACTTTAAGAATACAATAATTTATTGTTCATCATCAAGTTTCACTGTAAGGTGAAAGGGTATATAAAGCACATATAGGCAAGTTGTGGCCTCTAGCTGAATGTGACCCACTGCAACGTGTTATGTGGCCCGTGTTTCTCTTATAAAACCTCGCAATTATTATTTTAAACTGCTTACAATTATAAGAATCAAATGGATACCACTCTTTCACATTTTTAACACTTTACAACATAGGTGAAAGTGTTTATGACTTTGTTCATTCATTCTGTCTGTCTGTCTGTCCGTTAGCACGATAACTGCCGTAAAAATGGCTTCATCAAAATAAAATTTTATTAAAACTTTACTACATAATTGAAAGTGTTTATGGTTTTGTTCATTCTGTCTTTCTGTCTGTCCGTCTGTCCGTTAGCACGATAACTGCCGTAAAAATGGCTTTATCAAAATGAAATTTTAGTATGTTTTTCAGACGGTCTGTGGGACCTACGGGAATATAAATGAATAATATCATCCAATTAGTTTTTTATTGAACCCGTATTGAAAAAATGAAATGCATTAAATCCTATGAGACCTAATGTTTCAAACATTTTTTAAACGAATTTAAAATTCACAAATTGCTTCGAAAATTTCAGAAAATATTCAAATTATCCCATAAAATATATAAAACAATTTCAGTAAAATATGTTAAGTAGTTTTTTAAATAAAAACTATTTAATATAGCGAGGGAAACAAATTCAATTAAATTCTGACTCTCGATATATCCTCCAGAAAGAAAAAAGAGATATATTACTCACCTACCCAATTTTGTGAAATTTCTTCGAATAGTTTTTGAACTAAACTGTATACATACGTTGCACAGACACACACATAGACGCTACGCTGAAAATGTTTATTCGTGTTATATAGGGCTCGAAACGTGTAGATCCGCCGAAAACCCGAATTCCTATTTATACACGGTTCCAATACTTGCCCTATACATTAGCATGTAATGTAAGGAAAGTGAAATTATACTGTATATAGTTTTTATTAACTGGAAATAAACAACAAAATAAAGTAAATAGGGTGTAAATGAGTTAAACAAAATTGATGGTTTTAGCTGTTTTTCCCCCACACTTATTAACTTTAGCTCTGCCCCTACATCTTTAACGGGCTCTCCCTCGGCTTCTAGACCACGTAGAGAGCTAAAACTAGGCGTCGTGAGCAATGTTTTTACATTGTCACTTGTTTACTAGGACAATGTTTTTACCATTATCATGCATTTTCTTTGCAAACTATTGTTTAGTGTTTCGGACGGATGGAAAATTATTCCGATTCTAAGGCGTCGAATCATGTATCCTACATACATACTTTGAACTAAAATTATTTAAAAAATAGAAATAAAAATAAAAAGAATGCTCAAACGAGAATTAATTGCGAAAAAACTAGTTTTTTAATGGCCTCTCCTGCGCAACAGTGGCGTACAAAGGAATAGAAAATAAATTTTAATTCCACACTAAACTGAGCAAAATTGAGAATATAGGCAGATTCAATTTGAAACAATACCTTATAAATCTTGTTATTATCTAATATTGATATTAATAAAAAATTCTGAAACTACTTCAACTGCCTACACCTTCATTTCCCTTTGACCATTTTGCATAACATCAATTTGGGATATTAATAAGTTTTATACATTTTCTTGAAATGAATTTGCCTGTTCCCAAAATTTGATTCAATTTCGTGTAGGATTAACATCCGTTTCTACTTTTCCATGCGCCGCTGTTGTGGAGAGGAGAACATTAAAAAATAGTTTTTTCCATAATTTATTAATGATATTATTTCTATGATCTTTCTTACATGTATAAACTATTGCTCAAATGACACTTCATCTTGCATCCAATTCCTCATACAATTATTGTGTTACACAAAGGAAACTTCTTCAAAAATATATTAGGCTTTTTTTTTCTTTTTTTATTAATTCTATAAACGGCAAGGAAGGAACTTTAGACTCTTATCGCTTCTTGAAAGCATAAAAACGTTCTTTCCCCAGAAAAGATCTTCCGTAAAAAGAAAAGTGAAAATATTGCAAAAACACTTGAAAAAGCTTTATATAGTATTTCAGGTTGGTGAACCAATAATGGATTTTCCGTGGACTCAATAGGAATTCTGAGTCGTAGCCAGATGTTTCCAAGGTCATTTCCACTTTTCCATTCCGTGTCTTCTTTTGAAAAGATACAACCGCGACTGCAATTTCCCTTCAACAACTTTAATTAATGATACGTTCTAAAAATTCTTACATTTTCTGAAAAAGTGGTTTGATTCAGATAAATATAGTTCAACATTGCTGTAGGGTGATTCTAAAAATAAAAATACTTCGTTATTAACTGTACCAGATAGTTGGTTAAATGTATCAATCGATTTCAGACATCACTACAACATATACACAAATGTAGAGAAACTTTTGTCCTGTTTGAAAATTTTCTAACCAATTGCTGCCCTATTTTTGCGCTCTCATACTATGTATTATAGTATAGAGAAAGTATTTTTTTCACGAAAATTTTCGAATTCGGAGATTTTGATGCCAATATTTTAAGACCTCTTTAATACGATTTGACTATTTATGGAGTGATGTCCATCTGTCTGTCTGTATGTATGTCTGTCGTCGATTTATTGTGGCTAGCAGCCACAAATATTAATGGATTTTCACGAACCTTTATATCCAGTTTTGTTATCAAAAAATCTAGAACTAGATAGAATTTATTTTAAATTCGAGTGAAAACTTTGAAATTCATTCGAAATTGTATATTTTTGTTACATGGCAGCATAGTACAGATTTGGCATAATCATTCATAAAATTATTTTTCTTTTTTGGCTCAATGATCGCAAGACTAATAGTTTCAATCATTGTTGTGATGAATAACCGCGATACAATTTTTTTTCGTGACATTATTAGCCCCCCTTGGGGGAGGGAAAGTTAACCCCCCCAGGGAGGAACATTGTCAAGTATGGTATCAATCGAAATATTTTATCAAGCCGTTTAAAGTTAAGGGAATAGTTATAGTTGTACGCTTTTGCTATAATTGTGCTATAGTTTATAGTAGTTGTGCTATAGTATCATTTGGACCCACAATATCGATTTTTCATTTTTTTTTTTTTTTTTTTTTTTTTGTAAAATTTAAAAAAAAAAAAATTTGAAAAAGAAAAATGAATTCCGGTATGAGAATATCAAGTTAAATCACAGACCAGTTAATTAAATTTCGGTTTTGGTAATGCGCATTTAAGAAAATATTGAAAAGCACAGTTTTTGATTCTTTCAGATCCTATGAACTACAAGACGTTTTTCATAACAGATCAAAACGATTCTTTCAAGTATGCCTCAACATTATAGAATATTTATGCGCTAGAAAATACTGTTTTACCCTCTTGAATTATTACCCACTAATAGCTAATATTCATGCGTTTAATCGTGATTTCGAAGCATTTAGCGTTTGAAAATGAGCATGCTAAAAGGAAAATATTTTTGTGTGGATAAATACTTGAGCAATCTAAATCATTTATTGCAATATATGGCGGTGCCATAAATATTTTGGAATATAATGAAATACGTTTTGTTTATTCTGTGAAGATTTGTTTACGTCTAAATTTGTTTCGTTTATTATCCTTGCTTTAATGTGTTTATCTTTACCATCAAATTTCTTACATTTTTGTTTCATTTTGAAGCAATTTTGAAACACGATTATTTATTAGATAAACGATTTCATTGCAATTGCGGTATCAGTGTTAAGAGTCAGACACAATGTTTAACACGGTGGTAGAAAGTAATTAACGTTTATTTCTAAAGTATTTTACAAAATACTTAGAACAAACAAATCGTATGTTCGTTTTTTATTATGCTATTTATATACAAACATATTATTGAATTTGTTCTTAATACACTATGAGATTTATTGCCACTATTAAGTCTCCAGTGCGCGATTTCTGACTATTTGCTTATTTATATTTATTATTATTATTTGTTTATAAAATGTGATATACATCTTAACTGAGTACAAAAATATTGGCTGCGCAAAGATGTTCTAGCGAACGTTTTACCTTCAACAACATATTTAGGATTCCAACAAGTTCGAATCTGTAAAAGTCTAAGGAATTTTGCGATTATCTAATAACATACCTTATATTTACATAACAAGAGCAGTATAATAGCAAAATTTTCATGTTATTATGTGCCGACAAAATGTATAATGATAGTTTGATTACTTTATATAATTTAAATATTTAAGTTTTATTTTTATTTTGTGAACGAAATTTTAATTTTAACATTCATTCGAAATAATTTATATTTCAAACATCCTTGTTTATTTTTCAAAAAACGAAATTTCCCCATGGCATTTTGCCATGCCTTGGCACAAATTCTCTATGTAATTTAAGATGATGCTAATTTGTGGAAGGATTTAATATTATATTGAGAAGATAGTAATATGAATATGGTATAAATATGAAATACCATGCTTTTGATGCTTACACGATACTGTCATTGTATCAAATACCAAGGAAACTATTCACCTCAATGCCAACAAGATTTCGTTACATTGGGTGAACTGGCGTAGTTAAGAGGTTATTTGGGGGTGTGCAACCCCAGCTCCCTTTAAAACATTTTCCATTTCAAATTCAGCTGTAAATGTTAGGTATAATACAATCAACAACAAAAAAATATATACTTTAATGTTCACTAATTTCAATGAAATAAATTTATTCTCAACATCGACATTAATATTGATATCTATTAGAAGCAAGAATCAATTTTGAGGAAATGTGCAAAACAATTAAAATATATCTTATTTCTAAAGATTAGTAATGGATCTTTCAATGTTTTGTACAACTACTTTCAAAAGTGTAATAAAATAAGATTTTCTCTTCAAATATATGTTACGAGAATCTCAGGTGGAGGTAAAAAATAGAGTCTAGACCATTTTCAAAAATGTATTTAGAAGTTTTAATATATCTGTAGTCACAATAGATAGAAGAGCTTCTGAGAAATTAGGCGGAGAGAACCGTAGATATTACGCAAATAATATAAAAAATGCCTTTATATATGTTTGTCACGCTTGGCGACATATTGAGGATAAACTGGTGTCATTGGCGATACATTTAGCGTAATATTGCCTTCCAAGACGACTTGTCTGGCCCCTCTTCTAACGAAAAAACTTCCGCACACCCCCTTTTCAGAGTTCTAGCTACGCCCTGATGGAAGGTCATTTCATTTGCAGCACTGACAAGTGTTGCACGCTTATGGTTACTGGATCAGACTAAAATTTTATAAGAAAATTTTAATTTCCCAATTCCAACCGTTTATTATAATATTACGCAAGAAGTGAATACCGTGAGTTACAATTTTTCAATGTCAGTTCTAAAACATAATAATAAATTAAGCAAATTTTATGTATTTCTGTGTGAGTTATTGATTTAACGTAACTTAATGAGTTGGTAAAAAAAAATAAGCCACTTAGTTTAAAGAAAAGGATTCGTGTACTGAAGCATGAAGTAGAAAACTAGTTCCGTTGGTAAAAAACATCTTCAGGATAAGCAAGAAGCGTGACCTCCATCACCCAGGCAATCTATACAATATCTGCGCTCCTAGTGATTTCTCAGACCCAAAAGACATTACCTCAGTTTGTGATTATTGTTTGCCTAAATGGGCTATTACTATTTTATTTCATAATACTCAACGCATAATATAAACTTTTGGTATATTATCCATGTTTGTTTTTTATAATAACGATACCGTCTTATATCACTACCCAGTGTTTCTTTCCGAAGTTTCTGGCGGGGGGGGATGAAATTATAGGTGGGGACAAGTTTTCTATTTGCTCTATATAATTATATTTGAATGCTGTATTACATAAACAGAAACTAGGTAAACATAAAATTTATTTGGTGAGGGGGGGGGGGGGTACCTGATAAGAAACACTATCACTACGTTATTTTTTGCATTTCGAATGTTGGCTTAATTTAGATAAATAAATCAAAATATTTTGTTATATTCTTTAGATTTTATGTTTATAGTAGATTGCGCATTAAATTGCTTAGTTCTAGACGTTGCATTTTATTAATCAAATCAATTCTGACGTTTTACATGACCCAAAACATAATTAGTACCTCTATATTACTACCTACTCCTATACCCATTGAAGAATTTAACAATATACTGTTTCTCTCAAGGAAAAAGTAACAACTCTGTGGTACTCTCTGAAATAATTTTATATGGTACTTGCACTGCCTGATTGCATAAAGTTCCATATACCCTAATTTAGAGATACTTTACATCTCTTAAAAAATTACTTGAATAAAACTGAGCCAATACTCAAGGGAGCATAAGAAATAATGCTGTAAGTTGACCGCCTCCAGGGGCATTCTTGAGCATTAGGGTTAAAAAATTGAGTAGAGCTGTATTTAGCCCCAGGTGGCAGTTTTTCACACGTTGGCCCTGCTCATCCAACGTTATCCGATACGAATTTCTCAAAACACAAAAGAAAAAGTTTGTGTTCTGTTATCTCCCCGATTGCCCAAAGGCAAATTTCTGAAACTGAACTGGAAGCTTCTGACTTAAGCGTTTTGGTCTCCCTTCTGTTGGTCCTAGGACGTGTTACGTGATTAATACACACGCATACAAACATATATATATATATATATTGTAAGAAATTTAATTACTTGTATATTTTATTTACCTGTGACTCATCCTTTATTGAAAGTTGTATGAGGAGCACATGTAAAAAAAAAAAAATAGAAATAAAATAAAATAGACCCAACGTTTGGCTTGAGAATAAATATTTTATAAATAAAACAGGTACTAAACAGGTAGTAAATACCATGGTGGAAGTCTAACTTTGCCTCGACATGACAACATCCATGCCCGCTGGCAGGATTCGAACCCACAACCCGGCAATCCAGTGATCAGACGGAAACGCATGCCCCTGACCGCTCGACCACCGGATCGGCGTATATATTATTGTTTTGTTAACATGGAAATTGCAGTATGTTAAAAAATAATTTCACCTCCGATCACTATATGTTGCTTTATTTTCAACGTTTACAGACATTTCAAGCTAAAATTCTATTAATTGTTGTATTATGTTCAGACGGTTTGATCTAAAGAATAGATATTAAACTATTTCGGTATTTGAAACGAACTATTTCGGTATTTGCCCGCTCGCGGGAATCGAACTCACAACCCGGCAATTCAGCGATCAGACGGAAGCGCATGCCCCTAACCGCTCGACCAGCGGATCGGCATTTATTATTGTAAATGCTATAATCATTTTTTCCCTTGTATTCTACGTATATTTCGTTGATCAGAAATTTAAATTTCGAAATAGCTGATCAACTTATGACTAATGCTTTTCATTGGGATGGATAAATCAATTTATTTAATGGTACACTTTACATCGCATCGTATGTATTTTTAAGTATCGCCACCATTGTCAATTTAAAAATAACCATAGTATTTAAACACCCCGTCAAAAAAAATTATGTGACCTTGATTTGCTTTTACACACGCTGCGCCAATCCATCCTGTTGCTCCAAGTCCTCTGGACGAGCCGGACGGCCTGGGGCTTTCACACGCTGCGCCAATATATGTACCGTACTTCTTATGCATTTTAATTTCTACAAAAGAGGATGCCTCTCTCATTGCATATATTAGAATCTCTAAACAAGTTTCGTTGCTACTATTGCAGTTATCAGCTATTTAATACGGAGAAAAATAATTAAAGCGCGAAACCGGTTCATGTATGTTGAAATATCCAAGAAGAGCACGATTTCTGACTTTTGTAATGCCCCTTTGGGACATTTCTCTAGCCCCCAATTTCTAGAAAATGGTTGTTTCGTTTGTATAAAGCAAGTCTTGGGGCTAATTTGATTATGTATAATATAATGTTAAAGCCGAAAAAAAAAATACAAATCCAGTAATTATATCAAAGTTATCTTTGCTGTTCTTCCAATTCGTAACTGAAAGAAACTGTATAAAAGGAGTCAGGCTATATTTTTCCAATTTCATTAAAACATTCCATACATTAATATTATTGTACAAGCAGCACATTATTTTATATAATTTATATACATTTCAAAAACCTTTATTCTCAGCACCTCAACGATGCCAAATTTCCTATAACAATCACATCTTATACAATCAATAATGTATAACGGACAATTAAGTCAATTGTTTATAGCTCAGTCAGAATTTTTGTGGCCATGGACGATTATCCTCCGACTCCTATCTTTGAAATAAGACCCCTGAATTGCGGACATTGCTCCACATAAGACACAAAGATCTAAATGTTGATGACATATCCAACGCAGATGGCCTCGGAGAATGTCTGAACAGACGGTTCCTTGGATTTCACGTCTTTCGAAATGGCACTTTTTGACGCCACACCATGTGATTCAGTGTGTATGTGAGTTTTCTAACTGTCACCAAAGACTACCAAAAATATCATAAGAATTTAAAAAATCAAAGAATTGTTTGTTCGCGTGTAAATTTGCAAATTACATTCATTTAAATTATAAGAATCTTGCAAACTGTGAAAATACATTTTTCTAGATTTGTAATTTATCTAATCATTTTCACCTACGCTTCGTGCTGGCAAAATGGCTAGTCATTACTTATTGATTGTGACACCTACAATTCTGAATATCAAGAACCGTTTCAAATTTATGCATAAAAATGGCGTATATATTATTGTTTTCTTAACATGGAAATTGCATTATGTTAAAAAAGAATTTCATCTTCGATCACTATATGTTGCTTTATTTTCAACGTTTACAGACATTTTAAGCTAAAAATCTATTAATTGTTGCATTATTTTTAGACGGTTTGATCTAAAAATAGATATTAAACTATTTCAGTATTTGAAACGTAACTCGGTTACCGTTGACACCTCAATGGAATAAATAATTTATTCGTAGACACCTCAATGCAATAAATAATTTATTCTCAGACACATCAATGGAATAAATAATTTATTCGTAGACACCTCAATGGAATAAATAATTTATTCGTAGACACCTCAATGGAATAAATAATTTATTCGTAGACACCTCAATGGAATAAATAATTTCATTGATAAAATAGCTTAATTTAACTGAAGTGTAGCTCGAATTTTTCATACCAAAATCCATTTTTGAGTAGCCATTTTTTTTTCACATTATTTTTTAAATCTGTATCATTCGTTCAAATAACCACAATTATAGCATGTTACCCTTCATTTTAAAGGGCTTGAAACAATATTTCGATTGCTACCGAGTTTGACAATGTACTCCTTCGAGGAAGAAGGGGGAAGCGCAAATGACGTCACGAACACAAATATTGTGTTGTGGCTAGTTTTCACTACAATGATTAAAACTGTAAAGTTTTGTGATTATTGAGCTATAAATAGCCCCTTTTCGTGTATAATTCTGTCAATTGTTATCCTATGCTGCCATGATAAGGAAATATAAAATTTCGAATAAATTTCGAAGTTCACACTCGGATTTTTAAAATGTCCATCAAGTTCTGGATTCTTCAAAACCGGATATAAATCTTCGCAAAAAATACATTAATATTTGTGACAGTCGTGTACACAAGAAATCAACAACAGACAGTCGGACATCACTCTAAATAATAATCAAAACGTATTCAGGCGACTCTAAAACATATATTGTCATCAAAATCTCGAAATCGAAAATTTTCGTGAAAACAATACATTCCCTATGTTATATTCTACAGTGTAAGAAAGTAAAAATCGCCTACGGTAACTATAAATTAAAATATGTCGAGAACGGTTGAACACAATTAGAGTTAATTGAGAAAAATAAGGATATTTATTCTGCGCGTGATGGTATTAAAAACATATCTATATGTCCAGTCGTATTTGAGTTAAAGCTGTAAAAGTATGTTAGAACAATAAACTTCGAGATTTATAAATTTTTCTAACAAGTATATCTCTTAGTGACTCTACAATAGAAAATTTTGGGGTTCTGAATTCCCTTTATACAATAGATTTCAGTTTAATTCGTTCTTATGTACATAAAATGACCGTATTGCACACAAATCATCTAACCCATATACCCTCACCCTGACTGTTCACGAAAAACAGTTAGTATGTTAAGAGTGAATGTAAATAAAAGGTTTTCTTATAGTATATTTTCCATTTTTTGGTTTATTTGCATATCATTTGTCAAAAAAAGAAAAAGGAAAAAGAAGTCAGTTAAATGAAAGTTTATTTATGTTCAAAGAGAAGAATCTGTTATACCACAATTTATTAGTTTAAGAATGAATAAAGGTTTCTGTATAATCTATACTACTATTGATTTAAAATGCAATGAAAATCTTGAAAATCACCTCTGCGTGGACTTAGCTACACGTTGACTAAGCGATCGATTAGGTTCTGATAATTTATGCCTGCAGCTTCTCCCAATTTATGAATTGCAAATCATTTTTATCTTGAAAATTAATTTATAAAGTTTATTTTTATTCCCATTTCATATAAACAAGTATTATAGAAGAGTGCTTAAACATAACAAACTTAGATTTAAGATGTGATAAAAAAAGAGATGAAAATTTAAGCAAGCAGCATATGAAGCGATCAATTCGGCTCTAATAGCTTAGACCTGCAGTTTTTCCCAATTTATGAATTCCTAAATATATTGAACTAGCAGATTAATTTTGAAGTTTTTTTTTATTCCCATTTCAGATTCTAGTATTTGTAGAGGTGAATGAAGACGCCATCATTATGTAAGAGGAGCTTTTGGCTTTAAGAGAACCGTGATCTTTAACGTATAAGAAACGCTCACAGTGGGACTTACGTTTCGAATTATATTTATAAATTAACTACTTGAGATCAATTCATAAAAATTATCAAAGCTACTAAAACCTGTATATATTTGATTGTACAAAAATTTAAAAAATGGACTGTGGAATATTATATATATATATATATATATATATATATATATATATATATATATATATATATATAGCACGAATCTTAACCGTAACATGTTATATATGGACTTGCACGTAATGAAAAGTCATTGTTGATATGGATGATATAGGTTGTATAGACATCCATGTTGGCTTGCTATTCCAATTGTTCCATTTTATCGATCTGGGTTTTAATGTTCGGTTTTCAACGGTTTGGATTTTGCTTTTCCAATGTTGACAGGTGAAGGATTGCTTCAGATGAGTCTGGTTCCGGGAACGTTTCCTGGGTTTAAAAGCATGCTTTAACGGGAACATGGGGATGTAATCCCCCTTGGCCGTTCGACTTCCCTGTAAGCATCCCCATTCTCCCTTTGTTCTTCTTTCATTTCTTAATCATTTGATTCCATATTTGTGCCTATATTGTATGTGCTGCAATGCGCCTTATCTGGGCATTTTTCAGTTGTAAAATTTTTTGTAATAGTTATATATAACTAAACATTTGTATGGTATATATATATATATATATATATATATATATATATATATATAATTAATTATAATATATATATATATATATATATATATATATAATTAATCATTTATCTTGAGCTAATTATTATTGCCTTTTCTCATTTTTTGTGTTTTTTTTTTCATTTATATATATATATATATATATATATATATATATATATATATATATATATATATATATATATATATATATATATATAAATTTATATACACCTTTTTAATGGTAATTTTTGTATACTTATATTCTTCTCATCCCCTTTTCCATTGTAGTGATAAGTTACCTTCTATTATCATCCTTAGTCTTGGTCTATAGTTACTTATTTGTAACAGATAAACAGATATGCTAGAGATGAGTTCTTTTGTACATATAGTAGTGTATGCATAGTTTTCAATTAAAATCTTGAAGTATATATATATATATATATATATATATATATATATATATATATATATATATATATATATATACATATATATATATATATATTACTTAAATTATTTTTTTTGTTTTTAAAAGTTTTATATAGTAACTCAGAATAACCGATTTTGATACTATCTAATTGAAAGAAAATATTACATCTGAACAAAGATATAATAGTTGTTTAATTCTTGAATAATGGATTCTTCGTTATTTCCATTTTTAATGCTTTCATTGGGTGATTGAAATGTTTAATAAAAGGACAGTCGAAGCAATTGGTGATGATGAAGATGAGAATATAAATATGTCTAAAAGGGCTCGTGGTTGCATCGCTTAGAAAATGCAATTCCAATTTCAGGTGTATGGAAAAATTATAATACATAAAATATATATAAAGATTCGTAATATTTGGAATGTATAACCTCAAGATGTTTGAGATCACAAACAATAACAGAATAGGTTTTGACTTGGGATGTTTTACTCAAACTCTACTCCTCCATACAGGTTAATCTTAAAACTGATATATTTCCGACATTGTTGCTGAAATTCTATTTATGTCAAAATTCCCTCTGCCAATACGGGGAAGAAACGTTTTAAAATCCAATACCAGAATCTTCCCCTCTGAAAGAGTCCGAGTTGCCTACAAGCCAGTAAACTTCTCCAAAGGGAGGGGGCACGGCTCAAATATCGGTACTTTCTGCTCTCTCCTGTCATTTCCTCTCGGGAGTATGGAGAAAACTGCTGGAACAAGCAGTGCAATATTTCGCTTGTAATAAGATAACAATGCTTGGGAAAGTGCTTCCTGTTTTCCGATAGGTTGGAATAGCTTTGAGGTGAGGTGTTTGAATTGAGATCTGTATATCGTTTTTCAAAAGGGCATTTTTTAGTTTTTATTTATTTATTTTCTTTATGACGTTTGCAGTTACAGTACATTCTTGTCAGTTCAAATGTAGAAAGCGCAAATTCTGTCCCTATTAATCCCTAATTCGCTATAATGAAATCCAGTAAAAAACGAACCAATTTCTTTCAAAAATTTTATAGTGATTTTTATTTTCAGAAATTACTCACGATTTGTGACCAATATTTTTTTTCTGAGAACAAATGCGTCTTAAAATACAAATAAAAAAGCGAAGTTATATTTTCACCCATAGTCAAATCTATGGTAGGGGGGTGGGAGGAGATTACTGAGGAGATACACTGAGGATTGTATAACTTTGGTTTCATCTTTTCATTATAGAAATATATATATAATTTTCTGGTGAATAAACTGTAGTAAGTATTTTTGTCCATAATGATGTAGTGTATATAGTCAGTTTACAAAAATTATTTGAATGTATTTTAAAAAAACGAAACTACTCATTATCTGCGTCTGAGACGCATCAAGAAAGTAACAAATAAGAAGTACTTCTGAGTTCGCATTTTCTTTCTTCTGCTTTTATCAGCACTAGCAGAGTTGTTTAAGGGATTTAGCTAGTTAGTGCTCTTTAAGTTTTCAAAAATTCTAATTAATTTCTCAGAAAGATATATTACACAAGTGTATACATGAAAATGTATTATACGCAAATAACGTCATTTTTTAGACCTATCTTTGCGTCAGTGCCCACTTGTTGTAACAGCTCAAATTTCAAAGGCTTGCACGTCTTTGTCATTCTTTAAATCGAACACTTATAATCTGCGTATCTGAGTATTGGATGGGTGTCTTGTTTGTACCTTCACAAGGGATTTTTATTCGAAATTCGGAAGTTAAATTCTCCATCCATTAAAAGCCTAGCATATCTGTAAAAATTAACAACATCCTAAAGATATCCTAAAGACATCCTAAAGACATCCTTAGTCGAGTAAACTATTTCGATAAGCCACTTTGAAGCAGAAAAAGCATTACATATACACAACTTTGTCTCTATAACCACATGCTGAATCATTCCTTTTCATTTTGGATAACACCGGAGGTCAACATTTGTTTCTGGAAGCTCATTTAATAACAGCATATTGATACTTGTTTTCTTAATTATAGCTAAAAATAGCCTCTTACATCCAAAAGTTCTGGTTCTGAAAATTTTTTAGATAATCACAATTTTCGTAGAGACCTATATTTATGGGTGAGCTTTCAGTGGAAAAATATCGTATAAGGACCCTACTATCAATGTTGATTTTGGGACTCAAAATTTTAATTATAAATTAGGTTAAATGTAAGCCTTTACATGCCCTCTCCCTTGTTGAAAATGTCTAATATCGCCATTGTGTCCACCATATGAGCATTTACAGCTTCTTTACATCTTGACATGGTGTAACTCTTCCATTGTGTAACTCTTTGTAATTTACGACATCATATATTTTTAATTTTTCAATTCAGCTGGGGTTAATTTTTTTTTTGTGTGTATGCCTATTTAAAACTATCCATGTCTTTTAAAACACAATTTTGAATACACATCATCATCGCTTTCATCTAACGAACATAGTCTTTTCAAATTCTTCTCTTAAAAAACTGGCTTTGCCAACATTTAGCCTTGCATATTTGCACTAATTAAAAGAAAATTAATGACGCAAAATTTTAAAATTAAATTTGTGAAAATTGTGAAATTTTTTTGGATTGGTTTGATAAAAGAGTAATTAGACCTTTAGTGATATGAAGAGAAACATTTTTCTCGTTATCTTTTAAAATCAGGCAAATTTATTATTTATATTGATTTTAATGTCAATACTTAATATATTTCTACAAGATTATATAGTATATGAAATGTATCAATTTCTAATTTTACGCATAGCAACACATATTATACACTACAATACAAATTAAGTTCGAGTTCGTGAATTTGCATAAATGAGCTTATTTATTTTTATGTGTAAACACGCGTGTCTTTATAGACATATAGAATGCCAGTTCAAATTTTCAGAAAATATGAATTGTCGATTTCCAAATTAATCATATTTTAATATAATTTGAGACGTACAGTTTGTTAACATTCACCATGTTAATGGGACACCATTAAAGGAGGTCACGATAATTTGTGCTATGATTAAAGTTGAATATGGTTAAATAAAAAGATGACTTTATGTTTAAAGGCTGCACCAAAATATAGATAAAATTCAACAATAAGAAATCAATGATTTTGAACCATAATGAAAATCAAGGTTAACCGAGTATTTCAATTATTTCATTAAAAATGACCTAAATTATAGTACGATTGACTAAGTGCCACATTTTGTTTCCACTTAACTTGACCTATTTTCGCTGTAAAATAGAATAAAATATTTAGTACATGGGAAAATTAAAAAATAAGTATATAATAAAATAAAGTTTTGTATTATTCGAAACAGTTTATGTTCAATCTTTGTTCACAAAGAAAATGTACTTGGAATATGGGATATCGAAATATGTATTAATTACAAAGATGTTAAGAAAAAAGAGTTTTTAACACGAAATATTTATTAAAAAACATCATTTAAATGACTGGCATAAACCCTAATAATAAGTACGCTATATGTTTGATACGGTTGTTATATTACATTCTTGATACATATTCATTTCGTTCGTTTCGGGCATTTAGGAAATTTTATTCTGGTGATTTTGAGTTCAGAAATAAATCTCGTTTCAGCAATCTCGCTGCAATATATCGTGTTGATTTAAAACTATATATTTATGGAAATGTTTAGGAAATATCTTGAAAAGTTACTGATAGATTCAATGTTGATCATACTTTTGTTTCGAATCTCCTACGTTCATTTAATCATTTTAACTGTATTAGTTATAAATTAGGTATTTTTAAACTATTAGAGTTAACTGAAAAATATTACAATGACAGACGTACATTTTTCACCATATTGCTTCTTTGTCACAGAAATAACAAACTTGTTAATCAATTTAATTTTTGTGAAAAGTGAGCAATTTAAAAGAACTTGGTCAGAAAATGACATTAGTTAACTACAGAAGTTTTCTGTCCCGTGAACTTTGTTGTCTAGTTTAGATCCACAAACTGATTTTGTATGTGTATGTGTGTTCATGTGTGTATGTGCGTGTGATAGTGAGATTTCCATTAATATTTTTCATTTCTAAATTTCGGTGAAGTAATTAAATCTAAAATTTGCTTTAAGGGAATGGACAAACTAATAAAAGCATTACAATCTAGATCGCATCTTCGATGAATATACGAATTTGTTTAGAAAAATAACCCGAATAAAAATTGGATACATTTGATCAGGAACATCTAAACATGGATTCAGAACTCTTTAAAGTAAAATTAGAAATTGATAAATTTCATATACTATATATTCTTGTAGAAATATATTAAGTATTGACATTAAAATCAATATAAATAATAAATTTGCCTGATTTTAAAAGATAACGAGAAAAATGCTTCTCTTCATATCACAAAAGGTCTAATTACTCTTTTATCAAACTAATCCAAAAAATTCGCTACTTTGTTATAGCACAAAGCTGACTAGAATATTTAAAAGAAAATTAAATTTTTTCTCTCCCATTTTTGTATTATATAAATAATGCTTGAAAGAATACAATAAAAGTGACAATGATGAATTTAAAAAAATAAATAGTATTTATTTTCTGATGCATGAATATATACATCAGATTAAAAATGTAGTCGGAATTAAAAATGTAATGGAGACGGATGTGCTGTTGAGGAAATGTTTTCATAGCTGGCTTTTAAACTATGATTTCAATCAGTTTACACGAGTTTTTCAACTAGTTTGACGTCATTGTAGGTTTCTAATTTAAAAGATAAACGTATCATAAGTATCTCATTGCACTTATTAAAACTGATTTTCAGAACAATTCATAATTTTCAAATACAGAATATGTTGTATGGATGCATATTTTCGATACATGTTTTTTATATGCGCTTCAATTATGTTTTCGATTATGCTTCAATATATGATTCGATATATTTTGATACATGTTTCGAATACAGAATATAATTTTACATCTAATTCATAATATAACATTATTCATAATTTTCGAATTGAATTTTTCAATCATCATCTAAAGTCAAAGTATGTGCTTAGATAAGATATCAGTGTATGGTATAATGATTAATGGCACATAATATTTATTTATTGTGGCAATGTCGATTTATTTGTACGTCCGCAAATATGAAGACCGCTTATGATAGCACGAAATCAATTTACCATAGCAAATTTCGTGTCCCAAGTTACTGCATGAAATGAACCAAATATCTATCATAAGAAGGTTCCATCCCTGAATAAACACCCATTTAACCGCCAAAGCTCTCATTTGTTTTAACATCCTCAACCCAATATAACACTCACCTACAAGTAGTAACCAAATAAACACCATGGCTTGCTTGCGTGTTTTGAATGAGCTATTGCCTTGAACACCCATTTGGCGGCTATTGGCGACAATCCGCCCGATTACCTAACTCCCTTCAGCAAATCCTTGGCGGCAACCCTACAAATGGGGGCGAATTGATAGGAAAGAATTGAAGGGCTCTGGGGAAACACGGATGGGGAAATGGCAGGGTAAAAAAGGGGAAGCGGGGCAGAATAAATACTCGCAGACCCTATAGATGTCTGCAATGCTCACGGAATACCAAATAACGTCAAGTGATTTTCCTCCACCTTCGAGTTCTTGTTTGCAGAAAAACCGCTTAATGTTTTTTCAAACTGTAACCTCCCCCTTCTCTTTCTTATTCATCGAGCCGCCTTTATCTTTTTTTTTCAACATCACTTTTTTTTTTTATCACTGTATTATCGCGCTTTAAGAAAGCGCAATTTAAGAGCGAAATACAGTTGTGAGAGTCCAATGGGTTAAGCGTGATAAGTAGCAACGAGAGCACGAAAGAGAGTTGTATTTTTTCTTTTTTCTTTATGAGTTCAAAAGGAATGGTAAATCTTCAGATTTTATTCAATGTTTGCATATTTGTCGCAAGGGAATGCTTTTTCTTCCTGTTTTTTTTTTTATTTGGATGTAAGGAGGGACTTAAGTGCACTAAATAGTGACTAATACAATTTCAGAAGAGGGATTTCATCAAGATGAGGATCTGAGGATGAATGTTTGGGGAACAGTGAGTTTGAAGCAGATACTTTTTGACCAGAAAATACTAATGGCCTCGTAATTGCTTCTTAATAAAGTTAATTCAATACAACTTTAGCAATGATATCCATAAAGACATCTCCAAAATGGTATCCCCAAAGCGATGGTAGAGTAAGTGAACAATTTTGGTGTACAGATCCAAAGAATAAAGTGGCCACTTTTGTCGGAACCACTTTTTTTATATTGAAAATTATTAAATATTTCTATGGTTTACCTTTCTATTGTAATCAATTGTATTGCTTAGTCACTTTAACTAGGTTTCATTGTATGTAGTAATCGCATAAATAGAATTATAACAGTACAAAATCTTAAATGTATCTAACCATAAACCTACTACTATCCTACTTGAGCTTGACTAACCAATGGAAAATGTTTGCATACCGGTTGAACCTTTTAAGCGTTATAAACGTTCGTTACAGGCAGACAAAAACAGGTAATTTAATTACCGTTGATGTGAAGGTAGGTATAGAAAGATAAAGCTTATATCTATTATCCGAAATATTTAGCTTAAAAACATATAATATTAACTAAGAAATATGAAGCTTGAAGACATATTACGGAACTTTCACTTTTATATATTAAATTGGTACAAAATCGCAAATACTTTTAGTCATAAACCTACGAAGCAGTAATAATATTATCTAAATACTTTGGGGCATTCTGTAATTATAAGCGCTCAGACAGAAAGAACAGATAGACACGTTTTTAATTTTACTTATTTTGCACTTCTCTGTGGGGCGATAAATCTTACACCAGAATATTCCCTGGACTCATTACCTGAAAAAAAAATGATCAAAATCCATCGTGTAGTTCAAGAGACATTCAAGTCAGAAGCGTGTATTGAAGTTTTTCCATTTATATCCTAGATATTAATAGTTTTCGTCTTGGAGAAGATCCTTTTTCTCTCCCAAATACAATTTGCACAATAAACATTTTAATTTGGAGATAGAAAAATGTTTTATTTGTCCTGTCTTATTTTCTGCTCTAGTATTTATATCAAGAAATTGCGTTGAATTTGTAAGTCATATAAAGAGAAAAATTCCAAATTGTTAAATTTGCAAACGATAAATTGTTGAACTTTCATATTATATGCTACTTAAACATTGTCAAATTTGAAAATCATAAATTGCTAGAAAATTCTTAAATTGGTAAATTTGCTCATCATAAATTGTTATATTTTCTAATCATTACTTATTAAATTTGCAAATCAGAAATTCGTAGAGAAATCATATATTGTCAAACTTGTAAAAATAAAACTGATAACTTGCCAATTTACCTCTACCATAATGACTGGAGATAACAATTCTATATTAGCCGAACATTATTTTTGCAACACATCCAAACTGATTTTGTATGTAGACTTAATCCCTCGAGCCATTAATGGATGAGGAGCTATTTCTTCTGGAATAAAATATTCTCTATATCCTCTGCTGTAGCTCTCAACAAAGAGAAAAACATCTGCTCTTTCATCTATTTTCGCCCCTAGCTCTAATCTGTTTCTGGAGCATTTCTTTCCCCAATTTCGCTATTCGTTTCATATATAAAAAAGCGTAGAAGCCCTCCACATACTACTATCCGGTTACAAAGAGCCAGAATTTACCCTGCAATAGTCCTTCGTCCCGGGAACGTCCGTAGAACGAAGCGACTGCTTGTGATTATTCTTAATAGTTCTTTTGGAATAGGATAGTCCTTTTGATTGTAGAAGTTTCATAGGGTAAATTTTTTTATGATTTTTTCCTCCCTGTGAAAAATTGGATTATATTTCAAGGTTTTTACAAAATCTGAATTTTATTTATTTATTTTTTGTTGGGGGCCAAAAATCTGGAAAAAAATTATTTATTTCTGTTTTGAAGAATTACACCTTTTCATTGCTTTATAAGTTTGCAGCTATGACGGGGGGTGGGGGGTGGGGACAAATCATCTCTCGTTATTCGTGCACTCTTCAAATATACCATTCAATAAGGCATAATATCCACCTTCATATCTAAATACGGACCAACTTCAAAGTTTCATGAAGTAACACTCAATCAAAGAATACCATTTTCGAATATATATATCAAAATTTAACCTTTTATGCCAAGTTTCAACTCACTTGGTCCGGCCGTTTGTGTATTATGAGTATGTAAAATTTTATGCTCTTAATGTTAAATTAATTTCTCAGACTTCAATTCACATCTTCCGAAATAGTATTCTTATCAGGTTTTTTTTTTTTTTTACGTTACTGTCAAACGATACAGATAAAATTTACGTATTTTTCTTTTTTCAAGCAAATTCTTATAGGCAATACGAATTATGAAAATAATAGTATTCGGAAAAAAAAACGATTAATCGCAACCATGAAATTATTTGATAGAAATCGATTCAGAAGGACATTTTATATGGCTCTGCAAAATTTCGGTTTTTTCCTTCTGGTAGTTTTTAGCTATATTTAAGTTTTCATTATTACGATTTTTATTTATTTATTTATTTATTTATTTTTATTTTTTTTTTTGGCGCATCCATAGTAGAAGAAAAAAATGTCTAAGTTGAAAAATTACTTTTTAAAGAAATGTTAGGAAACTTACCCTTTATTTAATATAACGGACATCGCTTTTTACCCAGTAATTTACATAAAATGAGTAGTATACATTATGAGTAGTATACATAGGTAGTATACATGGGTAGTATACATAGATGCTCCTAAATATTCAATGCAATTCTGTAACTTAAAATACATATACAGCTTTTTATTATTTAGTTTTACTTGAATATTACACTTTATTACTAACTTGCACTGTTTAGTTTACAAAGAAAGAGGAAACAGCATTAATGTAAACAAGAAAGATCAATCATGCTTAAAGCATTGATTATGAAACACTTTCCAACTTTAATGCAATTTTATTTAAACAAATCTAAAATGCAATACATTCCTCGGTAATATTTTAAAACTTATCACAATACTACATTAATTTATTATATTTAAAATTTAAACCTTCATCGAAAAAAATGAACTTCATTCAAATGACGGCATTGAAATATAAATTGCCTGATTTAAACATCTATATAATGTGATACATTCCTCGGTAATAATTTTAGAATTATCATAATACTACCATAATTTATTATATTTGAAAACTTCATCGAAAACAACTGAAATTCATTCAAATGACGTCATAGAAAAAATAACACGGCTGGCTCTCTCTATAAAAGCATCATTTCATTCATAAATAATTTGTCATTCATGTCATTCATCACAATACTATAATAATTTATTTTATTTAAAAATTAAAACCATGGAGCTACAAGTAATTAAACTCTATGCATAAAACTTCATCGAAAAATATCGTCCTTCTCTTTGCAAAATCAATGAATATTTCATTCATATCAGCTACGCAGACTCCATGGACTAAATGATTTTGTGTTAAAGAAATACAGCAATTCTAATACAACTCATTCTACATATTTTGCTGTTTACATTTTACATAGGTGAAAAATAGGCTTCGTTGTAGAAATAATCAAATTTGAATGAGCATTTAAACTCAAATATATTGTAATTGCGTTGTTTCAGTATGTAGATGCACAGAATTTTGGCAAAAATAAAGTGGTTTTAGAGCGGATACAACACTCAATAAGAGTTAAAAAGAACTTTAAAATTCACGATTTTGAGACAAGATGGATGCCATATATCATTTTGAAGTATGTCACGTGATCGTTTCATATCATGGTCACGTGGTCGCTTCATATACGAGGTGTTATTATTATTTTAATTTTTATTTAAAAAACTACTGAATATATTTCGCTGAATTTTTTTTATTTATTTTATGGAACAATTTGAATATTGCCTAAAATTTTCGAAGCAATTTGTGAATTTTAAATTCGCTTAAAAAAATGCTTGAAAAATTAGGTCCTATAGGGCTCAATGTATTTCATTTTTTCAACCCGGATTCAATCCAAAACTAATTGGGTGATATTATTCATTTATAATCCCATAGGTCCTACAGACCGTCTGAACAACATACTAAAATTTCATTTTGATTAAGTCATTTTTACGGCAGTAAAAACGGGTTCTAACGGACAGACTGACAGACAGACAGACAGAATGAACAAAGTCATAAACACTTTTCAACTTTGTTGTTAAGTGTTAACAAAAAGGATTTGATAGTTGTCTGTCTGTCTGTCTGTCTGTCCGTTAGCACGATAACTGCCGTAAAAATGACTTCATCAAAATGACATTTTAGTATGTTTTTCAGACGGTCTATGGGACCTATGGGAATATAAATAAATAATATCGGCCAATTAGTTTTTTATTGAACCCGGATTGAAAAAATGAAATACATTGAACCCTATGGGACCTAATTTTTCAAACATTTTTTAAGCAAATTTAAAATTCACAAATTGCTTCGAAATTTTCAGGAAATATTCACATTATCCCATGAAATATATAAAAAAAATTTCAGTAAAATATATTAAGCAGTTTTTTAATTAAAAATTATTTAATATTGGGAAAAAAACAAATTTAATTAAATTCTGACTTTTGGGATATCCTCCAGAAAGAAAAAAGAGATATCTTATATAATAAATATCTTTCCAAAAATTTGATCATTTTGTATATCAGAGAGGCTTCACATTTTAAAATAAATTTGGTAGATAACAATTTTTCAAATTTTTTTTAATATTTATATAACTCTTCATGACATGCTTATTTGATGGCAGTTTCCTACGTCCTAGAGAGTTAAATTTTGGTACACAGCTTAAATTTGTTGAACATTTTATTCTACAAAAATTTGTTGGATCTTTAAATATAGATCATACATTTTTTTCGAAATGGCCTGCAAATAATCCCCGTTCACTTCTATAAATAATTGTTGTAATATTGTTAAAAATTATGATGTGGGCAGCACATGTCTTTCCCTGCAGACTCATATTTACGTTCTCTTTATTTCTTCAATAATAATTTGAGTTTATCTGCACAAAATAACAGTCATAAGTATTTTAAATGACATTGAATTTGCACGTTAAACTTAAATTTGGTTCTCATTTGATAGCTGGACTTATTGTCAAAGGTGGCTTAGCGAAAACGCGAAAAAACTAGAATATCTCAAGAACGGCTAGTCTTAGAGTAATGAGGTTAGTCTTATTATTTTTGTTATCAAAAATCACGTATAAAATAGGAATTTAATTGATATAATTAAGCACATGTAGTCCTTTATTTTTATATTTAACGATTTTTGCGGGCCATTTCGCAAAAATAGCCCGTTCTTTTTTCCCGAATCGTACTAGAATAACCTACAAATGATTTTTGTACCAAATTTTGTTAAATTTGGTATATAAATCACTTGCAGGTCATTGAAATATTATGCACCAAATTTTGTTAAATTTGTTCCATTAGTTTTTAGCTAGAGTGGATAAAGGCAATTTCTGTCGGCCATTTCGCAAGGAAGGCAGATTCTTTTATTACGAATCGTACTATAATCTAATGAACATCAGGATTTCCCACAAAAAACATACTTACCAAATTTTATGAAATTCGGTCCATTAGTTTTTCAATTACAGTGAATGTAATATCGTCACAGACACACAGAAACATACACAGATACACTCTTACACACACAGACGTCTTCCTAAAAATAGTTTTTTCGTGTTCTAGAAGTCCCAAAACGTGTAGATCCTTCGAAAATTCGAGTTCCGATCTTCGGCACGATTCCAATACTTTGAATACATACACACACACACACATACATATATTATCTGCGTATCTGTGTATTATCTGTGTATCTAAATTCCGTGCCTATGTAATTACAATAGTTGTGATTTTAAATGATCCCTAAACTTTTATTGTTTCTCCAATGAAGCCTAATTTTAACTTATGCAGAATGCAAATATCTGAAGCGATTATAAGGTGAGTTACATAAGAATTGCTGAATTTTTTTCACACAAAATGATTTAGCTCTGGAGTCTGGAATACAAGTTATATGAATGAAATACTTATTGATTTTGCATAGAGAATCAGATGATTTATATTTCGATACAGTTTTAAATATTTAAGTATAATAAATTACTGTAGTACTGTGATAATGTAAAAGATATCACCACTGAATGTATCACATTTTAAAAATTTTTAAATGAAATTGCATTTCAGTTGGAAAGTGTTTCATAATCAATGCTAAAGCATGATTGATCTTTCTTGTTTTAATATTTAAATAGTACTTGTGTGCTGTGATTAATGTCTGGCGGTAAGATTTTATAAATTTTGATCATAAGACCCGGGAAATGGGGTTTCCAAACTATTATAGGGCGATATTAATTCTTCATGCTACGTTTTAAATATGGAGATGATCCCCAATTGATATTTATATTTAGGATTGCAATATCTCGGATATAACGGTAGAAACTTTAAAATTTTATGTTTTACCAATTCGGGGATGTGGAATTGCTTTATTACATCAAAACTACGCGTTTGCATTGTCAATTTTTAAAGTTTATGCGCAATTTAATATGAAGACCACTGCTTATGCACATTTTCTACATATGGATCTATAGAAATGTTATTCACTAGCGAATGATTTATTTAAACTATTTCTACTTTGAACGATGGCAAAAAAAACAAAAAAAAACGAGGAATGCTTCGGTTTCATCCCCCGCAGCTGTACGTTGAAAGACACGATGTTTGGTTGCAGAAACATTTTTGCTGTGGTCTGTCTCGAAATATGAACTGAGAAAATGATATTTTAATTTCTTTATAAAATCCTTGTTTTTATTAGTAACTATCTGGGTTCTATTTTTTTTCAGATATAAAATTTACATCCGTTAATGCCTTAAAATTAGGAATTAGAAATTTGCAATTTCATCTATTTTAATTTTCATTTGTATTTTCCCCCAATAGCCCCTTAAATGTATATACAGAGTTTTATAAAAGGTTTAAGTTGAAAATTGCAAATCAACAATATCTACGGAATTAGTACATAATATATAGCACTGCAATTCCCATAGTATCATATATGAACACTATACAGGGCGTTTCAAATAATGTAATGCACGACTATAGAGATATCTATTGAGCGATTAGTCGCAGTGCCATATGGTTTCACTTTAAAAAATGTTTCAAATAAGATTGTCTTTCAGACTACGATAATTTTCGTCCCATGACATGTTTTAATAGAAAATTTCAAAATTTAACTTTTTATACGGGCCCTCTACAAAAAAAAATCTAATTAACAAATTTCCTTGTGCATTTCAAAATCTGTTGAAAGAAAAACTGGTTCTCTAATAGGCAAAATTGACCGCAAAAAAAGGTGTCACCACTTTGACCTGATGAGACGAGACGGCGAAAACATAAATCTTAGGGGTCGTACAATAATTTAATTTCATTTGATAACATTTCATTTCAAAACACACATGTATCTTTAGTAAAAGTTTTATACAGTCCTCTATTATCCGTCGAAAATTTTAATGAATTACATCTCTGATAATTTTGATCGTATAATAGCGGAATATTTTGTACATGACTAACTAAACTATAGAACTTATATTTGAAAATTGTTTCTATGGTTCCGCATAAGAAATTTCATTTTGTACATTTTTGCTAAAAGGTGAAGCATGATCAAAATTTGTACACGATAATAGTCTACCTTAATTCAAACATTACTTAAATTAAAATCTTTTTAAAATACCCTGATTCAAGATTCAATTTCTGTACTGATAAGACATCTGATTTGATTTAAATTATCTCCTAGAAAATTATTATGACTTATGCTTATATTAAACAATAAATTTATAGTTATAACAAAAAATAAAGCAGTGGAAACATTTTGCATCAATAATATCATAGTATCATGCATGTTATGTTTAAATGTCAATAAGTAATATAAAGATAATAATAATGTATTTTGATCATTTATCTCGTTCCTGATTTCAAACAAAATTAATTTAAAATTAACCTAGCTAAATGATTAAAAAATGAAATCTATACCAATAATTTTGAAATTAAATACACAATATCATTAAACATCAAAGCATCAAATAATTTTATAATTTTCAACACTGAAGTTTATAATTTTCCTCCCTACTGGAGATACTAATGAGGAACAAGGATTTCGCAAATTCATATAACACACAGTACCACACGCTTAGCCTCCGAGCTATTATCATAAACAAAATAAACTCTTATTCTTCCTTTATATGGGAAAAGAGGGGGAAAACTTTTGCTCTTTTAGCTGTTAACTCCCACAAGCTTTGTAAACTCTGTCTGTGGAACATTTCTTTCCCCAATTTCGTACTTTACCCTGTAAGTAAGGAAGCTTAGAAGTCCTCCGCTTACTACTATCCGATTACAAAGACTCATATTCTTCTCAGCAACAGTCCTCTCAGTCTCCAGGGAGGTCCGCAGACGATAGGTCCACTGTGATTGCGATGAGTTTGTCAAATTCGAGCAGTCCTTTTGAGGGGTAGAAGTTTCAAAGGTTAGCCTATATTACAGGATGCGTCTTGCTTTTCAAGTAGAAATGTTAATAAGATTTTTAAAAATATTATGTCTGTCGAGGAAAGGGCAAAAGCAGGGCAAAACAAATTTTAAAATTCTAATAAAAGCATGTATGTTTCCGCATTTTTACTTTCCCTGCAATACATAGTAATGCATAGGGAAAGTATTGGAATCATGTCGAAAATCGCAACTCGAGTTTTCGACGGATCTACACGTTTCAAGACCTCTAGAATACGAAAAACCATTTTTAACGTGACGTCTGTGTGTGTGTTTGTCTGTGTGTCTGTGTGTGCACATTTTGTATCCGCTCTAAATAAAAAACTAATCGACCGAATTTCACAAAATTTGGTAGGTAAGTCATTTGTGGGCGAGTCTGGTGCTGATTAGTTTTGGGTACGATTCGGGATAAAAGAACCCGCCTTTTTTGCGAAATGGCCCGCAAAAGCTTGTATCCACTCTAGCTCAAAAACTAATGGACCGAATTCCACAAAATTTGGTAGATAAGTCACTGTGGAACACCCTGGTGCTGATTAGGTTTTGGTATGATTCGGAGAAAATAACCTGCCTTGTTTTGCGAAATGGACCGCAAAAATCGCCAAAATCTAAAATAAAAAACTACATCTGCTCATATATATCCATAAAATGCTTGTTTAATACGCAATTTTTATCGAAGAAAAGAATAAGATCAACCCCATTACACTAGGACTAGCCGTTCTCGAGATATTTTAGTTTCTTCGTATTTTCTCTACGCCACCTTTGAAAAGAAGTCCAGTTATCAAATGAGACCGAAAATTGAATTAAAAGTGAATTAAATGTAATTAAAATAAAGAGAACGTGAACATAAGTTTGCAGGGAAAATCATGTGCTGCCCACATCAGATTTTTTAGTTAGTAGCATATTTTTATGACTTAAAGATTGCACTCTGAAACATTGCAGACAGGCATTGGTTTCATGGAACACTTATTTTTGAACTGGGTTGTGTCCAAAATCGCAAATTGGAAAAATAGGTTCGCAAAAGTTGTTCTTATTTTGTTGTCAAAAGTTGTTCTAATTTTTAATTTGATGAATTAGAAAATAATTATTAATTTTTTAATTAACTATTCCAATTTTTCCAAATTCAAGTTCAATTTTTATCTCTCTATAATCATATGCAGGAAAATATCAAATATTTATGCAGAGAATTATGTAACATTAAAGATAACAAGATAGATCAATAATGCTTAAAGAATTATGAAACACTTTCCAACTACAATGCAATTTTATTTAAACATCTCTAAAATGCGATACACTCATCGGTATTACTTTCAAAATTATCACAATACCACAACAAATTATTACATTTGAAGACTTCATCGAAAAAAATGAACAAATGCATTCAAATGACGTCATTGAAATTTAAACTGCGTGGCTCTCTATGAAAAAGTAGTAAAAATTTCATTCATAAACATTTATTCTATTCCTTTTATACGGATTTTATACGGACCTCCTTAGGACGGATACAACACCAAATATAAATTAAAAAGAACTTTAAAATCACGATTTTGATACAAGACGGACGCCACATTTTATTTTGAAGTAGGTTACGTAATTTTTTCATATAATGGTCACGTGATCTCTTCATATAAAGGCATATAATGGGTGTAATTATTATTAACACCTTACAACATAGTTGAAAAGTGTTTATGACTTTGTCCATTTTGTCTGTCTGTCTGTCTGTCTGTCCGTTAGCACGATTACTGCCGTAAAAATGACTTTAACAAAATGAAATTTTAGTATGTTGTTCAGACGGTCTGTGGGACCTATGGGAATATAAATGAATAATATCACTCAATTAGTTTTCATATTCAAATATTTCATATTCAAATATTTACTGCCAGTTTTCATATTCAAATATTAGTTTTCATAGAAATATTCAAATTATCCCATAAAATATATAAAAAAAAAATTCAGCAAAATATATTCATTAGTTTTTAAATAAAAATTAAAATAATAAATACACCCTTTAAATCAAGAGATCACGTGACCATTATATGAAGAGATCACGTGACCCACTTCAAAATAAAATATGGCATCCATCTTGTGTCATAATCATGATTTTTAAAGTTCTTTTTAATTCATATTTAGTGTTGTATTCGTCCTATAACCGCTCTATTTTTGCTTAAATTCTGTGCATCTACATACTGAAACAACGCAATTACAATATATTTGAGTTTAAATGATCATGCAACTTTGATTATTTCTACAACGAAGCCTAATTTTCACTTATGGATAATGTAAACACTAAAAGATGTAGAATGAGTTATATAAAAATTACTGCATTTTTTACGCAAAATTATTTATCTCATGGAGTCTGCAATATAGCTGATATGAATTAAGCATTCATTGATTTTACATAGAGAACCAGACGATTTTTTCGATGAAGTTTTAAGCACAGCGTTAAATTACTTGTACCTCCATGGTTTTAAGTTTTTAAATAAAATAAATTATCATAGTATTGTAATGAAAGTAATGGAAAAAAGTGTATGAATGAAATGCTGATTTTTTAGAGAGAGCCAGGCAATTTATATTTCGATGACGTCATTTGAATAAATTTCATTTGTTTTCGATGAAGTTTTCAAATATAATAAATTATTGTAGTAATATGGTAATTTTAAAACTATTACCGAGGAATGAATCGCGTTTTAGAGATGTTTAAACCAAGCAATTTATATTTCAGTGCCGTCATTTTAATGTAGTTCATTTTTTTTTTCGATGAACTTTTAAGTTTTCAAATATAGTAAATTAATGTAGTATTGTGATAATTTTAAAAATATTACCAAGGAATGTATCGCATTTTAGAGATGTTTAAATATAATTGCATTGAAGTTGGAAAGTGTTTCATAATCAATGCTTTACGCATGATTGATCCTTTTTGTTTTAAATTTTATTTAAAAAACTACTGAATATATTTTCCTGAAAGTTTTTTTTATATATTTTATGCGTTAATTTGAATATGTCCTAAAACCTTCGATGCAATTTGTGAAATTTAAATTGGCTTAAAAAATGTTTGAAAAATGAGGTCCCATAGTATTCAATGTTTTTCATTTTTTCAACCCGGATTCAATCCAAAACTAACTAGATGATATTATTCATTTATATTTCCGTAGGTCCCACAGATCGTCTGAATAACATACTAAAATTTCATTTTGATAAAGTCATTTTTACGGCAGTTATCGTGCTAACGGAAAGACAGACAGAATAAACAAAGTCATAAACACTTTTCACCTATGTTGTAAAGTGATAAAAATAAGGAAATTGCAATATTTCTTCAAAGTTCATGGTACTAGTTTCTACATCAGCCACTTAGTAGCCAAGATGGCATATATTTAGATACCAAATCGTTTAACCACAGGGTAAGTATTTCTACTTTTGAATCTCATACAATATATTGGGATGTGACCTGTACATTGAGACGCAATATGACTTACTCGCTGATTTCAGATTATGTATTGGACTATTGCCCTTATGGGTTAGATTGAACAAGTCTGCCAAATTTCTATTCAGTTTAAGTATTTAATAACCATATGTGGCCACATGCCTTGGTCTCAAATCCAGTTTTCTGTCTAACGCCCCACTCTCAGTAAACACTAATAACAGCTTCACACGTTCAACCGTTTTGCTAATACTTGCACCGCTGCTTCCAGCGCCATTACATGCTCAAAATCCGACAAATTGTGTTTTTTAGGTATTTTTTCTAGAACAAAATGATGCATTAGTCTCTGTAGATCTTTATTTTTAACACTTTCAAACATAGTTGAAAAGTGTTTATGACTTTGTTCATTCTGTCTGTCTGTCCGTTCGCACGATAACTGTCGTAAAAATCACTTTATCAAAATGAAATTTTAGTATTTTGTTGAGACGGTCTGTGGAACATATGGTAATGTGTGTGTAAATGAATAATATCACCAAATTAGTTTTAATTGAACCCGGGTTGAAAAAGTGAAATACATTGAACCCTATGGAACCTAATTTTTCAAACATTTTTTAATCAAGGTTAACATTCATAAATTACTTCGAAATTTTTAGAAAATATTCAAATTATTGCATAAAATATATTAAAAAAATTTCAACAAAATATGTTCGGTAGTTTTTAAATAAAAATTAAAATAATAATTACACTCATATTATATGAAAAGATCACATGACCCACTTCAAAATAAAATATGGTATCAACCTTTTTTTCCCGTAAAAATCGTGATTTTTAAAGTTGTTCTAAATTTATATTTTGTGTTGCATCCTTCCTAAAACCGCTTCATATTTGCGAATTTTCTGTGCTTCAATATTCTGTGCTAATACAATTACAATATTTTTAAGTTTAAATGATCATCAAACTTTTTCAAATTATTTCTACAAAGAAGCTTAATTTTAATGGATGCAGAATGTAAACAAGTGATTGTAAGATGAGTTGTATAAGAATTGCTGAATTTTTTTCACCCAAAATTAGTTAGCTCTGGATTCTGGAATAAAAGTGATATGAATGAAGTATTCATTGCTTTTAAATATAGAGAGCCAGACGAATTATATTTCAATGAGATCATTTAAATACAGTTCCTTTTTTTCGATGAAGTTAAGGTTTCAAATATAATAAATTATTGTAGTACTGTCATAATTTAAAAAAGTCTGGTGTCGGCAGTACATGACTTTCCTTATATAATGCAATGAATTTACTACTTTTACAGAAAAAAAATATATTTTTATAATAGTAATTTATATTCTTTCCAAGATATTGAATTTTCGTCAATGAGTCGTCATTTTTCATGTCGTCATCCGCTAATTTAGCAACATTTAAAAAAGTCACCAAGTTGACAACATTCCACCAAATTCGTCGCCAAAATCTCGCCAAGTGTTATGGACGAAGAAATAAGTTATTCTTACAGTAGATAAATGACTATTGGCGTTCAAATACAAAAGTATTACTCAAAGTATCTTTTTTCATTAATGGAACGAGCTATATCCACGAGAATGATGTCACCAAATTTATCGCATGGTATTACATATGAAAAGTGAACATGTTTCTCAATAGAAAATATTTTTTTTTATTTTATTTGACTTTTTGATAATTTTTTTGAAAAATGTGCAATATCTCAAGAACGGTTCATGTTTGCGTTCTAAAATTTATGTCAATCGTTTTCTAATGAAAAATTAATAAGAAATATCTATTGGCGTAACTTTATTAGCGGTTTTAATTTTTTGACAATTTTTTTCAAAATTTCACACGAAAACTTAGGGGGTTCTGAACATTCGATTGCGTATAAAAACAATAGGCTTCCAGTGTTTACGGATTGTGATTTTTGTACCGAATTTCGTTCGAATAGGTCGATTCGTTCGTGAATGATCGTCTCCACAGTCTCACTGACGCACACACACACGCACACACACACACACATACTTTCACATACACACACACACAGACATCACTTCAAAAATGTTTGATTTGTGATCAGGCATGCTTTAAATGTGCTCTCCCGTCGAAAACTCGAATTCGAATTTTCGACCCCGTCACAATACTTTCCTCATACGTTATGTATATAAGGAAAGTAATATATCAGTGCCGAATGTGTCGCATTTTAAAGATATTTAAATAAAATTGCATTTCAGTTGGAAAGTGTTTCATAATCAATGCTTTATGCGCATTTGATCTCTCTTGTTTCTTTCTTCTGCCGATTTAGTTATCTATCGTCACCAATACCTGCAATAGAGCTACTTTGCATAAACCTGCGTGTTGGTCATAATAATGCAACCCACAGGTCTCTAAAATTTTCATAACACTTCCTTATGTATGTTAATATTTACGAAAATAAGTAAATACGAAAATAAGTCTTTTTAAGTAAAAATTTTAAGTTTATATTTACAAAAAGTGTATATTTTTATTATTTTCTATATATTTTTTCTTTACAAAATTGTAGAAGTGGAATTTTACAAAATAGTTATTTTAGTTTAATATAAAAGATGCATTTAACTAATAATTTTTAATTTTTTAAATGTGTATTTATTTGTAATTTTTTTAAATGTGTATTTTCAAAGATTTTGTGAAAAGATTAATCGAAATGGACACATTCAACATCGTTGGTACAACCGGTTACGACATTCCTTAAGTGATTCAAAGTTTTATAATTTCCCCCACTGCTGCATATACTAATAACATTGCTTGATACCAATTCTATTTCTACCGAATATGGCTTTTCGTAACACAACGAAACTGATATAACATGCTCACACAATCCCTCAAGATATTAACGGAAATAAAATAATCTCTATATATTCATCTCTATAGCTTTCAACATTGAGAAAAACCCTCTGCTTTTTCATCTGTTTACGCCCCAAGTTCCGTAACCTCTTTTCCGGAGAATTTCTTTCTTTAGCCTTTTGCTTATGGGTGGGATAGCGTCCATCCCAAACGAAAAACCTCTCAAAAAGACAGGTATTTGACATATCCTATCCCAAACAGTTCGATCCTCCTTTGCAGACATTGGCGTCCATGGACACCAATGTCTGCAAATGTTTGCAAATTACAAGCCAATGTCTGCAAAGAAAGCCAATGTCTGCAAATTACAACGATCCTCCTTTGCAGACATTGGCGTCCATGGACGCCAATACCTGCAAAAGAGGATCGAACTGTTTGGGATAAGGTATGTCAAATACCTGTCTTTTTGAGAGGTCTTCGTTTGGGATTGACGCTCGCTCACCCATAAGCAAAATGTTAAAGAAAGAAATTCTCCAGAAAAGAGGTTACTGAACTTGGGGCGTAATGTCATATACCTGTCTTTTTGAGAGGTTTTTCGTTTGGTATTATAGCTGTCCCACCCGTAAGCAAAAGGTTAATTTCGTCAATCTCTCAGTAAGTAAGGAGACTTCGAAGCCCTCCACGAACTACTATCCGATTATAAAGAGTCAGATTCCCCTCTGCGATGGTCTCTCAATCTCAAGGAAGGTCTGCAATACAAGGAGGCAATAAATTCCAGTCATTCTTAATCGGTTGTTGGATGCGCAGCCACGACACAATACTGTTGAGCGTTATCGAGCGATTCATGAGTGTAAGCAACTGTACCATGATATAGTACCCATCTCTGAGATAAAATACTATGCTAGATTCCTCATACATGCAATTTACCTATACATGCATGATTCACCTATACATGCAATTCACCTATACATGCATGATTCTTATACATGCATGCCATTCGTTGTGTCATTCCCAAATATGATAACAGATCGCATATAACCATATTGGGTTAAATAAATAATTTTCTAGCAGTTCTATTGTCGATTAACATTCATTAAAGAAACTCCATAACTATGTGTGATCGTTTATTTTATTTTTATTTTTTGTTTATCTCACGTTATTTTCGAGTTCGTAATCCGAACTTTTGAATTATTCGCTAGAGGCGTTGCAGTCACTTGTATCCAATCGGACACGGTTACTTAAGTTCACTATAGATAGACCTAACGTCTACATTCAACGACCCTTCCTTGCAAAGTTCTTGGAGCACTTAAGGATTTTCCAACCGTATATAAATAATCAAAGTTTTATTATATCTTTTACTTGATTTAGCACAACTTTAATTTACAATACAACTTTTATACTACGTATTATAAGTTTAGGATATTATAAACTTATTTAAGATATCATTAATGATTTAAGCTACTAATAGTATAATAATTACCCTCACTGATGCAACAACCAATATTCTTGTCAGATACCAATTATATTTCTGATGAACTAATTACACCACCAAGAAAGGGGGTGGGAGGTCATAATCCCACTCACGAACCCATCTAAACTCATTGAAATTTGGAAAAATGGTAGCTAGAGAAATGGAGAACATAATATTTGGTTACCAAACATTTCCTACTCACACTAAAATCAATCAATTTTTTCCCTCACTATACTGAATTTTGCTTTCAGTAACACAGCGAAACTGATGTAATATGCACACATAATCCCTCCAGCTATTATCGGAAATAAAATAATCTCTATATCTGCCTCTCTATAGCTTTCAACAAAGAGAAAAAACCTCTGCTCTTTCATCTGTTTACGCCCCAAGTTCTCTAATCTCTTTTCTGGAGAATTTCTTTCCTCAATTTTGTCAATCTTTCTGTAAGTAAGGAAGCTTAGAAGCCCTCCACGCACTACTATCCGATTACAAAGAGTCATATCCCCCCCCCCCCCCCCCCGCACAACGGTCCTTTCGATCCCCAGAGAGGTTCGCAATGCTTGGGTCCGCTGTGATTGTAATTGGTCCGCTGGGGGACCGGACAGTCCTTTTTGAGCACAGAAAGTTCCTAGCGGCTTTTTATAGAATGAAACATTTTCTTGCAGTAAAAAATTTGTATTAGATTTTAAGAGGTCTGGGTGTTTGTCGAGAGGGAAAAATAGAGAAAAATAATTTTTTGAAATTGTAAGAAAAGCATTTTATTCCTCTTCTTTTAGAATAATTTCGGCGATAGATTTTTTTTTGTAGTTTTATACACAGGGTTTCCAGGAAAGTTTTTAAACCCAATAACTTTGAAACGAAAGGCTAATGACTGTACGAGTAAGTACATGTTAGATCTATCTATAGTAAATAGCTCAAGTCCTATCGAATAAAAGTTATTGCAACGTCCATAGCAGGAAATTAAACAGTTAGGATAATCAAATCGGCAATAAAGCGAGAGCGAAATATACGAACGTTGTTGAGTACGTATAATTAGTAGGAATAGACACCTGGAACGAACGAAACGCGTATATGGAAAACAATAAATATCTGTCATAAAGTCATATCATCAGGATATGAAACACGGTAACACCCGCATTGCTTGTGAGAATACAAGGGATTAATATTTTCGGAATTTAATGTGTATTGTGCATTGTTGCTGATGGAGGGCATTTTAAACAGAATGTACGTTAAATTCTTGTGCATATAAGTGTTTTATTTTTTTATTTTACCATTTCAGAATACGGTAGAAATTCTTCAATAACCATATTGTGTCAAATAAATTCCTTCTGTAACAGTTTTATTTCTAATTGGCTTTTTTCGTCTATCTCGCTGTGTTGTCCCGTCCGTTATCATAACTTTTTAAATACTCTGCAAGTAGCACTGCAAATCCTTTCATTCGATCGAACTTGGTTGCTATATTATAGATAAACCTAAGGTAGATAGTTATAAAATAGACGATCATAGACGTTTCCTTACAAATTAAATTTGGGTGCTTAAGAAATTGCCTAGGAACCCTATATGTACTTAAAGCGTGCCTAAAACTTCTGTTTTAGAGGAGGAGAAAAATATTTTCCATGTTGCTTCACATAAAGTTAAGATTTCCAACCTGCTTTCATTTTACTTATAATCTTAATGACAAGGTGATCTTTGATATTCCAAGTGTTCACCCAAGATGGCGTTTAAACACAGTGATTTAATAAATTCATATATAATAGTATTTTAACAGTGTGGGAATTTTAAATTTTTATTGATATCTTTTTTACCATTTCTACCACAAGATTGCTGGCTCAGATTTCGAAATAGATAATCATAACGATAAATTCAAATCTTAATGCAATTTTTAAATAATCCTTTCCCGTTTATCTCAATTGCATAAAAATCAATTTAATTTTAAGCATATTTTTTAAGTACTCGTCTTTCCGGCGTTGAGAATGCATGCTACTTTTATATACACAAAAAATTCCAGTCTGTCTAAAATGAATTATTTGATAAAAGAAGTAGACAATAACATAAACAATAAAATATCACAAAGCGTTTTTAAGTCCAAGTTTTAATTGACGTAAAATATTTTTAACTTTGAACCTTAGCATCGCGTAAAAAGAAGCGAGACAGCTTTGTTATTTCGAAATCTAAAATAAAAAGGTTTGACTGACGTTATCTGAAAACAGCTTGAAAGTTAAACATTTTCTTGCCAAAAAGTGCTTAAACATTTTTTGACTCTCTTCATTAAAAAGAAGTTTTGAATACTTTCCGACAAAGACCAAAAGCTAATCCCCTGTTTCAGATAATTTTAATTACCCGCGTTTCTACTTTTATTGTTTATTGTAATTTTTTATTATTCTTCTAAAGTTTTAATACAGCATGCCAATTTCTTATTTTGGTCAATTACGAATTGCAGTGCAATTAACAATTTTTATTTCTTCAAATTCCAGAAAAACATAATTTCATTAAAAAAAAATGATATAATAATTTTATAGGCTGAAATTTACTTGACCCGTTTTCAAAGATTGCTCTGGATTTTTTATTTGCCAAATTTCAGTTTGGCTTCTTATTTATAATCAAATATTTATAATCAAAGCTTCTTATAATCAAATATTTGATTTCATTTATAAATTCTCAAATTCCGAAGATCTTTGTTCTGGAAAATACACATAGTAATATACTACTGGATTAGCCAAAATTAATTTTCTTTCGCAAAATGAGAGAATGGCTATAGTCAGCGCGACCTCTGCTTCTTTATAGAATACATATTGCTAAAATACTATTCACTATAATTTCAAATACAAAGCTCACTATAATTTCAAAAACAAAATTTCTTGATTACGAATGTACCGTTTGATGAAATAATCCCACTTATTTTAATAATAATTCTGAATCCAGTTTCGTAATCTCTAATGCTAAAGTTACACATATTATTGAATAATAAATTTTTCAACTATAACACATTTTATAAAGGTAGTTTAAAAAAATGAACTTTTATTTAATCGCAGCAATCTTGCATCCAAAATTAGATTAATGGAATTTTTCTAGACTTATATTATGTATATTCTAAATATTCTAAGTTTTAGAGGATTAGTAGTTACTTAGTAGATTATTATTACTTACTGCTATACAGTCGCTTTTGGAGCAGTACAAAATACATTTGTGGATTTGAAGAGCTAGAATAGAATATTCTTCTAAATGGAACATTTCTTTGTATAAATAAATTTTTCAAGAATATATTTTTAAATGTTTCGACTCGAGATTATAAAAAAGGCCCTTAAGATTTCTATATTATGAAGGAAAAGTTTGTAAAAATTAGTTGGTTATTGTTAGGAAACAAATTTTCCCAAAACATAAAACCCCTGAACAAAACATTTACTTAGATGCAAAATATAATCTTCCCTACATACAGGGCTTTCTGCCAGCCTCAGAACTAACTATGCCCAAATGGTTGACGTTCTGGTCGTCAGGTTCGGTGCCAGATTTGGCGCCAGATTCAAATCCCGGGTATGGGTATCCGAAATAAGATTCCTCATTCATATATAAATAGTTCGCTATACCGTGTAAAACATTTCTATGAGAGTTCTTTACTGAAAGGAAAAGTCCTCTCTTTTTTTTTAGGAAACACAAAGTTTCAGGAAACGCTAAGTCAAGAGAACTAGTAGCAACATAAATCCCGAAGTTGGAAATACATGCATTCTACTATATTGCACATTAGTCTCTTCACCAAATTGGATACCGTTACGATAGTTAGATTGAGCTACAGATAACATTGAGTAGTGTCAGCTTAATTTTTAAAAGAAATGGCAAAAAAAAAATTATGAGTGCATTCGCTTTTCGTGTTATTTGTAGATCCCATTGAAATATGTCATAGACCCCACTTTGGGAACCAATAGATTATAATATAAGGCAATCCATGTTTGGCCATAATTCCTCAACAACATCACCTATATCTGATTTTCGTTTCCGTGTCCTTATCACCAATGTCCTGCAACTATTTGCAAAAAACAATCAGGATCTGATAAACTCTTTTTTTGAAGAAGAGCTTTCAAACATTTGTACAGTAGCGTCGGGTCGGTATAAAGGAGCTTTGCTCCAATAAAAAAGTTTCTCGGTTCTTACAGGACAGCTGAATTTCTTATTCCTACAGGACGCATGCTTTTTTACAGCAAAGGCATGTCATTTAGAACAGATTTTAAACTAATTTTACGTTCCAAGTAGCTCTCGTGCGCATAAAAGGAACATTAGATTATCAAAAGAATCCACCCTAGTTCAACTAGATAGCAACAACTTATCGTCCGAAATGCATATATTTATTTAACAAGAACATTTTCTTTATCCTACAAGACGGCTGGAATTTTTTAACCTATGGAACAGTTGCCACCCTGCAGAACATTTGAGATTATTTATAGTGCAGAACAGTTGTAATTATTTATATTGCTGGACATTTGGGATTTTTTATCCTTCTAACTATTTAATCTACAGGATAGCTTCAATTATTTATTCTACAGATCATCTAGTATTCTTTAATCTACAAAATATTTAGATTTTTTATCCTGTAATTTGTTTTCCTACAGGATAGTTGAGATTTTTTATCGTAGAGGACTACTAGAATATTTCCTGATCGACAGCTTGAATTCTTCATCTTACATGACATTTGGAATTCTTTATCTATCAGTATAGCTGGAATTATTTATTCTACAGGACAGCTTTAGAGAATAATTGTTACAGCGTAAATGAATATTTAATGCAACAAACTTTAGGACCATTATTTTTTTAATATCAAAGAATAAGTAATTATTTTCTTTTTGACTTCTGAGTAAGTACACAATAAATTAAACTACAAAAGTGAATTTTAAGTCTAAGTTTTAATTGACGTGAAACCTTTTTAATTTGAGCCTGAGTTACACACAAAAAGTGGGGAGGGGGGGGGGCAAATTCACTATTTCAAAATCTAGAATAAAAAGACGTTTGACTGACATTATCTGAAAACAGCTTGAATGTTAAACATTTTCTTGCCAAAAAGTGCTTAAACATTTTTTGGCTCTTTGTCATTAAAAGGAAGTTTTGAATGCTTTCCGACAAAGAACGAAAGATAATCCTGTGTTTCAGATAACTTTAATTATTCATTTTTTTTTTTAATTGTAGGAGGCAATTTTTTTGTTGTTCTTTTAAAATTATGAAACAACACAAGCTTCACTTTTGCTGGCCATCTACAAAATGGAGTTTGTAATCATTTTTTCTTATCATATATAGAAGTTATCAAAGATATTCGCAAATTGGAAATGTTGAATGCCTTAATAAGCTGGAGCATAAGATAAATATGTTTTTGCTTCTTTGTTCATCATGTCCATTTGAGTAACAAGCAAAAATGTTTTTGATTTAAAGTTTTTCACCCGTATGCAATTATACAGTTTCAGCAGATATTTTTCAACATAATTTTCTTTATGAATTGCTTTTCTGTAGTAGTTATTGTATCATAAAATATATTTCTATTTTTAATAAACAATTTCTATATGGATGCATATATGTTGGATATCATTGGATTCCATATGTGTTGGATTCCATATATTGTTGGATATGATGCATATATGTTGGATATCATAAATACCCTGAAATGTCATGTTTGGTTATTTTAGTCAAAATCTACCGCAATAAAACAGTATTCATTTTAAAGAAATGCAAAGGATTTTTAAAAAAGTATTTATGAAAAATTGTTCACTTTCCAGTTGTTCTACGAAACGAGCGTTAATGAAACGCAGTGGTATATGCAAGAATGTATCATAACCTGAGCAATGGCAGGACTGAACAATACGTCTTTTGTCTTCCCTTTCTAAGAACCTAACAATGCCTGTAATAAAAATAGTTTAAATATTCCAATAATGTAATGTTTAACAATCTACCAGGTGGTCAGAATTAAAACACCCCTACTGTGAGCTCTCTATACATCGAACTACTCAGTGTAAAGGCTCCAAACTTGTTGAACCTACTATTCAAGACATGGGGAAAGGGATTACGGAAAAAAAAATAGTTCCAGAAACACCGATAGGTGGCGCTGTACAACAGAAAATATGCTGAAAAGACACAAAATACACATTTGTAACACATTTTATTCGAACGTACCAAACATACATATCACAAGGACCTTATCGATGCAGGGAATGCTGCTCAATATGGTTCTCTTCCTCAAGATGTAAAATCTGCAGTTTGTGGACAGCTTGTTCAACTGCGGATCGTAACCAGTCGATTGAGATGCTTCTCACATGCAGAGTGATACTGTCTTTCAAATCTGCCAAGGTTACCAGACGTCCTCGATAAACAAGACTTTTCAAGTTTCCCCACAGCCAAAAATCACAGGGATTAAGATCTAGAGAACGAGATGGCCAGGTTGTCGGAAATGCACGACTAATTACTCAATATGGTAATTAGTCGTATGGTCCATTAGTAAAATGTTGCCGAAGAAACTGCTGTACACGGAGTCCAATGTGTGGAGGCGCTCCATCTTGCATAAAGGCAATTGAATCAAGACATTGGTGCTGTTGCAGTTGGGGTACAACAACATTTTCGAGCATGTTTTTGTACCTCCTGGCCGTCACGGTGCATGTCACAGGGCCATTGGGAGTAGCCTCTTCGAAAAAGAAAGGTACAAGAATGAATGTGGCTGTGAATCCACACCAGACTGTAACTTTCGGTGAGTGAAGTGGAATCTCTTGGAAGGTACGAGGGTTTTCCGTGTCCCAAATGCGACAGTTATGGGTGTTGACTGTTCCACTTAGATGGAAATGCGCTTCATCGCTCCATAGAATCTGCCATGGCCACGATGCATCCACTTCAACTCTAGCCAGAAATGTCAATACAAAGGTCAGTCGCTTCTCCCTGTCGATGGTCGGCAAGTGGTGATTGTAACTAGTTTTGTACGAGAAAAAATGCACTATGCTTCTCAGTACGTTCCGCACTGTGCTGTAGGGAACAGCCAAGAGTCGTGACATTCCACGTGCACTACTACAGCCTATAACGTTATCCATTGATTGTTCAACAATAGTAGTGGCAACATCGTCAACGACATCTGAACGAGTCGATTTGCGTCCTCGATCCGGCTGAAATCCAAGATGTCCATTTTCTCGAATCGAGCGATCATTCTCCTGAGAGCTTGTGGAAGTGATAGTCCTTTGCGCAAATTCTTAAGTCGACGAAACTCTCGAAGCGCAGCTGCAGCATGTCCTTTGTTTTCATAAAACAGCTTCACAAGCAAAGCGCGTTCTGGCAGTGTGACAACCATCGCTGATAAGAATGAAAATTTCCCAGTTTTATCCCCTTTTATGCCCAGAACATAGTAGCTGCAAACCAAGGGTTTATGCAAATTTTTGTGCTTACAGTGCGAAATTGCAGTTACAATGACAGTTAAGTTTCTTCACTTTTTTTATCTTCTTTTTTTTCATATCAGCAAAAGAAATTAAAAAGGAAAAATTCCATATCGCATGTGTTTGTTTTTTTGTGATTATTTTGTGCCTTTCAGCATATTTTCTGTTGTACAGCGCCACCTATCGGTGTTTGTGGAACTAATTTTGTTTTCGCGCAATCCCTTTCCCCATGTCTTGAATAGTAGGTTCAACAATTTTGGAGCCTTTACACTGAGTAGTTCGATGTATAGAGAGCTCAGAGTAGGGGTGTTTTAATTCTGACCACCCGGTATATATCATGACTGAAAGTATATATGAAACGAATTTTAAACGCCCTCACAAATGTTTTGCACAAACCATACTAATTTCATTTTTAATTATTCTCTGTTCAATTATGTTCTGTCTTTATAATTATATTCTATATGTATCGTATTTCCATCTTGGCAATGTATATGCATTCACTTATACTGTTTTTACCTAAACGATTGATTTTTTGAATGAACAACTAAGTAGGTTTAACCATCTTCTTCAAAAGCATACAATAATCAGCAATTTTAAAGCAAGAAAACAGCTTAATCTCATTTTCATTCTTTTATGTATTAAATAACATTTTTGCATTTTTATAAAAGGATTGACGAAAGAGATCAAGTTCACAGAATGAGCATAAATATTGGCTTCTTTATAGAATGGGCAGCAGAGTTTATCAATTAAGTAAAAATGCTGGGTCCGTTATGGATTGGACAACAGGGATCATGAAGTAGGCAAAAGGTCCTTGGATGACAGAGTTCATGAATTAACCAAAATTACTGAGTCCCATAATAATCGATCAACAGTTTATCGAATGGAGATAAATATTGGATTTTTTTATGAATTGAAACACAGAGTAAACTAGGAAAAGATGTTGAATGGTTTAGGAGTTGAGCAACAGTTTATAGAAAAGTATGGGCAGCACAGCTGATAAATAAAGACAAATGCTAAATTCTTTATATCATGGACTGCAGTTCATAGAATGGATATAAATGCCGTCTTCTTTACAGAATTGGAAGCAGAGGACAGCATTGCTTATGAATCGGGAAAATGCTGGATCCTACATGAAGTGGGCAACACAGAAGAACAGTTTTTCATTTGGACAATATCGTTGACTTCTTTATGCATTAGGTAGCAAAGGACGTCAGTCATGTGCGAACTGAAATATACCCACCCTGTGCAGTCTCCGGGATGAATGATTGAAGTCTAGATAAAGACAAATTTTTCTTAATTTTCTCTTTAACACTTTAATGTATAACAGGAATATCAGGTTTAATAAAAGCTCGAAACGACTAGATTGATTTCATTGTCCTAGTTCGCCTCTAAACTCAGTTCATCATTAGACAGATATGTGTGATTCTTTACAAATTAGCTACAGGAGAGATCTGTTTTTCAGTGGATGAAAAGTTGGCCCTTTAATGAACTAAAAATTTTCACTATCGGATGTAAAATACAAACCAGTATCTAATACTGTCATAAAAATATATATGCATATCTTTGCAGCCAATGGTTTGTATGAAATTTGCCCTTATAAGCGAGAGTGATTTCTTGCATTCCTCATATGCACAAATCTCGCAATAAGAACAAATGTTCAAATCCATCAAGAAACTTGCTCAATGCGTACTCATCAAATTTCTGTTTTAACCAAAAAAGAAACCCTTCATAATAAAGATCAGATTTCATAAATACGAAAGCATAAATAAATCTTTAAAAGGATATCGAATATAAGTAAATAATATAAACATGAAGAAATCTCATGGATAAAGAATTTAATTCATAGCTATATGGAGTCGTATAAAGTAAAAAATATGCACCTAAATTTAGCGCGAGCACTATTGAGACCATAGAGAGAAGAATTTAACAAACATAATTTCAAAATATGCCACTAAGGAGAGGTAAAATTTAATGATCTTTAAAATTCAAATTTTACCTATTTTAACTATGCTAGAATAGTTGTAATGTCCCGTATAATTTTTGAGTAAAACTCTAAAAACTTCCATGAATAATCAACACCTATCCTGCAGCCATTGACATTTTATAATCACAAACGCAAATTCACTTATGCATGTAACGCATTTATTGTCCAAATATATCACCACAGACACTTTCTGAACTGCATATTTTTTGAACATCCTTCCACAAGTTTTGGTCCGATTTCATACCAAGCTTCATTCCGTTACGGCCACTGGTTTTCTATGCAGATATCTCCGAATGGGGATGCTTTAATTACGGCCACTATGCATATTATCTCCATAAACGTTTGATATGCTTAAACAGATATAAATAACTCTATCTTGCGTGTAACGTTTAACGTCGCCAACTGGGTTTCATGGTGTGAAATACAATCTAGTCTTCTATTTATAAGCGTTTTCGGAGTAAATATGAACAGAAGATATCTTCGGTCTTCGCGCATGACCGAGAGGCTAATTTACAGACGGTAAAATCAGCACGCAGAGCACTGCGACCAAGCATAACTTGGGATTGCCACTTGTCGGAACAGCTTTCCGTGTTACTGGCTATCTTACCAGGTAATGTAAATAAGTGGCTTTACCATAAAGGAACATTAAATCTTCAAAATGATGAAAAAAATCTATTTACACACTTCTTTATTTTGTAGCCGGAAAACTTGCACTTTTATTCCATGATGAGCCTATGAATGCACTTTTATTCTGTGACTAGAAAATGTATTCGCCGTTGCCCAGAATTTAAAACTGGGATTCAATGAATTCTAAATGTTTTAAAAGACTATAAGGATGATATGAGATAAATTAATCCCTGCTGTAAATTGTGGCAATGTTGATTACAAAAGGAATTTTAAATAATCGGACTTTTGCAGATTTCTATAGAAACTGGACACATATACCGATATTTCTCTTGGTGACCAAGACGACCGTTTCTTACCTTTGAAACCGGTCGGCACTATTATTTTATACTGTATGCTGTACTCTTAACGAAGCCATTTTAGCGTTATTACATTAGCAGCAGCTTCAGTTAGAGATTTGTTCTGGCCCACACCCGCAACAAAAATAATTCTCGACCCGCAATCCGACCCAAACCGGCAACAGAGAAAATTGTCAACCCGCTTGTCTACTTGAATCCGCAGCGGACATCTTTGATTTAAATCTTTTGTTTTAAATCTTTGACGTGTGTGTACAATCCTCTACTGTTTGCAGTTTGTAACCTCCGTTTACGTATTTAATCAGCTACTCTCATAAAAAATGTGATAAGGTATAGCTTTAAAAAAATGTTTGCTAGTAGACCAAAACTTGATTCATAAAAGAAACTCGATCCACAAAGCGTGTGCCCGACCCGATACAGAACTCTAATTTAAGCAGTACATATAATCCTGAAATAGTTTTAGTTTTAGCAACGTGCAGTAAATAGATAGCGCTACCAATGACATTTGACCGCTGTATTAGAACAGTTTCAAACTAATTCGAATTTTATTAAAATATATTAATGAGGTGTTTCTCTTCAGGAGTCATTATACCCCTGTACCAAATACCATGGCTCTGGATCACTTAGATATTCCGCTATGTGACTATGACACAAATATCTGCTTTTATTTTTACAGATAAAGGTATAAATGGGTTCCAATCAGGGTGCAAAATAAGCGGTATACCATCGCAAATTGTGATGGAAAATTCGTGTTTTGTGATGTAAAAATCAATTTTTATCGCATTTTCCGACGTAATTTTAAAAATCACCACAAATGATATATCGACAAATGATCTACGAGTGAAAAAAACAATATTTTCGTAAATGCGCATCGCTCCTTACTACAAATTTCCCTCTCGCGCTTGCATATTTCTCTTTTTTTCCAAACCGGTTAAAAACACAGAAAGTGAACAAAATATGTTTTTTTTTTGTCAGATTCTGAATAAGAAAGTTATTTCTCTGATGGCAATCTTATTGCCCATCAATAAATATAAATAAAAAAAGTTATGTGTTGTTTTTGTTTTTAACTATATATTTTATCTATATTTTGTTTTTATCTTATGTATTTCTAGGACAAACAATATACTTATAGCCGCATTCTTTTAAGAAATTGTGAAATAATAGTTATAAACTGCTAATCAAAATGTCGAAACTGCTACACAAATGAAATTCTGATCAGCAGTTTGCTACTAAATAATATTCCCTTATTTTGCACCCTGATTCCGATTCTTACCCTTTATCTTACCGCGTTTATCTAAATATACGATTTTCTGACCTTTTACGCTTAATATTTCAAGAATGGTTTGATAAATCTTATGAAACTTTCTGAGTGAGAGTAAAAACGGATTATTAAACCCCTCTAAGGCACTTCTATATATTTCACCTTTAAATATCAATAACATTACATTTTTCTCTCTAAATACCATAATATTTTGACTGATACTGTATAATTTTAATTTTTTTTCTCCTAGACTATAATGTATACATATTGCACCTAGATTCCTACACTTGATTCTTTTTTAAAAACAAACTTGAATTATATATATAGTTAAATAGTATAGCAATAATAAATTGTATAGTTATAATTAAATAGTATATAGTCTATCTTTATATTTAAAATGTAGCTAACGTCACTGCCGTTGAGAAATTTCGCATCCCTCAAGTTTCTATAACAAAAAAACTATGGCATGCAAAAATATAAAATTTGGTACATTTATAGAGGAATATTAGGACAATAAGTTTAAATAAACCATTTTTCGATATAAACCTTAGTTTATGATATATTTAATGTCAAAGCAAAGGAAGAGAGTATTTGAGTTGGGAATTCGCTTCTTGAATAGACTAGCAAGAATACCAAGACCACTAGTTTTTGCAAGTATGTACCTGCATAGGTGAAATTTTGTAGACATATCTTTTATAAACACTTTCCAACATAGTTTTAAAGTGTTTATGTCTTTGTTCATTCTGTCTGTCTCTCCGTTCGCACGATAACTGCCGTAAAATGGACTTTATCAAAATGAAATTTTAGTATGTTGTTGAGACGGTCTGTGGAACATACGGGAATGAAAATGAATAATATCACCCAATTAGTCTAGAGTGAAAATTTTAAGAAATATTCAAATTATAACGTAAAATGTGTAAAAAAAAAATTCAAAATGTTAGACAGTTTCTTAAATAAAAACTGAAATAATAACTACACCCATAATATATGACGAGATCATGTGACTCATTTTAAAAAAATGTGAAATCCATTTTTTTCCCTTGGTAAAAATCGTGATGTTTAAATTTATATTTAGTGCTGCATCGTCATAAAACCGTTTAATTTTTGCTTATTATCTGTGTATCAAAATTCTGTGCCAACGTAATTATAATATTTTTTATTTTAAAGGATCATGAAACTTTGATTATTCCTACAGCGAAGCCTAATTTCTATAGCATGCAGAATGTAAACAAATCGAGCGATTGTAAGATAAATTGTATAAAAATTGCTGATTTTTTTCACGCAAAATTATTTAGCTCTGGAGTCTGGAATATAAGTAATATGGATGAAATATTTATTGATTTTACGAAATATGTTTTGCAAATAATATCTTACAAAAATACGCAGACGATTTATATCATTGCTTTTTCCGATGAAGTTTTAAGTTTCCAAATACAATAAATTATTGCAGTACTGTGATAATTAAAAAAATATGAGTGCTGAATGCCTTTTAAAGATTTTAAATAAAATTGCATTTCACTTGAAAAGTGTTTTATAATCAATGTTTCATGATGATTGATCTTCCTTGTTTAATTTCGATTTAGTTTCTGAGTTATTATATTTTTATGTACTTCTGAATTGAAAACTTTTCTTCAGTATGGGCAAAGATTTAATTGGTCGAGCCACGCAGCTTGCTTCAAAGAGCTCTCAAATCGAGTTCCGAGAATTAATAAGTTACAGCGAATAAGAGACGGACCCCAACGGGCGTATTACGTCTGGGCAACAGGCGGTACGAAAGAGCTTGTGAAGTGACTTCAACGAGTTCCCAGAGTTAATAAGTTACAGCGAACAAGAGACGGACCCCAACGGGCGTATTACGTCTGCGCAACAGGCGGTACGAAAGAGCTTGCGAAGTGACCTCAGCGAGTTCCAACGAGTAGAAGCGAAGCTCTCGTCTCGCGGTACGAGCTACGAAGGTCAATGAACATAGCACGCAGGAGGATGGAACCGCTTAGTATGGTAAAGTATCTTTAATTTACATTGGCACCTAAACAAGATTTAGAAAGGTAATTTCCTTTTATGCTCAAGACCATCATAAAGACTGACTATTGAAGCATTAAAATTTGATGTGCTTGTAAATTTCAAACATAATAACTAAATATATATACTGATAAAATATTGTTGATAAATTTAAATACATTACCAATCACAACTATTTTACCAATGCTACATTATGGAAAACAATTTATTTGAGAAAATGTCACGTTTAAGGGAAGAAATTCTCTCAATTGTAGATCTATAGCCTAAATGAAGCCAAAGTGAAATATAATTTGAACACTAATTTCAACTACTAAATTAAATTAAAACACCAATCAATATTATAATCTCAACCAAAAGAAATTAAGACAAAGTATCAATCACTACTATTTTACCATCTATAAATTATAGAAAACATTTTCTGTGAAAGTGTTGGCTAGTCGACTGTAAATACCTCCATTTAAAATATATAACCCGTGTCAAACACGCATAAATGAAGTCGAAATAAAATGTTATTTGAGCACCAGTCGCAACTAATGAATTTAAACAAAACACCGATCCCAACTATAATAACATCCTAAGGAAATTAAAATAAAGCCCCCAATCAAGGGTATTTTATCATTTCTAATTTGCTCCAATCCACTTTATATGAGCATGTGTGGGTAATAAGAGGGTCATTTGCTTTAGATATATATATTCAAAGTGCAGAATTACTATGTTTAAATGAAGTCTAAACCAAATATACCTAAAACACAAATTACATTTATAACCACACCTAAAATAAATTTAAATAAAACGCCAATCACACCTATTTCACAACCGCTAATTTAATCAAAGCACTTTATCTTTCAAAGTGTGGGCTATAGGAAGCCAATTGTCTCCATTTTGGATAAATAAGTAAGGTCAAGCACCTCCACGCCTAAACGAAGAAAAATATCTGAACCAGCTGTACGGTAAGACATGGAAACATAGAAAACTTCTGCAATTTGGCCATCCATTTCAGTCCTGTGACCCCCGTAGCTAAAGACAAAGAGAATTTGAAAAGCCAGCCAATATGATCAAAAAGGCCTTGTCAATTTTTGTTCTTTTTCTTCATGGACCACCCTAGTAGGGATCTTTCAAAGCACGACCCCCTGGAGTTTCTAGTGCTGGCTTCCTGTCTTGGAAAAGTTTTTGTTTCGAACTACTTCTTGAGTTAGCAGGCGGCCTACGCTTTCATTCCTCACAGGCACTCTTCAGAGGCTCGATGGGACAGGTACGGAATGTTGCGAATTATTTTCCGTTTTATTTTTCTAGAACGTTTAAGTGCTTCAGATCTTCGCTAATACGGCCAACGTTTTAGAAAGGTGATGCAGAAAAATGCGTCTCGGCGTCGCTTATTGGGATGGCGCGCGTAGGAGGTGTTGCTGATGGAGGAATCTAAAGTGGTAGCGGAAACGAAAAAAATAAAAACACATACAAAAAAAGTTTCTTATCCTATGATGGTGAATTTTCTTTACAGAATTTCACTGAATTAAAAATTAATTCTGAACTTTCCTATACCTTTTATAAATTACAAATAAAATATCCATATATATTTAATTGAGAGCAATTAGCCCATCACCGCATGGTGTATAAATTCTGATGCATAAATAATATTGTTGTTTAACTTTCAATCGCGAACCATTTTGTTCAGCTTGTTTAAATTTATATCACCTTTGAAACTCATAGCGAATATAATAATTATTATTTGTAGTGGTCATTACAGTTAGATAGCATAACTTCGACAAAGCTATTTGTTAAATTTCTACCATATATACAATATACATCTACTTGTATATATATCATGTAAATACTACATGTTTATATAATTTAGTACATAAGTTTAAAAAAAAATTTAAACGTGCTTCTAACGAAATTATAATCCTATGTAGTTTATGTATTGTTTAAAGCTTGATATTTTGATATTTGATTATAAATATATATATACATAAATTGTATATATATACATATATATATATATATATATATATACATATATATATACATATATATATATATATATACATATATATATATATATATATATATATATATATATGCATATATATATATATATATATATATATATATATGCATATATATATATATATATATATATATATATATATACATATATATATATATATATATATATACATATATATATATATATATATATATATATATATATATATATATATATACATATATATATATATATATATATACATTATATATATATATATATATATATATATATATATACACATATATATATATATACATTATATATATATATATATATATATATATATATATATATATATATATATATATACATATATATATATATATATATATATATATATATATATATACACGTACATCGCCCAATGAATAAAAATATATATTGATTATTCCCCAAAATCGCCAGGGGTTGGTTGGCTTTTCAATTTGAGATTGGGCTTGATAAAGGCTCAAAGCGAATAGCCAATTTTAAAATTTGTGTCTTTAAATGAGTGGATTTTCAAACTCTCGTTAATCCTCGTCATTGTTTTCGGTATGTCTGTTTCTTATATATATATATATATATATATATTATAAGCGAGACATAATATGAGAACGCCAAGTTCTCGTGCTCCAGGTATTATTCTTTTACCCCCATCAAGCAGCGTCCTCAAGACAAACGGAAGGCAGCGCTCGTGTATCATAGTCCTTAAACTTTATAATCCAAATTATCAAACATTCTTTCTTTCTTTCTGACTATTCATCTTAGTTTTCGCAATCTCAACTTTCCCCCTGCACTGTCACTTCAAGATATTCTGACAACTATACGTTTTTTGCAAGCCTGACATACATAAATCTTTCAATCATACAATCAACAAAACAGTCAATTCAAACGTATTTTAAAAAATCACTAAAGCTTAAAATATGCTAAACTTAAGATTTCAAGACAAAATTTAAGATGATAAACTAGCACTTTCAAATCTACTATATCAAGCAATTATTCGATACCTGACTTACAACTTTGATCAAACACTTATTCTATGAATCAACCGCATTTATTTCTCGCTGACTATTCACCTCAGCTTTCGTAATCTCGAAATTCCCCCTACGCTGTCACATCACGATATTCAGATATCTACAAATTTCCCACAACCTTGGTAACCGATGCAATCAATTTTCTGTTTGGAGCTGAACTCTCAATCCCTTCCCCATCATTAGCACATCCTCTCATTTCTGCCCCTCACCTGTCCATTCTACCCTCCCACCCCTCGCTCTCCAAATCCCCGGATTGCGATTTGCAAATAGACTCTACTCCTTCCTCATTTGACATACCGGCGTTTAATATGTTCGCCAAATATCTCTATGACTCAACCAAACAACTCGGCAATGCTGACCATCCGGTATGCACTGTTTTCAAGCGTAAAATCATTTGGTGGACAGTTGGGACGTACCTGCGTTAAAGGATGTTTCTTAAATGGTACGGTGGATCGGAGAGAACGGCTATGCAGATTATGCAGTTCTGTTCCCTAGTAACGGATTTTACATCAATTTACTTTAGAGGATGCATTCGATGTTTAGCCTAGAAAGAGACTGACATAGAGTTTGGTTTAATATCTGTAGATGATCAGGGTTCGAACATTTATATCGTCAACTTGCCACAGTCATGTCAGTTGTAAATTAAGTCACAACATATGGGAAAATATAATATTTTTATCTTTCCCTATGAAAGAAGTGCTCCAAATAGCTAACAACTAACCCAAGAAATGAAAGTTTCTTTTACCCAATACGTATTTATCATAATTTAGTCAATAATTAAAAAAAGTCGAAGAAACACCTAGCATATCAACTCTATTATCGGAGTTGATATGCCATTTGTTACCATTTACATCTAGTGTATCATACAATATAGATTTTTAGTACTTCCTTGTTAGAAAACAGAAATAAGGAAATTAAGTAACGCCAATTGTTTCAATGATTTTATGAGCTTTCCTCATGAGATCGGAAGCAGATTATATTGAACGAAGAATAAAAAACAACTGCTTGTGAAAAAAAAAATGAAACTGAAGTGAAGTGCTGCTGATGCATCAAAAACAACTGATCAAATGATCAAAACAGTTGTTTTTTAAACTTCGGTCGATATACACTGCTTCCGACATTATGAAGGGGGCTCATAACGGCTTTGAACTAACTGCAGCCACATAATTTTCCTATCCTTGTTTTCGATTAAAGAAGTACTAAGAATTCGCATACTCACAATCTGCAGTTATATTCATTGTGTTATGATACCATTGTTAGCAACTTCAATTTTAGCAATCATTTTTATGTAGCAACTGCAATTACCATTTTCATCTAGCATCTGTAATTACTATTGTTTATCTAGCATATTCTTTTTATTTCTTCTTTTCAATATATAGTGACCTGATCTACTTTTCAGTGAATTCGTACTATCCTACATCTCAGTATACATTTGTTACCATTTTCATATATGCTAGGCCATATATGCATGAATATAGTATATGGTATACGACATATGATATTAATTAGATAAAAATGGTACATATGTGTCACCATTTTCCCCCCGCTTATATCATTTTCATCTAGCATCTTTATTTACCAGTTTCATCTAGCATCTTTAAATATCCGTTTCATCTAGCATCTTCAATTACTATTTTCATCTGCAATTTTCAATTACCATTTACTTCTAGCCATAGTGCTCTCTCTTTGTTCTTTTTTAAAAGCAATGACCTGGTCCAATTTTCAGTGAACTTATTCCATCTTACATCATGTACTTCATTTTTATTATGATTAATTGGCATACATGTCAGTATATGAAAGTTATTGGTGAGTGGGAAATTTCTCCGTCGATCTTGCGCAATTATCCTAATAAAATTTTGAACCCTGTAGAAATTCAACTTCCAGATCTGTACCATTGCATCTAAAATACCAGATACAAGAATTATTTAGTTATTTGCGAAATACTAAGTATATAAAAATTGCTCCATAAAATCGTATAAATGCTCCCTTTTTTATTAGAAATACAGATCTTTGAAGAAATTACCTTTTATGATTTTCGAGGGACTAACTATGAATGCGACCTGTTGTTGATGGAAAAAATATTTGACAGATTTAATTATTTGACAGATTAAGAACATACCACCTTCTGCTCGCTAAATTTCAGTAGAAGCAGTTTACTAAATAAATCCGTATATTTGTCATGGAATTCTTCTCACATTTTTTTTTTGTGAATTTACGAAAATTTTTGGAATTAAGAAAAGTGCTCCTTTAAAAATAGCTTTCTTTGATTGCTATCTTTAGATGATCTGCGTGCCGCTACTCAAGGCGGATTAACAACCTTTTGTAGACGGCAAAAATACTTAATCGATTTCACATGAAAGCTTGGGTGATTTCCACTCATATTTAAGAATAAACAAAACACTTTGGATTCACGGACATCACATTTCAGCAATGACTGGTTGAGCCGGTTAAAATTGGAAATACCACCCTCATGCCTCAGTGGTAGAGCGTGCGATTATACTCTAAATGCAGTCAACAGTATCGTGAAAACCGTTTACGCTTTTATGTGATCTCAATAAGCAGGAATAAGTGTTAACATCTTTGTAACGTATGGGATTCTCTATATTTTTGCAACACTTACAAGTTTTTTTTTTTATGTTAGTACTGAAGAAATATACTTCAAGTTTATCAATTCATTGATGTTATTTATAGCTTTCCTAATGAAAATTTCGTTATTTTTAGACTATTGCATCGTATTGCCAGGGCCTTTTTTAACCATAAGTAAAGTAGGCAAATGCTGGGGCCCTGCGAAGCTCTGGAGACCCATCTTGCGTATTCAATGTAAATTTTCTTACAATAAAAGATCATTGTAATATTTCTTACAATAAAAGCTCAATGTAAATTGTCTTGCATTAAAAGCTCAATTTGAGAGCCAAGACCCTCCAACTCAGCCGAGTAGTTGCATTGGACGGTCGAATATAATAAAAGCTATACGTAATTTTTTTTACTATAAAAGTTCTATTGGAAAGGGGTTCTATAATTTACTTTTGTATGGGGCTCTAGCAAGTATTAAGGTGGCCCTCCGTACTGGCTTTATAAAAGTGGCCCAATGCGCTTCACTTTTAAACTCTGAAGTATGGATGATGAACAATAACTATCTTAAGCTGATTATAGCTAACTTCTACCTAAGTTTCTCTGATACATATACATTCAGTAAATAAAATTATGGGTTTCTTCAATATCAGTATAAGTTTAATATTTGCTATAATATTAATATTTACTTAAATGATCTATAAAAATTCAATACTTACTTATTAAATATTAAAAATTTAATATTTTATGTTGCATATTTAATATTTACTTATAGTGTCTATAAAAATTATTCAAAGATGATCTGAGATTTCATCAGGAACTCGCATGGATCAGACTGTAAAACGTTGCAGATCAGCCAGATCCAATGTCGTCCGAGCGCAGTTGGCTTTGATATATGAAATGGAGGTTTAATTAATACAAAATAACAGTGTGTGTGATTAAAGGGGAGAGAGTAAGATTTCATAAAGAGGTCGATTCATAGAGACCATGGAGTCTCGGCCACAAAGCGAGGCGAATGTATGGTTACCAAGGACGCCATTTTGACAATTTCTTGGGGGATGGCAAAAGAATTCCTTCAGGAAATAAAAGTTCACAGACTAATCTTCTAATGATGTAAATATTATTTGGCAAGTAAAGTTACATGAGAAACATAATAACTTAGAAATTCCAGAGAAGGAGCCGTCCCCAGTCCCCCTTAAATGGCTCCCTGAATGTTAATCCACAAATGCAGATAGCTCAGTAGAGTATTTGTCTCGAGACTTGAAATCAGAGGTTCGAATCCTACATTGAGCCCGGCTTCTTAACAAAAGTACCTGCTTGCATACAAAAACCAAACAAGCAAACACATATTTGTAATAGGGTCTAATATCTATAAAAACTACGAGTAAGGATTTGAATGTTGGATATTTTATCAACAGTATTTTCATTCAGCTGTTTCTATCCTATTCATGGTCGAATTGTTTGGATGCTGATCACTGAATCATGTCAGATGAACCATGTCAGTCCACATATTGTGAGATATGTCTTCCCTCAGATAGTATTCATTGTGTAGGTTTATGTTGTTTCCAGTAAGTAATGTTAATACGTCACAGTACCCGGAAAGAATATTCTGTGAAGAGAGCATCTCCTCTTGTGTGGCTTGGGTACATCCAGTGCCATATTTACAAATATGTAAATTAAGCAGTTGCCCGTGGACAACTGGAGAATATGGAAGTTTCCTTCTGGTGCGCCTGATTTTGTCTCTTCCGTGAATTCCCGTAAGCTTACGTTTTTAAGCATAAGCTTATCTCAATAGCATTTTTATTTCACTTCTTTTTAATTTACTAACCAGGCCACCCAGCTCATCTGTAGAATCTGCTAACTATTTTTAGTTAATACTCACAGAGCCCTTCTATAAGGTCAGTTCCAAACATTTTATTCATTAAGGCCAAGGTATTTTGGCCACAGATATGGAAGAGAAGAACTTATATTATTCCCCAAACCTCAATAGCTCAGTCGGTAGAGGATTTGTCTCATGATCACAAAGTCAAAAGTTCGAGTTTCTGGGGTCATGATTTGGAAAATTGGGGGACATAGGAGAATCAAGTTAAAATGTACAGTAATTGTAGCGGATAGTAATCAAGAACAAAGTGGTTAAAAATAGCAATAAATAATCTATTTCATAAACTTTCTCTGTTACAAATATTTTGACAAGTCTTCATCATAATATAACCCTTTCGGAATTGATCTACAATTGAGGTTTGCAAATTTTTGGCCCATTGCAAGCTTTCTTGCTGCTAATGTGGGTATTGGCTACTATTTACCAACGGGAACATAATACACCGAAGTAAGTCCAAAAATGTTATCAGCTGCAATAGGGACGTGATTCAACTTTCTGTTAGATTTTAAAAAGAAGTATACGTTACATTAGTAATGTACAGGAATAACTTTATTCAAATCGCCTTTTATGTAAACAGTGACTTAACCCTCACACTAAAAGTACACAGGAGGATAAAATCAAATTTTTGATCAAATATTTTGATATGCACTTAATAGCAATCTTAAGTAAAATGTAGCTCAGATACATTTTACAGCATACATAGTTGTTCATGAACTTGATTATTTTATTTAAAAAAAATATGAAAATTATATTTAAAACTTAATGAATGGCTATAAAATCAAATCTGCCTAACATGTGTTTTGAACGTATAAGGATGATTCTGACAAAAAAAAAAAAAAAAAAAGGATTATTTGTGCTCCATAATATAATACTTTTTGTATTTTGAAATTTCTTAAAACTTTTTTAAATTATTTGTCCACCTATTTTGTACTACGATTCTAACCTCGTAATATACCAAAACTTATATTCTGATATCAAAAAAAGTTAGTTCAATAAAATGTCATCCACGTGTCCTGTCATGATTCGCACATTCTGGTAGATTTATCTTAACATAAAGTTGTTTCCTTTCCAACTACGTATTTCTACTAATCAATATGTATGCGTGAAAAATGTTAATCACTAAGACATAAAATCTTAAAATGAAATAAAAATATTAGCCCAAAAAATGAATTTAAAATTTGTGCCAAGAATTTTTGGCCATCAGCATGGCTGAAAGTGGGATGCTTTTTCTAAAGGAAAGGGGAATTTTTAGAACTGGCAACACTGCTGGAAAACAAGCATGACAGTTTGTTGTTATAGAATGGAGTTACATTTTCCCGTTTTTCAAAGATTTTGTGATTAGCGACAAACTTTACTTCATTTTTAACTTACGGGTTTTTTTTTTCTATATTGTTTTCATAAAGGCAGGTGAAATTGGTATATAAAAGAATTTTAATGCACCTTTATAAACTTAGGTACTTGACTAAAGTGAGCCTAAAAAGCATATTGAGAATATCTAGTTGTTGAAAATATCCATTTTGTCATCCACATGTCCCAAAATTCTAAGTTGAAAAATATATTCCATTTAAGTAATTTTAAGCTTACTCATCTTATATTAAGGACAATTATAACAACCTATTGCTTTCCCGGCCGTCCAAATATTTGCTCAAGTCTTCGGATGAGTCGGACGGTCTGGGTCTTCAACCTATTGCTTTGGTTAAAAATTAGTAAAATAATTAGAGTTGTACTTTATTTGCAAATTATGTATATTTAGTCATTCATATGTTCATAAATGTCATTGAAAAAACTCTCTCAAGAATACAAATGCAAAAATGCAAGGAAATGCAAACACCTAAACTCTGCTGGCGGCTTATTACAATTAACTCTTAAAGTATTTTAGAGATTTATGAGATTAGAGAGATTTATAATTTCAAATTTTGAATTTATTGTACTCTAAAGAATCCCATATTAGTAGAATCACTCACATAAACAAATAACCTCCATTCTTAGAATATAAAAGCAGGATAAACACCTCAGACAAAACCGCGTTGGCTAAATTCTGTTTTTTATTTATATTTATAATTAGTATATAATTCTGGTTTCTTTAAAAAACCTTATTCACTTTTATGCAACCATAAATGGGTAAATTGCAAATTCTTCTTTCATGTATGAAAGAGAGATAAATATACAAAAGAAATAGTTGAAAATCTAAACATATTATAATATTTAAGCCTTTGTTTATGATCAGCGACACCTATAGCGATAGTGTTAAATTATAGAACACAAACTATCACAATCGAATATCGAAAAATTATAGCCAATATATTTGTTACTATTGCATTAAATGATTAAGAATGAATATTAACCACTTTACTCTATTGGAAGCGCCACTTTATTATTAGTTTATATGAGCGGTATGGGGCATAGGGGTAACTAGAAATTTTTTTCTGGAGTAAAAAATATTTTGGCACACTGTTTTGCTTATTTTTATTCATTTATTATTATTTTTTTTTGTATTCTTTAATTAAAAATTACTATTATCTACTTCATAACGTATAATTACTTAAAAAGAAGTCAAAATGGAATTAACATTAAATTTGCAATTTCTATTGATGCTTTTAACCCCGAATCGCACAGCCTTAACACTTCAAAATTACTAAAATCTACTATCTTAAGAGTGATTTAACTCCACCGTTTAGCCCTAAATGGTAAACTTAAATCACTCTCAAGGTAACTACACAAAGTTACGATGTCCTAAAATTAAAGATATCACAACTTTATGTAACTTTTGGGGAACAGTTAAAAATTTTGAACTTTTGATTTCATCGTTATATAAAGAATCATAAATATAAAAAAAAATGTAAGCTTTACATATCATGGAAATTACAGTTATTTTAGTAACACAGATAAAGCTTTATGATGTCCATTATTGGCTATGAAATGGGTCCCAAATGTCAAAAAGACGCAATTGTTGAAAAATGCACTACACTAGTGTATAAGGTACAAGGGTTTCAAGAGTAATCCAAATCAGGCTTATATGCTGCCTGTATTTGTATATAGTAAGAAATCTACACTTCACATTTGCTGAAACAGGGAAAGGGGGGAGCGGGGATTACCAAAAATGGCCACAGAATTCAGGAGGTTTTAAAACTCAAATTTTTATCAAAATCTCTGAAAAATTCTTAAAAAATCTTCGGAAATTTTCGAAAACTATGAATTTATCTTTTGATCCTCTTTTTCGAGCCAAGATAATAGTATTTCAGTAGATACATAATAGTAGATATTTAGTAGAAATTTAGTAGATAATAGTAGATATTTAGTAGATATTTAGTAGATAATAGTAGATATTTAGTAGATACATAATAGTATTTTTCTTGATATGCGTCCATTTTCTGGTTCAACCATTAGTGTAGCCAGGAATCTAGGAGAAGTACGGACGAAAAAATGAGGGTGTGCGTATGTGTGTGTGTGGGGGGGGGGGATTACAATGCTGGATTTCTTTATCAAATATGAATCCTATAAAGAAGAACTAAAATAAATTTTAAGCCAATGAGGATTGTGATACACTGGCTTTCGTAATATATTTTTCATAATGCATACTCTAAGGGAAGTTTTCTCACCTTTTTTTCTTGCTATCCAACAGAGTAGTCCTATGTTACGTGACTTCATCAAATATTCGCGGGCTTGAAGCTTAACGTGAGTAAAAGTGGTTGTAGGACAATGCTCTCGCGAGTGGACCCTAAAAGCGTATGAGCGAGAGCCCTGGACTGGTAAGGCGCGGTTTAGACCACCTAACTGGGACTTAATTCTGGTTAGCATTGTCTCAGTACCACAACAATACCAAGTTTTTCCCAATAACGAGTCTAGTATAAAAGACATTCGCCACTGAGTTCAGCGCCTGAAGAGATCACACCACCCTGCTCCTGGACGGTACGCCACCGACCGCCAGCGTAAATCAGTAATTGCCTATGCTGCCTTTTTGCCTTGTTAATCTAAATACGCCTCAATGATCTTCCCCTCTTTTAAATCGAATTTAATTTCACATGATTGTCAAAGATCCCACTATACACTCGACATAAAAACTGGCACAAATTAAAACCGCCGCAAATCACTTCACTCATTCTCGAAAATGACACATAAAAATCATGGCCACCTTCCATAAATCTCTTCATAGGCACCCCCTCGTCCGAAAAAAAGAAATCCACACCTCTACTATCTATCAATCTGTGTACAAAAGCGATCTCCAGCCGAAGCACCTCTTTTGAGCGATATTGCCGTCATAACGGGCCCGACAACGACTCATATCTCGGCCCTATAAATCGCCCATCTCGAAATAACGGCTCCGGGGGATGAGGAGAAAAAGGGAGGTGAGGTGGGGGATAAATACTCTCTGCATTCCCAGTGGGAATCCAGCGGGGATATTCGCCGGGAATCCTCCGTCAAGGGATCGGTGTGCGAGCGCCAGAGACTCCGTAAAGCGATGCTCCTGCGGCGATGGAAAGTCTGGGTAGTCAGCGGTTGGCTAAAGTTGGCCGAAATTGGCGTAGAAATGTGAAAACAAAGTGATGAGAGAGAGAGCAGTCCATCTGTTTAGGATAACGAGGATGGAGAAAACGGGATTGAGTTTGCAGCGATGGCGTTTTTCTCGATTCTGGACGGTTGTTATCGAGTGTGATGATGCGGTGGAAAAGAATGCTTGTTTAGGGGGTTGAATAAATCTGCTTTGCGTGTTTATGTTGTAGGGAAATGGAAGAGATTTGTATGTGGGGGTTGGGGGGGGGGGCAACTTCCAGACACAGGGTATTGCCGTCGCGCGAAATTCGGACTAGTGTAATTTTTTCCCGAGAATTTTCAAATTATAGATTTTGAAGAAAGTAAGTTTTAAGATTTTCTGGATGAGTCACAATAAGTTTTAGACATAGAGAGAGAAAGAGAGCGAGATGGAAGTGTATACCCTTTGACTCATACTTTCTTTGTGATGGAAAGAAAGAAAGAAGGAAAGAGAGTGAGCGATATGCTGAAGTACGAACATTTCTCCCTCTACCTTCTCTTTCTGTGAGAAAAAAATGTATATATATATATATATATATATATATATATATATATATATAAACAGCTCTTTTTGTAAAAGATAGAGAAAGATAGACTGAAACATTGATACTTTCTGTTTCCCCTATATGTGTGTGAGTGCAGGAAGATAGGTAGTTGAAGGCGAGAGAGAGGGGTGACACTTTCTCTCTACCCTTTTCAATGAGAGAGAAGGCTAAGACACTTATTTTTTCTCCACTCTCTCTATGTGTGACAAAGAAAGATGTAACACTCTCTCTCTCTGTGTGACAAAGAAAGATGCAACACTTTCTTTATGTTTCTCTCTTTCTCCGCGAGAAAAATGGGGGAAATATTAAATTGAAAGGCAAAAGTGGGCACTTTCTCTTATTTTCCCCTCAGTGACGAAAAAATTAAAGCGAGAGAGAGACAGAGTATGTCTGAGTTGTGGACAGAATAATGCAGGAAGTATGTATATATACTTTGAATACAATTTTGGAAAATTTTGATATACAAATTTAATTTGGAAACAAATGGAATTATATTATGTATTTAATATTTTATATAATTATATCAAATACAATATACGATTTAAATTTTTACCAACATTCAGGTCTATGGGAAAATAGTGATACTTTCTTGACGTCTAGTTAAACTTAGTCGAATTTGATGTAGCAATGCACAACAAAGTGCCAAAAATTTGAAGGATCTGTTTTTTTTATATAAAGGAAGTAATTTAAAACAGAATTGAGCATATAGCGATAGTATTCTTCCGGAAGGTTGTTGAAGACATGGTTATCAAGTGTGGAACACAATGATTTTTTTTCGGAGTTAAAATTAATCTATTTTTGCATTTTTATGCTCAAGTAAAATGGCAGCATTTGCAAGGATTACTTATCAATTTCAGTTAGCTCTCATAGACGAGGTTTAGATACATTGGTTCGATGCTCTTCATAGGTATGTGTTTATGCAAGGCTTTTTTCGAGAAATTTAAGTTCCAAATTTTAATGAAAGTGCATGTATTGATATACTTGATTGATTTCTGTGGAAACTTTCTTAGTGATATTCGTGACTAATGCATATACAAATCTGAGTAATGATCGCGATTAATGCACAAGCAAATCTGAGTGACGCTCATATGTATGAACATGTAAATAGGATGCTTATAATTGCACATCAGGGTCTTGATAAAATATGATGCCATCGGTCTAATAGAGATTTGGTGATCGTTAAATATTGTTAAGAAAATAGTGTTCCAATGAGAAGTCAATTGACTTGTTATAACGAAACCAAACTCCGTCATTGATGCTCACTTCTCTCTTCCTATCTATTTCGCTCTCACCATGTCTCCCTATATGTTTCTTTCTATCTTTATTACAAAGTCGTCCATCAAACTAGGATTCGGTGATCGTATACTTTTAACAATGGTGTTACTGATGATGTCATTAGAAATGCTACATCATTTGGATTATGTGCTCTAACTACAACACTGATTCTCACATTTCTCTTTATTTCCCTCTGCAACTCCTCCCCCTCTCTCTCTTTTAGACTGTCGTCCATCGCATGCGTATTTGGTGATCGTAGATATGGTATCGATAATGATGTTACAATAAGAATCGAATTTGCATCCATTGGCGTAATATCTTCTAACTACGCCACTGATGCTCAATTCCCTCCACTTCCTCTTCCCTTTCTGTTTCGGTCTCTCTCTCTCTCTGTGTGTATCCTCTCTCTCTCTCTCTTTAAGAGAATGAAGATTAAAAAGAGCAATTTTGCAGTGGCCACCTGCGTAACTACGTCTAATTTATAAGTCAACGTAATTCATCAGTACCTATCTATCTTGAAAAGAAAATTTTTTTGATACATTATTAGATAAAGTAATTTCTAATTAAATCTTATACAATAAGTGAAAAATTCTTAATTTTGATGGCTAGAACTTTTATGCGCAACCATAATACTATCATATACGCAGAACTGTTCTTAGTTTTTCTGCATGCCAAGGATTTTCACCTATCCATATATTTCATGTTGCACTTTAACTAAACCGTAATTTACAAAGATTTGGTACAAGATTAAAAATTAAGCATCTTACTTTAAGCTCCCTTTTTAAATACATTTTGTTATTTTTTATGGCATCAGTGAACACAGTTGATGTGAACTTTCATAAGCGTAAAAAATTAAAAAAAAACAGTCTGCACTTTGCACGGAATTTCATAATTAGTGTAAATTTTTTGCGCATAATATGCAATCATAATGCCGTGCCCACGCCTTATAGCTTTAAGTTAATAGCCATTAAACTCACTTCTTTATTCAAAGTGATCAAAATATAAATTGCTTGGGGGTGGGTTCCAGAATGTTTATTTAAATTAAACCCTTCCCAAACTTTTACTTTCATAAATGAGGAGAAGTTTCACATTTGTTTCAGTACTCGCTTCAAACAAGCGTATCTTATAGAAATGCACTTCCCAAATCCGTCTAGTGTTTTGTAGTGTTTATGTCAAATGTGGATTGTTGTGTTCAATATATACAACAAAACTTATAGCAAGCCCAGATATTGAAATGATAATTTTAACGAGAAAATGGTTAACTTTTAATTAGTTATAATTTTAGTTGGAGCTTGAATTGTTCGTTTTTTTAAACTAAAGGTTCTTAGTTCCTGGTATGCAACGAACAAAATGTAAAACTGAATAAAATATAAATAATCTGATGTGAGTAACACATGACTTTCGTTACAGACACAAATTTGTGTTATCTTTCTTTCTTTTACAATACATTAAATTTAACTTAATTGTGAGAAATAATACGGATAAGTATTCGAAATTACATTGAATTCGTAGTTTTAATTTAATTTTCGTTTTTATTTGATAGTTGGATGTAATTTCAAAAGCGACGTGGCAAAAATGTGGGAAAATTAAAATATGTCGAGAATGATTACACACAGAAGAGATGGGTCAGATAGCTAGACACACGCATAGGCGTCTCGAGAATGTTTACACAGACAGACAGGCAGACACACACAGGCGTCAAGCTAAAATACATTTTTCGGGATCAAGAGAACTCGAAACGCGTAGATCCGTCGAAAACTCGATTTGCGATTTTCGACATGATTCCAATTCTTTCCCTATACATCACCATGTATTGTAAAGAGAGGGAAAATCTGATGTGGACAGCACATGACTTTCACTACAGACTGAAATTCATTCTCTCATTTTTCCTTTCATAATTCATTAATTTGAGTTTAATTCCACTAAATAATCCGGACAACTATTTGAAATTACTCTGGAATTTGCCGTTTTAATTCAATTTTCGTTTTCATTTGGAAACTGGACGTATTTTGAAAGGCGATGTAGCAAAACTACGAAAAACTATAATATCTCGAAAACTGTTAGTCACAGAATTAAGGGGTTGGCCTTATTTATATATATATTTTTTGTCGAAATTCCGTGTAAAAGAAGCGTACGTTTGAAGAATGGTACGTTTGAACATATGTAGTCTTTTATTGTAGATTTTGATGATTTTGAAAGGAATATTGCAATAAAAAAAGTAGATTGTTTTTTTTTCGAATTGTATACCAAATCTAATCAGTACCAGGGTAACCCACAAGTGACAATCTACCAAATTTTATGAAATTCGATCCATTAGTTTTTCAGCTAGAGTAGGTACTTACATTACACAGACAGACACGCAGGCGAGTTCTAGAGTGCTCAAAACGTGTAAATCCGTCGAAAACTTGAGTTGCGATTTTCGATACGATTCCAATCCCTATGCATTATCATATATTGTAAGGAAAATAAAAGAGAATGATAAAAAGCATAGAATATCAAAAGAAATATATATAGACTTTCATAAATGAATGTCATAGACTTAAGAGGAGCAGATAACACTTCGATGGATGAAACACTTAAAAATGCCGTAATTCTTTGAGAATTATATCTAGGTGTCGCTATAGTGTTAGTAAAGTATCCGCTACTGTTAATTGACACAACAGAAAGGCGTAGCATCTAGTGTATGTATTTTTGATTGTTTTTTAATTGAGGTTCGCTAATTAAGAGTATATTTAATCAGATGTTTTCATAGTTGTAGGATAAAGAACAAATAAAAATAAATTGAAAAGTAAAACAATTTTGAATAAGTAGGAATTTTGTTTAGTGTTTCATTTCTAATTTATATTGCACTAATAATTTATTTTTACAAAATTGACAGTTTAAATAAATATTTTCGGTTGATACTATTAATTTTGTATTATGTGCTTCTTTGAACGAAGTTAATGTTATTCGTCAGCAACCCGGGGATTGGTGTTGAGCTCTATGTACTAAAAATTATATATTATTTATATAATAAAACTGTTCAACACTGGATATTTCAATTATTCAACCAACCACGAGAAATCAGCCTAGAATGGATTATGAGATATATTTATGAAAAATACACCATTCTTTACATTAATTTGATAGTAAGTCTGGAGCTATATCTCTGGCAAAATGCAAATAATTAAAAATCTCTTCAAATAATTCTCTTAAAATGCAAATGAATAAAATTCTCAAATAATTAAAAATACAAATATTACTTTACCTGCAATACATGGTAATGTATAGGGAAAGTATTGGAATCATGTCGAAAATCGCAATTCGAGTTTTCGACGGATCTACAAGTTTTGGGACCTCTAGAACCTAAAAACACTATTTTTAACGTAAAGTCTGTGTGTGTTTCTGTCTGTCTGCGTGTCTGTCTGTGCAATGTATGTATCCACTCTAACTCAAAAACTAATGAACCGAATTTCTTAAAATTTTGTAGATAAGTCACTTGTGTAAGACTCTGGTGCTGATTAGTTTTTGGTACGATTCGGGAAAAATAACCCGCCTTTTTTTGCGAAATGAGCCTCAAAAATTGCCTGTATCTACTGTAACTAAAAAAACTAATGGACTGAATTTCATAAAATTTGATAGATAAGTCACTTGTGAGTTATCCTGGTGCTGATTAGATTTGGGTACGATTCGGGGAAAAAAACTTGCCTTTTTTCGCAAAATGGCTCGCAAAAATTGTCAAAATCTAAAATAAAAACTACGTATGCTCAAATATATCAATTAAATGCTTGTTTTAAACGTAATTTTTAACGCAGAAAAGAATAAGATCAACTCCATTACACTAGGTGTAACCATACTCGAGCTATTTTAGTTTTTTTCGCATTTTCGCTATTCCACCGTTGAAAAAATGTCCAGTTACCAACTGAGAATGGAAATTGAATTAAAAGTGCAAATTCAGTGTCATTTTAAATAATTATGGACGTTATTTTGTGCAGTTAAACTCAATATAATGAATTATTGAAGAAATAAAGAGAACGTGAATATGAGACTGCAGCGAAAGTCATGTGCTGCCCACATCAGATTTTTTTTAATTTCTCGAACATATACTTCAAAATCAAAAATATATACAGGTCTCAACTAACGATAAAATCAACTTCCTTCGTCGTGAATTAGCAAAGTTTTACAAGCAGTTTAAAACGCTAGCAATTTATTTTTGAGGGGGGGTTTGCAAATAATTAAAAATCTGTTATTCCTTTAAATTTTGGATTGTTATATATTCATCTTCAGATCTGTACCTCTTATTTAAGTCAAACTGTGACATTCTGTTCCGTGAATTTTCCTTTTAAATCGATGCTTAATTTACCTACAAACATATTTACAATATCAATAGATATCTGTATAAACTTTAAAACGATCTATTAAGGCCAACCAAGTTGTTTGGTAAAAAAATGTTCTTTAATATTAGCACCATGTATGACGTACATTAAATTACAATATTAACATAAAATAACAACATTTAGTGTACGTCAAAGACGGTGCTAATATTAAAGATATTTTTTTACCAAACAACTTGGTTGACTTCACTGTATCGTTTTATAGTTTTTTCTAAATTGGCGAATTTCCATAATTATTGATATCTGCATCTTAAGAATATGTTTGCATTGATCTTATTCAAAAATAACATTGGCCGATGAAGGGTCACAATAATGCGGAGGTAAACGTGGAGATTTATTGCTCCGCCAAAGTGTGTCGCGAAGAGAATGTTTGAGAACCACTTATTTATACTACAGTATGAGAGAAAGTAAAAATCTGCTCCTCATCCACTCAATCGAGTGTACATTCCGATCCCTGATCCCAACCAATCTAGATTTGTCGCTTCTCCCCATCTTCACTGCAGTCAGTCTTCCAACTATTGAATCTTTCTCTCCTCTGGTCAAGCTTCCGAGCTCGAACTCGACGGTCATCTAATGATCAATATTCCTCCGCCGCCCCCTGCGCTTAAACGCCCCTTTGGCGTTTCGGGAACGGGGCACTAAACGATCCATCCCAATGGCTCGTTAACTCACGTGACTTCGGCCCTAATTAATGGCCGGAGGGGGCCAGGAATGCAAATAATTCCGGACGGGGGACTTGATAAACGAGGAATTAAGCCTCCTCAGTTCGCTTTGTCGAGACTGTCATCTTTTATCTTCGGATTCGGCTCTCGCTCGATTGATCTTTTCCATTGGCGATGCAGTGTTTTGCTCCGTTCCTTATGTCTTGGATCATTTGTCTTGGATGGGCTTTGTCCACGCACTCGTGGATGTCATCATTGATGGAAGGAAGCTAAAATAATACGGAGGAAGTTTCTGTTTTACCTATAAAAGATACATTTGACCGTATTGTGATTATCGTGGTAATACTGTGATAGCCTTTTACGATTAAATTGAAAAGCCTATTTATAATTGAATTAAAATCTCGAATAAGAGTTTTAGATTCACTTCCACTATAACAAATAAGAAAATTTTCCAATAACTTAATAGGTATAGAGTCGTTTGGCCAGTTCAGAGATCCATGGCTCAGGTCCAGATCGGGACACGAGTTATTTACAATGACGCCCGGAAGTGATCATTGAAGTCTGAAAAATACTGGCTTCACTTTATAGAGATTGTCATCTTTGAACTTTGGATTAGCCTTCCGCTCGATTGACATTTACCAGTTTTTTATTCAAGATTCACTGTTTTGTTCCGCTCTTTATGTCTTAGATAGGCTTTGTGTACGTATTCATGGATGTCCTATTGATATAACTAAATTAATACGGAAGAAGTTTGCTTCTACTATAATAAAAAGCTGCAACTGAGCGTATTGCGATCATAGTGTTTAAGTTAATACTGTGATAGCATTTTAAAATTGAATCAAAATCTCGAATAAGAGTTGTAAAGTTCAATTTCAGTGTAACAGATAAGAATTGACCGAATAGCTTAATGGATATTTTGCCAATTCGAAAATCAGGGGCTCAAGTCCAGATTGAGATTTGAGTTTCTAACAATGATGCCCGAACAACTTAACTCTGTTGGTTACAACATGCAGTGATCATTAAGGTATGAGAAGGACCAAATTGGCTTGATCGAGACTGTCATCTTTCATATCGGAATTCAGCCCTCATACGATTAATATTTCCCATTCTTCCATAGATATTCAGTGTTTTGCGCCTTTTCTCATTTGTCGGATCATTTGACTTAGATGGGCTTTGTCAACACACTCCTGGATGTCGTCATTGATGAAAGGAAGCTGAAATAATACAAAGTTCTTATTTTACATATAATCGAAAGATCTATTTGTGAATATCACGGTCATTGTTTTTCAGATAACATGGTGATCATTGGCTTACACAATGTGGGTGCAAAGGGTGCAAATGTGTTTTCTTAATGGTCTCAAACTTCCTTAATTTCCTGTAAGAGAACCGCAGCCACGTAAATACTTGGCAGATGATCCGGAATTAGAATACATGATACAAGTATTGAGTGAAATGATTTTTATGAATAAAATCTTAAGCAGTTAGAAAGACGTTTTGTCCTTTAGTTGTTTTTATTTACTCAACTAAAATACGTGTCAAAAATGCAATTGATTTACAATATTATTCTAGTACTGATTCCGTGAAGACGTATAGGCGTAGCCAAGATCGGGGAGGGGGTTAGCGACTAAATGACGGAGAGGGGGATTACCGTGTTGGATTTAATTTTCCAATACAGAATATGGATTCTACAAAGAACTAGTGACAAACCCAGACCACACGACAGACCCGAAGGCTTACTGTAGCTATATGTGTGTCCGGTACAAAGAACTAGTGTAATTATTAATCCTGTGGGAGTTATGATCCTCGCCTACACCTTTGAAGACAGGATGAGTGCTATTTTAGACGTCATCAACCAAGAAACCGCACAAAATTCATATATTGACAACAATCTATCCTAATTGTCCAAATCATGTTGCCTTACCTATTTTATCGCCCAGCAATTCATAATGTTTAAATGAATATCCTAATGTTGTTATAACTCACATATTTATATTTAGTAGTTAATTGATTGTTGAATATTGTAAGTAGTGAATTGATGTTAGTTTGAAATGAAACATTCAAATACTTTCAATTAATTTTTAATTCATCTTTATTGACTTAAATAAACTATTTATAGCTAAGTGGTGGATTCCAAAATGATTGCTAACATCTATAAAAAGTGTTTAATTTTTTATCACTGATCATCATTCTTTTGATCTCACCTGAAAGTAGAGACACGATCGATAAGAGTATTTAAAAGTTGGTACAGAATACTGAAAGAATATTGTTCCACCTCTTTTCATTTATAATATTAATACTTCAAATGAATACATGTTTTAAAATGCCTTTAATAGATCTGCTGGTTTTTCCTTAACTTCCGCTGTTCTTTGAAGTTGTAAGCACGAAAGAAATTTCATTACGCAGACGTTTTTAAAATAAGCTTCGACAAATTCCGCATTCTATGCAAAGGAAGATTTCTTTCTATTTAACTTTTTTAAGAATAATGACAACACAAATTGCCAATGACGGTTTTCACAGAATTTGTTTCGAGTGTAAAATTAAAACGAATACAATCCAATTTCAATTTTAAAATATTTAGTTTTTATTTTCCTAGTGTGTGACATAGATAATGCATTGTTGAACTTGTTTATTATGTAATATGCATTTAAAAATTAATTCCTATGAAATTTGGTGAGAAATCAAACAATAATTCTTAAGTTTGGAGCTTAAATGCATTCAGAATTTTAAAGTTAAAAAGAAATTAATTCTATTTTTACTTAACATCAAGAATTAAATTTAGAACATTTCACAATTACATCTTAAAATGTTCTAAAGTCATCAGGTGTGCTGTAAAATGATTAAGCACAGTGTTTGATTTATTTTTTATTGATATAAATTTAACTTTTCTGCCTTGTATCTGTCAGACACATTTATATTTACATATACTATTTTTTTAAATTAGTTGACAATGTTTAAGGGAATTGCGAGCATTTTTCGTTATGCTAGAAAGTTTGCAATTAAATGTTTTTATTTAGCTTACATGCACTGTTTTTGTATTTAAATTAGCTGACAATGTTTAAAGGCATTGCTAGTCCAGTTCATTGCACAAGATATTTAACACTTGTACATTTATATTTAGCTTTACATATACTGTTTTTCGTATTTAAATTAGTTGGCAATTTTTAAGGGCATTGCATGCCCCTTTCGTTGTCCTTTACATTTCTCGTTGCATATTTATATTTATCTTTACATGTACTGTTTTTTGTATTTAAATTAGTTGGCAATTTTAAGGACATTACGAGTCCCTTTCGTTGTACTGAAAATTGTAACCCACAGTTGTAAAACCACAGTTGCGATAAAAACCCACAGTTGCAATAAAAACCCACTGTTGTATTTTAATGCAATTGTATATTTATATTTATATGCATATTAATACAATTGTATATTTAGCTTTGCATGTACTGTTTTTCTTTCTTTGTATTTAAATTAGTTGGCAATTTTATATATAAAGGCCATTACAAACCCCTTTTGTTATGCTAAAAATCTTGCTGTTGTATATAACCCTTTTCTTAGTAGAATCTGTATTACTGGTCTATAGAAGGAGTCTCATAATGCCCTTGAAACAATTCTCGCTTAATTTGCATGTCTAATTTGCATGTCTAAGTTAAATCCATTGTTAGATAATTTGTTTCATATTTTAGTTTAGATAAATATCTTATATAAAATTATCTAATATTCAGAATAGTCCAATAAATGGATACACAGATTTATCCAGGTCAAGCCAATTCATATTAAAATCAAGGTATCATTTGCTCTCAGATGTTTTAATCCCACTTACGATTACTACTGTAAGCATCCTAAATTAACAACAAGGAAGATTATCGAACCCACATATCTTGACACCAGAGTTCAACTAACTCAGCTACCGGAGCTTGAAAAAGAATTTAACATCACCGCCCTTAATTTTGAGGACAGTACTACTCTATGTCTTAGGTTGAACACATTAGGCATTTTTTTCTTACATTTTATCCCTTTTTAGTACACTTCACTATTTTATTTACGGTACATTTTGCACACTAAGATTTAAAACATCGTTCACGTGACATTATATATTCCCAAAGTCTGTTTCTCTAGATTACAACTTTACAGACTGAGCTATCTGGACTAGAAGAAGGCATTGCATATCTTAAGGAAAATCATCTATTGTATAACTCAATTATATTTCAAAATAAATGTTTTATTTATCCTTATTGATACATATTTGACTGGCGCTAATATGTCATCAGCTATGACATACCTAGAGGGGGGGGGACAAAGATTCGAAAGCACTCCCATTAACTCAAACTATTCTAAATTCGTCCATTACAAATTTCTGTGTTATAATGGATGAATATTTTGATTGAATTTCCAATGAACGACTAGTAGAGTTATAAACATTTATTATGTAAACCGTATAAAATTTAGGTATTTATTAAAATATTACTTAAATATGCTCTTTCACAGGAATTTGCGGGAGTCTCAGTGGAATACATTGAATGGCTATTGTGTAAAATACAGATATATTATGTATTTATACGATTTATGACTTTTCAAAATACAAAAAAAAATTGAAATAACAGAACTAGAAAAACATAGGAACAGCAAAAATTAATCAATTATTAAATTGAATTAAACAAAATTAAATAAAATTTAAAGAACCCCTAAATGCAGAAATTTTTTGAAATAATAAAAATAGTAAAAAGCTAAATCTGTCCAAGCTTAGCGATAAATTTCGTGCACTGGACGATAAATTTCGCAGACTTGGCGATAAATTTGAGGTAATAGATGAAGATGAAGTGGACAATGATAAGAAAGCGCCAATAGCGGCTGAAGTGCTACCCACAATTTACTATGAGCTGACCTGTGACATTGCGAGACATTGCGATCAGGTCTCGAAAAGTATTACAGCCTTCTTTGATTTTAATTCTCTGTCATATGAAAGAATTAATAGTTTACCATTGTTGATTCGGCATATAGCAAGTTTTGTGGGGCAGATACGTTCTGTTACAAAGTCATACAGAATATGCGTTTTGTTAATGGGTCTAACTAAATTTTATTAGGGGTCATACAGTAATTATATTCTGTTAGAGTGCGTGTAGTAACTAATATTGATATGGTCCACATGTGTTCGATAAATTTAGAGCTTTATGTATCTCGTCATATAACGTGCTTAACATTTAGTTTAATAGAATTTGCTTCAAATTGGTTCAAATGTGCATTTTAATGACACTGGCGTGTTTGGTTATTGTATGTTTGGTTTCCATTGATTAATCGTAATCGTAAATAACTAATTAATGTATATTTATTTATATTGTATCGATTGCTATAAGTAATTGATTGTGCTACGACTCTTGGAAATTGCGGCTATAATTAAATCTAACTTCGCAACGTCAACTATTAATTATTTATCATCACGACAAAATAATGATTTATATAAATGCAGTTGAAAATCTGTCTCTGTGTTTGTGTCATCATCATGATAGAAACTTAATTTCATGAAATTTTGATCGGTAGGGTTTTGATGGGTAGATTTAATTATAGTAGGGTCCCACTTAAAATTTAGGCATCTTTCTGTCGGCATGTTTTTCTGACTATTTTTATTCCATTTATAAGCAAAATTGTTATAGCAGACGATTTTTCATCATATTTTAATAATGATTTTATTTATTGTTTTTGTTCCATTGTGGTAACTATGCTACGTTTACAGAGTTACGTTTCAAATATCAAAATAATTAAAATGTAGGCGTCCTTCTACTTGTCTATCGTCATGTCCTGTTTACTCACTTTGAGCGTTATTCAATCGTTTTATAAGACTCCAAAAATGAACAGGATCCAATCGTTATTTGAGTGTGTAAACTAACGTGACTTAACAGTCTTCTGAGCCTGTCTACAACATATGCAATTAAACAATTCGACAACGTGATCTCATCGTTGTTTGTTCCTCTATCTATCAGTTTATCTGGGCACTGCAGAACTCACCTCGTTCCTTTTTTGTGAAAATTATTACAAAACTAATATTTATGGGGGCGGCGTTGCTATCAAAGGCATGGAAACTGCCACTCTTGAAAAATAACGTTTTTCTAATAAGTTTTATTTTGCTTAGCAATGTATGTCACGTAGCGTCGAAAATAGTTCTATTGAAAATAGTTCAATCAAAAATAGTTCAATCGAAAATAATATCAATTGAAAACTGGCTCCGTTGGATTCTATTCCGTGAACTGGTTCCAGCCTTTTATGTCTATGGGGAGGCTTTGGGAAGGTTCTTAGACACTTTTTTCTCTTCGCCCCTTTCTTGTCCACTCAGGAATAAAAATCAAAACTCTGTCTCAGCAACCAAGAAGCTTATGAAGGGTCTGTAAATACTTCTAAAATATCTTCCATTTTCTTTGTCGGAGTGGGGTGGGGCGGTAAATTGAAAATTCGTCTGCGTTAGAATCTGTACCCTAGTCGATACTATAAGTATACAAAGACTCAGACTTTAAGTCATCGCAGGGCTTCAGGAGGGTCTGGAAAGACAAAAACACGTTACGCACAATAGACATTTATATAAAGTGATGATTTCAAAGAAAATCACAATATTAAAAAATTCGCAGCGAACAGTGTATTTTAAGTTTCTTTACATTATACATTCCGTACGAAGAACGGGCCTACTGCTAGTCATCAGTAAATAACAATATTTATTAAAATATTTGCCCTTGTGAAAAAGCCACAAATCATTAGTGTTACAATATCAATATACGTATTTTTACTTCTCTCTCTCGAAATATTCAATTTCCCAATTTGAAATTTAATTAGTTTTGTTTTTATTTTTATTTTTTTTATTTTCGTATTTATTTTTATTTATGTATTTTGTATTTATTTTTAATTATTTATTTTTATATTTTTAGTTATTTATTTTGTATTCATTTTTATTTATGTACTTTATATTTATTTATTTTATATTTATTTAATTTTTTTTATGTTATATTTATTTATTTGTTTTGTTTTTCTTTACTTTTAGTTATTTCTTTTTATATTAATTTTTTGTTGTTTATTTTATATTTATTTTATATTTATTTCTATTTATTTATTTTGCGTTTGTTTATTTTAATTTATTGATTTTGTGTTCATCTATTTTATTTATCTTTTTATTTTGTATTCATTTTCATTATTTGTTTATTTATATTTTGCCTTTCGGATTTTCCTTAAAATGCTAGGAATGCACAGACTCCACATCAGACGATACCGAAGTTTCTCATATTCAAACCCTAGTCCAAGGATTATGAAGGCCTTGACCTTGCATCCGCTATTTCATTACTTAGTGACCCTTTGGGGTTGTTTCTGCTTTCCGCTATATGAGTAATTCTATCCGTAGGGAGCGGGGTAATTGTGCGCATGAATATTTAGGAACATCTAGGGGCAGCGAAAAAGTAGTACTGACTGTAGAAATTTATAAGACTCGAATACCCAAATTAAGAGCTCCCAACATTTAATGTTTTCTACTGCAATATATAGTGTATGTAAAATGGAAATATTGTGGATGTGATCAAATATCCCACTGTCGGATTTCGATCGATTCACGTTTATTTGTTTTGAAGCAGTGGCAGGGTAGAAGGTTACGACCCTCCCCCCCCCCCATTAATAGAAAAAATATATTAACCCTTAATGGTACACTAACATGCACCGCTTGCGAGATATTGCAAAATTTTGCTCAACATTGTAAAAAACAACATGATCGATATTATCAAATTAATAACGGACTTTTTAAGTACGTTACTTAAAAACTACTTTTTTCCGCTGCTTAGTTCCCTCATAGCAAAGATCGTCACATGTGTGACAGTGACTTTGTAGTCACGTGACACCTGGGTCACAATGTGACATCATATTTGTGATTTTTATGCGACGTTACGTATTAGTAACTTTGTAACTTCATTGTGACTATATTCTGTGTGACCTTTCCACAATTTAATTAACTTGTAACAATGTGACGACCTTACAATGGCACTTATAAAATGACGTCACAAACAAGTTAATATACGATGTCACAAACGACCATGAAAATGACCAAAATGACTTTGCTGTGACCTCAATATGGCATTGCCGAGACGTACTGCGACGTTCTGTGACGTCCCAAAGCCACAGTGTGACGTCCCAAAGCCACAGTGTGACGTAAATCTTACGCCACTGTGAAAAAAAATGCTGTTAGGGTTAGGAGCTATAATGAGCCGTTCTCGAGATAATATAACGTTCACCTCTATTCCACGGGGAACCGGATGGCTTCCGAAAGGTTCAAGTGATTTTTTCAGCAATCTAATATTCGTATTTTAATTGTCAAGACTAATAAGTTGATATTGCTTTTTAAGATAATATGAGTTATAATTTTTGTAATTTTTTTCCCACAATATCTAATTTTGTTAATTCAGTTTTTCGACATTCATAATTTTGTTAATTTGTGGGGAAAGGCATCTGTGAAACACATACGTTTCCTTAGATTTTTATTTTCTTTATTCAAGCTCAAAAAGTATAAGAAAAATACCTGTACTATTTATATCAAATTTATACATTTCTATCACATTAACTTTATCTAGAAACATTATATATATTTATTAGTTAAAGAAATACATTACTATTTAAGTAATTACGAAAAATACATTCCAACAATTTTTAATTTTATGAAATTATTTAAAATATTAAAAATTGCGTTTATACTCAGTTATAACGTAATAGACAAGCATGCATGTGTCTGTATTATGTATATTACGATTTTTCTTTCTTCAATTTTTTTTTAATTTACATATTATTAAAAATAGAAATATTTTGATTAAATCGAAAAATGTATTTAGAAATTAGGACATAACAATTCCTATTTTTGCCACTTTTGCTGAAGTCAATTTTTCATAATTTCCTTTAAATGGAATAAAATATTATCCACTTCAACTTTATGCTTTAATTAGGTTACTAAGCAGTATTATTTAATCAACAATTTATGAATCTCGGATTATATCCGACTGTGATTTAGAATGCACACGTATCCCATAGGACTACCTTGAAATATTAAATTTAAAAAAGCTAATATATATATTCGTCATTCTTAATTTTCAGAATTAAAAAATAATTAGGGGTTCTTGAGCTTTTTTCTTTTCCTAAAAGATTAGCATTTTAAAGCAAACAATTGCCCCTGAGATGTGTAAAAAGTTTTACACGTTGTAAATACAGTGGTTTTGTTAAATGAAATAATTGCAACATGAACTGTATAAACTACTCTGGAATTAATTACCAAGCACAAATGTTTCTTTAAATTCCTATAGACAAAATGGTCTAATGACAAAACTTATTTTAACAAAGGTACATTTCTTAATCAACTTGTAAATATTTAACTGTTTTAGTTTGAATCATAAATGCACAGGGACAAAAGAAATAAACCTTAACAGAAAACATTATTCAATGTTTTGTGTTGCCATTATTTGCAAGAGAAGCAACTGAATAGAATTTTTTTATCTAAATTGTCGAGAAGACAAAATGTGTTTACGTTTTCTCTAATTAAAGCAAATCGTCTGCGTAATAAAATTTCTTTCGTGCTTACGTATAATTTGAAAGAATGGGGGAAGTTAAAATAAAAACTAACTCTATTCGTATGATAGTCTTGAAATATGGCAATTGTATCAGAAGTTTGAAGACTGAATGAAAAAGCTAAACAATGTTCTTTCAAAAGTCACATCTACTTTTGAATTCTTTTGCGTCTTCCGTTTTCTGGGACAATCAAAAGAGTCGACCTTAATTAACGGTGTTTAAAATTGAAATAAAAGGTTTTTCAAATTCATGTTTTATGTTTTATAATAGCTTCAAGCTCTTAATTGTGAAATGTATTTATTTCTTAACGATGTATAAACGAAACTATTTAGAAACGAAAGCTCTGCATGTTATGTATGCTCTAAAATTCTTAAAAAGAGTTTTCGCTCATTAAAAGAAACAGAAGGCGATCTAATTAAACAGTTGTTTTCGTGTAATTGTGACCATCTGTCAATTTTAAAGAAAACTTTTTTAGTTTAGAAGGCGAATCAAAAGTACAGTTTTTATGTTCCCTTTAGATCATGCGATTTTAAAAACATTTGTATTTTTCACTAACTTTATTTTATCGATTAAAGGAACTCAAAAGATCGGTAATACTGAATGAATAATACTGAATTTACAAAAAAGATCAATACAATATAATTTAAAAGCTATATCAATAAGTATAAGCATTCAATTTGATATCGCAGATGGGCAAATTATATTCGCGCAGGATTTAGGATACCTGTATATCAAGTAATATAATATAAAAACCTTTCACACATGGTTCTATCTCTTCTACACTTCTATTCCTTAACTTTTTCTTCTATTCCTTTACTTGTTCTTTCTATTTCTTCACTTGATCCTTCTATTACTTCACTTGATCCATCTATTTCTTCCCATGATCCTTCTATTTCTTCACTTATTTTATGTATAGCTTCACTTATTCCTTCTATTCCTTCACTTATTCATTTTATCTCCTTCATTATTTCCCTCTGCTCATATTTCTTTGCTTATTCGTTTTATTACTTCACTTATTCCTTCTATTAATTCACTTACTCATTTTATTTCTTCACTTTCTTCCCTCTATTCCTTCAATGCCTTCACCTTTTTCCTTCTATCCCTCCATTCTTCATATTCTTTCAATACATTCAATACTTTTATTAATTCATTCTTTTCAGGTATTTTGAATCAAAATTTAAATCGAGCTTTAAAATTTAGAAGGCAAACTGGGTTCAGAGGTAGCTACATCCAGCTTGCAAACCTTCGATGAAATTTTGTTTTATTTAATACGGAGTTAGAAATACCAGTGCAATACTACACTAAAATCTGTATTATTGTGTCTTGCAGTTGTATTGGCTACTAATTTTACTAACTGCAATTTTATTGTCTACTGACTTTACTGGCTGCATTTGTATTGCCTACTAATTTTAGTTTTCACAATTTAGTGGTGTAATGTTGCGCTAAGTTTGATTTTTCAAATAAATGGTATGCATTGTAACCAGATGCTAAACTATACAACTGTAGCTATTACTTTCCTTATATACATAATGTATAAGGAAAGTATTGTGACGGGGTCGAAAATTCGAATTCGAGTTTTCGACGGGAGAGCACGTTTCAAGCATCCCTGATCACGAATCAAACATTTTTGAAGTGATGTCTGTGTGTGTGTGTGTGTGAAAGTATGTGTGTGTGCGTGCGTGTGTGTGTGTGTGTGTGTGTGTGTGTGTATGTGTGTGTCAGTGAGACTGTGGAGACGATAACGGACGAACGAATGTATCGATTCGAACCAAATTTGGTACCAAAAATCACAATCCGTAAACACTGAAAGCCTATTGTTTTTATACGCAATCGAATGTTCAGAACCCCCCTAAAGCTTCGAATGAAATTTTGAAAAAATCGTAAAAAAATCAAAACCACTAATAAAGTTACGCAAATAGACATTTCTTAAGTAATTTTTCATTAGAAAACAATTGAGATAAATTTTAGAACGCTAATATGAACAGTTCTCGAGATATTGCCCATTTTTAAAAAAAATTATCAAAAAGTCATATAAAATAAAAAAAAAATATTTCCTATTGAGAAACATGTTCACTTTTCATATGTAATACCATGCGATAAATTGGGTGACATCATTCTCGTGGATCTAGCTCGTTCCATTCATGAAAAAAGATACTTTAAGTAGTACTTTTGAATTTGAACGCTAATAGTCATTTATCAGCTGTAAGAATGACTTATTTCTTCGTCCATAACGCTTGGCGAGACTTTGGCGACGAATTTAGCTGAATGTCGCCAACTTGGCGACTTTTTGAAATGTTGCTAAATTAACAAAAATCTCGCCAAATGGTTAAAAATGACGCTAAATCAATGAAAATGACGACCAATTGTCAAAAATTCAATATCTTGGAAAGAATATTAGTATCTAGTATAAGAAAAACCTATTTTTTTTGCTGTAAAAGTAGTAAATTCATTACATTATATAAGGAAAGTCATGTATTGCCTACATCAGATTTTTTGTACTGAAAAAGTAGTAGATTCATTGAATTATATAAGGAAAGTCATGTGTTGCCCACATCAGATTTTTTTAATGCAATGTTGAACATAATTTTTCAACAGTGTAATAGATATACAAGGATTGAACTCAATCCGATCAATTTTATTAGCGATTATATATTTTAAGGACATTTACATTTTCCCCTCTCATACTATATAACGTTAGACAGGGATAGTTATTACATTACAGAGTTTTGTTTTAAAAAAATCTGATGTGGGCAGCAAATGACTTTCCTTATATAATGCAATGGATTTACTATTTTTACAATAAAAAAATAGGTTTTTCTTATAGTAGCTATTTATATTCTTTCCAAGAAATTGAATTTTCGTTAACTAGTCGTCATTTTCACTGATTTAGTATCATTTTTATCCATTTGGCGAGATTTCCGTTAATTTGGCAACATTTAAAAAAGTCGCCAAGTGGGCGACATTCCGCCAAATTCGGCGCCAAAATCTCGCCAAGCGTTATGGACGGAGAAATAAGTTATTCTTATAGCAGATAAATAACTATTGGCGTTCAAATACAAAAGTATTACTCAAAGTATCTTTTCTCATGAAAGGAGCTAGATCCACGAGAATGTCTTTATCGCATGATATTACATATGAAAATGAATATGTGTCTCAACAGTTAATATATTTTTTTAATTTATGGGAATTTTTGAAAAATTTATTTTTAAAATGTGCAATATCTCCAGAACGGTTCATGCTAGGGTTTCTAAATAATGTTTCTATGCTAAAGTTTATGTCAATCGTTTTCTAAGGAAAAATTACATTAGAAAAGTCTATTTGCGTAACTTTATTAAAGGTTTTAATTTTTTGATGAGTTTTCAAAATTTCACTTGACAATTTAGGGGTGTTCTGAACATTCGATTACGTTTAAAAACAATAGACTTCCAGTATTCACGGATTGTGATTTTTGTACCAAATTTCGTTCGAATCGGTCCATTTGTTCGTCAGTTATCGTCTCCACAGTCTCACTGACACACACACACACACACACACACACATCACCTCAAAAATGTTTGATTCGTGATCAGGGATGCTTGAAACGTGCTCTCCCGTCGAAAACTCGAATTCGAATTTTCGACCCCATCACAATACTTTCCTTATACATTATGTATATAAGGAAAGTAAAAATGAGTCTATTTGATACTTATTTACCTTGTCATATTTATATTATCTTATAAAATGAACAGACAAATTAAAATGTTAACGCGTATTCCAACTGAAAATTAACAGAACGTAAATTCAATAAAAACAACTTGTATACAACGAAAGAAAACTCCAATGTCTGATGCTTGCATTTTCCTCCAAGTCCTGAAGCTTCAGCATCATTAACTTTACAGTATACACGCCAATGGACTAACATGAAATTTGCTATAACATTTTTCGGTCACTACATACAGGTTCCCGTCCACGCAATTCATTATATATTTACATAAATTAATAACAAGTCTATTAACCTTCTAATCACCGTGATTATGGATACTCTTTCAAATACTGTTTAACGCTTCTCATGCCCATGAATGTGTTTTAAATGAATCTCATTTGTATCCCCATTCCGCGGCTTTCCCTATCTCCACAATCGACAGCCTCATATATCAGGTCCTCGCGCTCTTGCTGACATATTATGTTGTTTTTAGCTGACGATTAAATCTATGCACAAGCCTGGCGAGCGTCCAGATCATGTCTCTTTCCCTCCCTCCCCCTTTTTTTATTAGATTTTTTATCTTATTTTTCCCGCTAATAACCTAGTAATTACAAACTCATTTATCTAACTTTATATGGAGGCGAGGGCTCGAAAAAAAATCGCCGGAGTTTTCAGTTAGCAGAGGAGAGGAGAGAGAGAGAGAGAGAAAAAAAAATATGGTGTCCTGGCTTAATGATCAGTTTTCAGAACTATGTCCAAACTTCATTTTGGAAGAAATAAAAGGAGCATAATAAAACGGGGTTTTTTGGGCGTATTAAAACGAGTTTTCGACAGCAGTGAGAAGTCGCAGTTTGTAAGTAATTGCTCAGCTCGTATGGAGGAGTTCAGGTCGCTTCGAGAAAAATAGGTTTTTGTTCCGACTATTTTTATAGTTTTTGTCCCATGAAACACGACTCCCAGCTAAGCACCGCTGAAAGTCTCGTCTTAAAATTTCCGGAACTTTACAGATTAATAAGACTAATTTGCGTTTTGTAATTTGTTTTTATTCCAACGAAGTGATATTTTGATAAAGTTAACAGTAGGATTTATTCCATTTCATGGGTTACCTTGGTATGGTCCCATTTAAACTTTAGACGTCCGTCTGTGGGGGGGGGGGGGCTTCTGTCTGTCTGTCTTCATGTTCTTCTGACTTTTTCCTCAATTTGAACTTGATCTAATCGTTAGATGAGCCTCTAAATTAATGTAACTTAATCGTATTTTATGAGCTGGTCAATAATAAATGCAATTCAAAATTCACCAACGTAATTTAATTCATTATTTATACCATTGTCTATAACATTATAGAAGCTTTATAATAAGATTTATCCCTAATAAAATGGTAAGACCAGAAACGTAGTCAACAAAAATAGGATTATTAAATTGTAAAATTGCTATTGTCTATATAAATGAAATTATGTTAATTATGCTTCTGGCTATCAGTTTATTATATCAGTTAGAAGGATTTGTTTCTTCTTTACTTTTTGGGAGAATGATTTTAAAATTTTAAAAATAACGTCGCCAAATATTCAGTTTACCGCAAATTGTGAACTAATTTTCTTTGCAATACAATATTCCGTAAGTAGTATTTTTTCTGGTGCCCCCTCTGTAAAAATTATACATATATTTAAATAACGCATAACACTATTTTGAGTTTCAAGAAACTCGGAGCAAGGCCATTCATTTGATGAAAATAACAATGAACATGAGAATGTGGAACTCACAATGAATGCTTCAATATTATATAGGGTTGCCATTAAAATTTGGGAGTTCCCACTAGGCCCAATAGTTCTACTATTACACAACGAACAATAGAACCACAGGCCTCCGATTGGATAGTCTGCGTTCTTAGCCACTGAGTTACTGAGAATATTATATTTTATCTTTATTTGATGTGTATCTTTCAAAGTCTTTACCCAATTCCTCCATTTAAAGAAAATGTTTTGTCTGTTGCTTTAAGTACGAATTTAAATATCCTCTTGATTCTATTCAGAGCGATAAAAACTGGTGATGTTGTTGTTGGCTTACGCTCTTTGTTGTTCAGTAGAGACTTGGATATATCTCTCTTGGCTACCAGATCTTTCATTATTTTACTACAAGGCTTCAATTAAGGCAACGGATGAATCAGTGTTCTACTCCTTTGTTAAGTGAGATTGCTCATTTCGTGAAGTTAAAGACAAACGGAAATAGCATTGTGTTCTTTATGAAATCTCACAATATTCTCTTCAGTTTTATTTTTTTTGCAATATGTAGTATATGTAAAAGAAAAGTAGTGTAATGAGGAGGACAAAGGTTTCACAGTCGAGTTTCACAGTCGAGTTTCACTCTCGAGTTTTGACAGATTTACACGTTCATCTCTGATCATCAATCAACCAGTATTTTTAACACTTTACAACAAAGTTGAAAAGTGTTTATGACTTTGTTCATTCTGTCTGTCTGTCTGTCCGTTAGCACGATAACTGCCGTAAAAATGACTTAATCGAAATGAAATTTTAGTATGTTGTTCAGACGGTCTGTAGGACCTATGGGAATATAAATAAATAATATCACCCAATTAGTTTTGGATTGAACCCGGGTTGAAAGAATGAAATACATTGAGACCTATAGGACCTAATTTTTGAAAAAAAATTTAAGCGGATTTAAAATTCACAAATTGCTTCGCAAATTTTAGGTAATATTCAAATAATTCCATAAAATATATAAAAAAAAATTCAGCGAAATATATTCAGTAGTTTTTTTTTTTAAATAAAAATTAAAATAATAATAACAACTCGTATATGAAGCGATCACGTGACCATGATATAAAAAGATCACGTGGCCCACTTTAAAATGATATATGGCATACATCTTGTCTCAAAATCGTGATTTTTTAAGTTCTTTTTAATTCATATTGAGTGTTGTATCCGTTCTAAAACCACTTTATTTTTGCATAAATTCTGTGCATCTACATACTGAAACAACGCAATTACAATATATTTGAGTTTAAATGCTCGTCCAAATTTGATTGTTTCTACAACGAAGCCTATTTTTCACCTATATGAAATGTAAACAGCAAAATATGTAGAATGTGTTGTATTAGAATTGCTGTATTTCTTTAACACAAAATCATTTAATTCATGGAGTCTGCATAGCTGATATGAATGAAATATTCATTGATTTTACAAAGAGAAGGACGATTTTTTTCGATGAAGTTTTACGCATAGAGTTTAATGACTTGCAGCTCCATAGTCTTAAATTTTAAATAAAATAAATTTTTATAGTATTGTGATGAATGACATGAATGGGAAATTATTTATGAATGAAATGCTGCTTTTATAGAGAGAGCCAGGCGTGTTATTTTTTCTATGACGTCATTTGAATGAATGTCAATTGTTTTCGATGAAGTTTTCAAATAAAATAAATTATCGTAGTGTTATGCTAATTCTAAAATTATTACCGAGGAATGTATAACATTTTAGAGATGTTTAACCAGGCAATTTCTATTTCAATGCCGTCATTTGAATGAAGTTCACTTTTTTCGGTGAAGGTTTAAGTTTTCAAATATAATAAATTAATGTAGTATTGTGATATGTTTTAAAATATTACCGAGGAATGTATTGCATTTTAGACATGTTTAAATAAAATTACATTGAAGTTGGAAAGTGTTTCATAATCAATGCTTTAAGCATGATTGATCTTTCTTGTTAATATTGTGCTGGTTTATCTGACTGTAGGTCTATGGGCTTATTTATCCCTCGACTAAACTGATAAATTTGCATGCACGTTGCAGAATCGGTAACAGCACAAACCAATTCGAAATCAAATTTTTGATTTTTTTTTTATCTTTTGTGTTTTGAAACTTTTATATTTTTACCATGTTTTTTATATTTTATCATGCTATCCAGCTGCAAATTTCTATAATTATATTTTCTCCTGCCGGAAAATATACCTAGAATAGGTTACAACTAAATTATGTTTCACATTTTCCATTCCCTGCAACCTCTTATATTGAACTTTATACAGTCTTGACCGATGTACCAATCTGGGCTCTCTGGCTCGATCGGGATCAAAATTTTAATTTCGAAAAAAGTACAAAGCGGTACACACGGGAATTTAATAGTAGAGTGCAAACAAGAAGCATTTGAGGGTGGCTGCGCTATTCTGAAGTATTCACAAACAATGTGTAGAAGGGCATAACACTGACTGCATCTGCGTCTATGGCTTTTTTTCTGTGTGCTTGCTTGGCTTCTTATTTTTTGTTTGCCTTTTCTTAAGTCGAAAAGTTTCTTTTGAAAATCATCGTCGCACTGTTGACGAGATTTTGAAAATCACTTAGAATTGTATTATACATCATGACAACTCGCCCGCCCACACAGCATTCTCCGAGAAGCAGTTTTGAATAAAAAACAAAATATAATTGTCTGCAAATCCCGTGCTCTCTATACCTGTCACTGTGTGAATTCTTCGTGTTCCCCCGAAAAAAGCCTGACTAAAGAGGGGGGAGGGGGAGATTGCAGGATATTTGTATTCTTCCCCACGCCAGAAAATTTGGATTTCTCTTCATATAATGTATGCAATGTGTAAAAAGGTGTAACAGTTAAAAAATATTATAAAATGAAATATGTAAACAGAGAAAATTATAACAAAACATATATGATAGTTCATATTCGCTTATATAATAAACAGAGTCGGGCGAGGTTATGTTTTTCATCACTTATATAGGATAGAATAAGAACTATGATCTAAATGTAATCCATTTCCTCGAGAGCAGAGTAAAAATAATTAAAAAATAAACAATTAAACATAGTTGAAATGTAGGATGAGAACTATGAGCACCATGTAGTCCATCGCTTCGGGAACAGGGTAAAAATAATTAAATTTCCAGTGGTAGTTTAGTTTTAGGTTGCTATATTTAGGATCCTTTCCTCCGAACTAAGATATTCGCAGCACCACGAAATTAAAAAGTGGTACTACCTCTAAGATTCTGAATACCACATCAATGATTATGATTAAATTTAACTTGAAATATATGGATACGGTTTTCATGAAAAGTAATACTCTAAAATTTATGAAATGAAAAAACTACCACAAAATATGTGTGATAAGATATCACAAAGTTTATCTGTTACCACACGATATATAAGCTAAAACCACCACAAAACACATATGGATTGAAAATATCACAAAATATATAAGTGTAGCGTAGAACAAAGAATAAAGAAATTCTGAGTAAAAAGTACTCCGAAGCATACAAGTAGAACATATCACAAAAGTGGGGATTTAAGAAGCATCATACCTTGTAGGAAATGTCATATACCGAGGTCAACCAAACATTTTTAGAAAGTCAATTTCATCCTACTCTCTGCCATTCTAGTATATTCTTTTATAAATATAAAGCCAGTTTTTGAAGAATTTCCATACAATCGTGGCTGATTCAAATGCCAAATCATAATATTTTATATACAACTTCTAAACATTTTCTGACAAGACTATTGTTTATTCTTTCTTATTCGATCATATAGGAAAAGAACTACAAGCAGTCATGAAGTCTATCTGTATGGGAGCGCTTGAAAAAAAAATCAAATTTCTAGTGCAGGTTGACAGTTTTAGTCTCCAGTCCCCAAACTAATGGAAATTTCACAGCACCTCTTCCCCCGATAGGATCAAAAAGGGAAGATATAGAACAGAGGCTCGGCCAAGGTGCACATCCCATAACATCCCGAATTCCATATCAATGATTTTGAAAAAGTTAAACCCGGAATATATGGATACGAATCTCGTGAAAAGCACCAAGAAAGAAGACAAAGAAAGAAACATTGTTGGCGAGCCGAGCCGGGAGGGAATTCATCTGGAGGGCTGCTGTGTCTTCCGTATTCTCTTCCCCCTAACTTTTCCGGAATTCTGATCAGTTCTCGATTCCCGTAACCACTTATTTTACATCTCGCAGGATATTCAAAAGAGATACAAGGCGGGGATTGATTTACAGCCGTCTCTGCATCAGCATTTCTCCGTACGCGCAGGAAAAGTAGACGAATGGTTTTTTCGTATTCAAAACCCCCTGAAAATGTTTCAAAACTGCGGATTACGGTGGGAAGAAGGATCATTGAGGGGACCACGGGAAATGTATTCAACAACTTTTTTCCGACTGATATGAGTAGGACGGAGTGTCAAACGCAGAGCGACTTTTATTCCTACTTTTATTCCTCTCTGTTCCATTTCTTGAAGGTGAATACTGGATATTTTGAAATTTTTCAGCTGAATATATCTGCTGCGTGTATCGAATCCTGCGGATCGAAGTGCTCGCTGCTGCGTTGCACATTTTCCCATTTGGAGAACCAGTAGAAGGATGGCTGTCATCGAATAAATATGGGATAGACTGAGGTGGTAGGGAGATCTTTAGAACAATGCTATGTAAATTGTCGAGCGAGTATGATGTAGCAAAACTTACACGTTTGTCGAATTCGCAGAAAAGGGAATAGTTAGAAAAGAAAGTTTATTTTGTGGAGAAGCTACAGTTTAATTTCCTCTTCATAGCACTGATTTATGTTTTACACCTTCGTAAAATAGCATCGCGATCTATGACAAACTCTTATCTTTATAAAGAATCGAACCATCCGTCTCCGGTTGCTCTCTATCTGTTGAGCTACTAATACCTCAGTCAGCAGGACTAGATATTGGAAATATTAAGCTATTATTCTTATTTCAACGTTACACTATCAACAGCACGCTCTTATTAAGCCATCAGTACTAAAATTGAGCTTTTATATGCAAAATTTTTCCAGTATCGGCTCAATTTTTGCTAACATTCAAACAAAATGAGGTAAATATTAACTTCCAAACCAGTTGATAACTCAAAAATTTCCCTCCTGCAGTGCAGTTTTAATATCTGAGTGTGGAGTTGAACCATCAGGATATTGCCGTCTAGATAACACTTTATTTATAGAGCTATTGAGACGACGATCTGTCAGTTATACAAGGTAGCATCAAAAAGTTCGGAGACTGTGCTGATACTTCCAACTCTGATTGGAGAGAGGGGAACTATTGGAAACAAGGGGAACAGTGCAGAGTTTTTCCCGACAATGCGTGTGAGTGAAATGTAATCGTTCGCGTTCAGCAGGTGCAATGTTTCTGTCAACGATTTCCCCAAACGCTGGCAGAATTTTATATTCGCACATTGTTCTTCAAGCGCCATTTCCATTTTCGACGAATGCGAACGACTACAGTTCACTGACACGCATTGTCTGAAAAAACACCTGCACAGCTCGCGTCACATGTGCCTCTACGCCACGGTAAAATAGTTCTCCTCTCCTCCAATCAGGGTTGGAGATATCAGCACAATCTCTGAAATTTTTGATCCTACCTTGTATAGTTAATCCTATATTATTTTATTTAAGATCTCAGATTGAAGTCTAACTTCATATCGGTAGCTCTTCCTCAATCCTCTGGATTTTTACGCAAGATGACATCCTGTTCAAAGTCAGTCTTAGTAAATTCCAAACAGTTTCATATATCATGAGGTCTTCGGTAAATTATTATTTTAGGACCATTCATGCGTTAGTTATCCACATTTGTGTTTACTTTTCATGGGAGGACAGAAACTTTAAAAAAAGAATGGTTTGAAAGACTGGTTGATCTCTACTTTTCAAAAACATATTTATTTAAAATTTAAAAATAGTCAGTTGCTGATGATGCAGACAATTTTGAGAAGTATAACTTAAACATCATTTTAAATGAAGTGTAACATTTTATACAATTGTAACAACATGAAGGTGAATTCAAAAACACAAAATATAAAATAGACCAAAACGAATAATATGAGTTGCTGAAACATAAAAATGATTACATATTGATGAGACACATAATTTTTATAAGTATTACATGAACATCCTTTTAAATAAAGGGTAATATTTGTTAAATGTAACAACATGAACATGAATTTGAAAACATAAAATAGTCCTATGAAATGTAAATATATCAATATTCTATAAAGATATTAAATTTTAAAATTTTATAGAAAAAAAAGGGAAATAATATTTACAATTAAAAACACAAGTGACTAATGAGCAAACAAATATAAAATGTGAACATTAAACCAAAAGTGAAATTCAATATACTTTTAATAACAATGAATAAATATGTATACCTTCCATGAAATCTTTTAATTAATACACTAAATACTAAATAAATAAATAAGTTTAAGAAATAGATATGGAATATATGAAGTATTACGAAAAGCTATTGCGATTACAATAAGTTGTAATAGGAATCAATTAATTAATTTTCCAAGAACTAATTGTTAGACAGAGTAACAAATAATACAAACATAAATATGATATTTCTTTGAATATACGATCATGTACAATGCAAATAAAATTACTATGAAGTGCTCTTTGAATTCTCTGTGTAAAATAACAAAAATTTCATTTGTCTGAATGTTGACGGCAAAACTGCATTTTGCATTGTAAAATACAACATCATTCTCAAGTCTTTTAGGAAAAACATATTCTCCATAAGCCTTTTAGAAACAATGTATTAGAAAGTGTATAAGCAAATTGATATAACAAAAACAAATTACTTTAATTTATTCAAATTGTAATGATAAAATACTCAGCTAAAAATTTTAAATTTTTTCACCAGTCTATTGATAATATATGAGACTAAATTTTAAATTAGATATTTTTAAGATTATTTTAAATCTTCTTTTAATATTTATATTTTCTCTAACAAAATCAGAAATTATGTATTTCTGTTGTAATTAGAGTTACAGTTTAAGCAATTTATGTATTTACTTGCTATAAAGTTAAAATCGGTGGTTCTATGTTCTACTGAGCCATTTGCATGTTGTTGTTGTTGAGACCTAGACCGTCCGACCTACCAGAAAGGTGTAAGGTAACTGTTTGGAGGGCCGGGAAGTGCCACCCAATTTAGACCGGAAACCAGTGGGGGAGGCATCCACAGGGACCGTACCCTGCTTCCCCTACCACCAACCTCTCGGAAGGACTTACGGACCCACATGTTTAACGTGATCGTACTCCGCATGCACACAGCGGCAGTTGTGGCAGCGTGCAAATCCAGCGTGCAAACCACCAGGCTACCACGCCCGAAATGTGCCAACAGCACGCGGTGTTCCCAGGTGGTCACCCACCCAAGTACTAACCGCGCCCGATGCTGCCTGACTTTGGTGATCTAACGAGAACCGGTGTTTTCAGCACGGTACGGCCGTTGGCCTATCCATTTGCATGTGAATTAGCAACACAGATTTTGCTAATATACATCCAAATATTTGACGATTAGGACATCAATTTTTTAATGTTGCATTTCATAAAAATTAATAAAACACCTATTGAGATAATTATTTTTGAGATTTCTACATCTGATAAGAAGATGATATTTGTATACCAATTTTCTTCCTTTTAATTTTTTAGGTATATATTAATTTCTGAGGAAGTCTATCAAAAAATTGTTTCTGTTAGGTTCACCTAAGATTTTCTCTCCGAGAGTTTTATTACTTATATTTTTTTTATTAATTCCTTTTTTGTTGGAGATTTAAAATGTTCTTTCCGATTTAATTCCCTTTCATTTGAAGAACTTATAAGTCATCCACTGCATATAACCTACAAACTTACACTGTGCGGACATTATTGTTAAGAATCCCTTTCACCTCGGCATTGAATCACCAACTTTCGACTAGCCAAATAACAATTCATTAAACTGCAAAAGCTATTATAGTTTCCTCTATAATCGAAGTGTAATCACAAATCCAGTATCTAGTGCTGGGAGTTTTGTGATTTCACACGTTCTGGCACTTGCCAATCACAGAGAACAATATAAAGAGCATCACTGGATCAATTTTGTTCTTAAAAGAATTCATCAGAAGTCACTAAACAATAAGTGTGCTAGTAGTAAAAAATCTGATTAATTAGTGCAGTGTTGCATGTCCTTAATTATGAGCGATAACGTCCTCAGAAGCTGATGACTAATAAAGTTAGCCGTACGACAACACATTAGTGATTGAATCTATAAAAAATTGGATCTTGAATGTCAAGTTATTCTGACTATATCTTGTAGAAAAATCCTCAACCGTTTTTTTAAGAAGGATGTAAATATATTTGTTGAAGAGGATACTTCATTATTGGACTTCTTAGGCTGCATAAGAATCCCTTAAAAAACCAGTAAAGTCGTGTACTTCTATGAACTTTCATCCATCGAGAGTAAAACAATTTTGTTTCCGAGATGGACTTTGGCGTTTTTAGATGCGAATGCTTCATTTCTAGACGCCAATTCCTAAAATTGCTAGATGCTAAATTCTTGCGAAACTCTATAGGTATCGACTGATTCAGTTAGACCGGCATCAACCTTCATAAAGATTTACATCAAATTGCACGAATGTGTAATTGTCACATTCATACTCATACAACTTACCTAAGGGAGGCTTTCTGAAAGCAAGGATAACTAAGAAACTGGTCCATGGACGCCATTGTCTGCAATAGGAGCGTGATCCTAGATTTGGGAATGGCCACTTTAAGCGGGTTCTGTGAGTATCTTAGTGTAATTTATAATTCCAAAAATTTTACTCGCTGTGAAAATTGTAACCTATAAAAATCTTTCACCGTAAACTGAAAACCAGTAATCATGGACTTGCTCAACTTCCTTCTAAAAAGCATAGGTGCCTATATTTGTTTCAAGGGCGTTATAAACCCCCTTATTTCGGCCAACAGAGCAAAGTTAGAATAGTATGCACCTTTAAAAAAAAGAGGGAGTGAACTGCAAACTGTCCCTGAATTAGGCAGTTCACTCTCAGTTTTTGTTAAGGGTGCCTAATATTCTAATTTTGCTCTTTCGGCCTGATAAAGAATCCTTGTAAGGCCCTCGAAACAATTGTAGTCACCTAACTGACATATAACTGATTTTTATAGGGAAGCTCAGTTATTTCTTGTGTGATAAGCAGCAGTTTGTTTTTAGCGTTACTAATATTCTTATTGGGAATTTCGCCCACTAGACTTTTTTAATGCAATATCTTATTATTTAAAACATTCTTAAAGATTTTGTAAATATTTCAGTTAACTTTCTACAATTGTACACTCCTATATTTTCAAACCTGTTCGACATCTTACAAAACTCATAATGCAACACTTTATTAAAAACTTCCTTCAAAAATTATTCAAGTCCTTTAACGAACACAAATTGTTTGTTCAGCGTGTTTTTTCTGCTCCGTTTTTATTTGCACTCGAATAACAAAAAATAAACAATTTATGGGGTCTCCGTGTTTTTAATGGAAGGATAATAAAATGTCAATTATTTAATCGCCGTTTCATGAGTCATTAAAGTAGGAGTTAATGATATTTTTTCGATCGATACGGGGCGAATAAAACTCTCATTGTTACCCTTCGAGGTGGAAATGCCTTTGTTCTAAAAAGTCAATAACAGGAAGGCAGTTACAAATAGGCAGATGAGTTTGCGGGCATTTATTTTCAGTGTTATTTATAGCCTTTTTTCAAATCTAATATTAAAATGTTATTTGAGAACTTTGACTTAATATTGTATTTCGAGAGATAGAACAAAAAGCAGTATTTCAGCAATCTAGAAATTGTGACAGACTCCATACGACTTTTTTATATATATTTCTTGCTCCATTGTGTTCTAAAAAATAAAATAATATAATAAAAACAAACAAAGTTGTAAAATTTTCCTGTAATTTTTGCTAGAAGATTATATGTATGTAGAGGTGGCGTGAAAGAGCACATAAGTCAAAAACCGCAAATTTGTTTTTGTAACATATTTGTTTAAAAAATTGATGACCTATGTTTTAGATACAACCAGTATCGTTTATTATCAGTGAACAGGACTTTTAAAGTAATAAATTGTACCTGAAAAATTTTATGATTTTAGAGTTCATTAACACCCTAAAATCATTGGATTCTGAACACTCCTTACAAGAGTGTAAAGGGATTGAACGAAAAAGGCATTGTGCATGCATAGATGTGAAGATCACATATTAGGAAGATGCTTTGAAATGCAATGTCGTCAAATGAAGTAAAATATATATAATTTTACAATTATAATGCAACTGCAATATGGTTTAATATTTATCTATATATATCTATAGGGTACCTATGTATATCATTTGAAAAAGTTACATTGATATTAGATAAATATTATTTTGAATTGAACAGTTATAATCCCAACATATTTTTTCAGCTCTGTGTTTTATTAAAAAAAATATGTGCTAATGATGCTCCTATAGTGAATTTTATGTGCAAATGTTGGCTGAAATTTATTCTACACTGAGTATAGTCTGGGTCGAGGCGAAGTATCGTCTACGGGATAGAACCTAATGGAACTGTATTTTCTCATACCTTCCGGGAGACGGAGAAAAGAGGGGGGGGATGGAAATTATTCTCGTACCCTCCAAAAACCCTTATATGTGACTTAGAAGTTAGATTTTTTTCTAAATTACAGTATCGACAACGGGAACTAATCTTCTGTCACAGTGAGAACATTTCTTTGTCTACATCAGAGGAAAGAAGATATGGTAGTACATTTTCATGCGGCTAATAAACGTAATGGTGCATAACGCCTTCTTGCAGCACCCGAACTCTAATCCTACTTAGCGCCAGTTATAGTTCCGACGTATTATTACTCAAACAGATTTTTTGAAATACAGCAAATTTCTAGTCACATTCTTGTTTAGACCTGAAAGTAGAATATGTATTCTTTATATTACTTTTAATACAATTTTTAGTTGTTTTAATTGGATCCTATTTTACAATTTATGGAGGATTTATGATAAGCTTAGATTGATAATATGAAGATCAACTGGCCAATGGTGGCCAAGGCACCAACCTTCACCAATTGTAGAAAACCCCTATGACAAATTCCTTGTGACAAATTCGTATGGTGATTTGGAGATTAAAGAAGAATACATTCAATATTTATTTAGTGTGTTGGTGCTTTGTAAGGTTAAGTAAGAAAATAGCAACAAAGCTACAATGTACCTGAAAGTTTAAGCACTGGCGAGCTTTGTTTTCACCTATTATTAAACTTAAGCCGGACACAGGGCAGTTCTTAAGGCATTTCGTTAAGCCTAACTCAGATACAGCTTCTTAAAAAAAGAAGATTCTCTGATATAAAGGTAATAGAATAAATATCACTACAATACAAAATAATAATAAAGGTAATTATAAAGAAACAAAATAATTTATCTATAAATATATCACATAATCTTTGCAGAATTATCACAATAAGTTAAATTTGTTTCAACAAAATTTCATAAATAGAAATTTATTGTATTTTGTTTCTTTTCTGAAGTCTGTTCTAAGTCCGTTTATAAGTTATCGAAAATATTTCTAAAAACATTTTTTCTTTGAAACTGGCAACGGATCGGTCACACAAATGAGTTTGGTGCATTCTGCAAATTTGTTAATACATATTAACTTAATAAACATTGACGACCATAGTGCAGTTCAGAGTATAGAATATTCCAGTCAAGACTGTACCAGTATACTACTAGTATTGCTTCAGTTATTATTGTTTCTCCTTAACAAATAGTCTATTGAAAAGGATAATTTCAAATATTTCATATTCGAATTATGCCAATTACATTTTGAGAACATTTTCTTCTCTGAGGAAGTGCGAATTCCAGGAAAATTACTTGTACGCAGAGTATATCACCATTTTACCATTGAACTATTATTTATTTATAACAATCATAATATAGAGTTCGTTATGAGCACGAAGAATATTTATTTACATCAATTAGCTTAGATTATATCATACTTCGCTTGATTGATCAGTTGCCAACGATTCAAAAAGGAATTAATCGAGAACAAAAACTTCTATAAAAAGGTTTTTAATTCTAATACTGATTACTTTACAGGTAAACTACACAGGATTACTATACAGGATTGCGTTACAGGATTGCATTTCACTGTTTTCTATTTTCTCGTCCCATTAAATTGATGTAATATTGATTTTAAGACTTTTAAATTAGAGAATTAAACGGAGAATTCTGTTTTAAAGTACTTTGGATACATTTCTAGAAACGACAATTTTCCCTCCTTCAGAGATTTTATATTATCAAGCCAACTGTTGAGATAAAACCAGGCTATAATAAAAAATACCAGTTTCGTTTCTTCAAAAAAGTTACAAAACACCATGTGCATTACGAACCTCATAGATTATTTTCTACGCTGTATGTCTGTATTTTTATGTAAGAACTAAACCATTAATAAACTACTAAACTCGTCTCGACTAAAGTTTTTATTCTACAATTTTAATTTCAGTTGTGCATTTTAACTTATAATTATTAGATCATATGAAAAACTATTGCGTTGCTCTATTACGAAAGCACTGTTAGTGAAAACAAAATATTATTAGAGAAAATTTGCAATTTAAACTTCCCATTCTATTTTGCAACATTTATATGAAATTAAAATGTCTGATTTTTGCATCACATGACTTTCTTTACAAATTCAAATTTATTTTCTTACTTTTTTACTTCATGATGCATTAAATTCAGTTTAATTGCAGAAAATCACATGGATACTTTTCGGATATTATATCCAATTTGCAATTTTATTGCATGTTCGTTTCATTTGGCAACTCAATGCACTTTAAGATCTTCAGCTCTCAAAATTTTCCAAAACTAAATTATATCTCGAAAACGGTTCATCCTAATATCATGGGGTTTGTATAATTCGCTGTGCTGCCAAAAATTATATAAAGAACAAGTACTTAATATATTTCAGCAATTTTAGTCATTTATTTCACATTTTTCACGACATTTACGAGCATTTCGCAAGAAAAGGTCTGTTATATTTTTCCAAATCGTGAAAAAACCTGATGAGTATCAGAATTACCCTCACGGGACGTAACTACTAAATTTGAAGAAATTCCATTAAATAGTTCTTTCACTATACAGTAAAAAAACGTCTTCAGTTCATCAAAATTAAAAGCAACTATAATCTCAAGAATGGTCCATCTTGGAGTAACGGGGTTGATCTTATTCTTTTCGTCATTAAAAACAACTTGTAAAACATGCGTTTGATACATTTGTAGTATTTTATTGTAAATCGTGACACTTTTTACGAGCCATTTCGCAAAAAAAGGCAGATCCTGTATGTTTTTGTTTTTTTCGAATAGTACCAAAATTTGACCAGCACCAAGGTAACACACAAGCAACTTATCTACCAAAGTTTGTGAAATTTAGTCTATTAGTTTCTCAGCTAGAGTGGATACATACCATTTTTGTGGACCATTTCGAAAAAAGGCAGGTTTTTTATTCCGAATTGTACCAACACCTAATCAACACCAGGGTGATCTACAAATGACTCATCCATCAAATTTTGTGAAATTCGGTCTATTAATTTTTCAGCTAGAGTGGATACAAACAATTTTTGAGGGGCCATTTTTTAAATCAAAGAAGATTTCTTTATCCCCAATCGTACCAAAATCTAATCAGTTCCAGGATAACCCATAAGTTACTTACGTATACACTTTTATGAAATTTGGTCAATTAGTTTTTGTGTTAGAGTGGATACCACATCACATTGCACAGACATACACGCAGACGCACAGACTTCAAGCTAAAAGTACATTTCTCGTGTTCTAGAGGTCCCAAAATGTGTAGATCAGTCGAAAATTCGAGTTGCGATTTTCGATATGATACCAATATTTTCCCTATATATTACCCTGTATTGCACAGAAAGTAAAAATAAGACTTTGTGACTTTAATCCAATTTGCAATATTTTGAAATCCCACTCGCTGCGCTTTGCTTCAGAAAATTTTCTCTTGAAATGTTTCTAAAGAACCTTGCTGCCCCAACCACGAAACTTCTTACTGGCCAGACGACGCTCTACCGTTGAGCTACTGATTAGGAATGGCAAACTTTTATAGTCGAAGTGGGATCTGCCTGTTTCAATAATAATTATTATATATAGTACAGTCGGCTCTCGACTTTCGCACATTCGATTTTCGCAAAATTCGCTATTTCGCATATTTTTAAAAATTCAATTTCTTAAAGCGTTTTATCGATAATGCAAAAATCGTTCGCTTCCTTGCAGTCACTCCCACGGAGTGCGGTAGCTCGCGCTCACTCACACATTGCCGCCTAGAGTAGAGGACTTTTCGGAATCGTTGTGACGTCACTAGGATTCCGAGAAAAGAACTAGTAGCAGGTTTAATCTTGCGTTAGCAAGTGATAGCTACAGTGATAGCTATCAGTGATAGCTACCTTTAAAGTGATAGCTACAGTGATAGCTACAGTGATAGCTACCTGTAAACGATATTATATGAGGATAATAATGAATCAGGCCATCAAGGCAACTGACAGGGAAGGTGGGCCTACATTAAGAAATTTTTGAAAGAACTATAATATGTGAAACCCAATAAACAATTTTGGAGACTCGTGGGCTGAAATAAAAGAGTCAACAATGAAAGGTTCCTGGAAACAATTGCGCCCACAAATGATGAGTCATTTTATAAATTCTGAAGAAACTGCGGAAACTATCACAGATGAAATAGTCAGTGTAATGAATGAACTAAACTTGGACTTCAACAACGAAGATGTTAATGAGTTGATTGAATCTCACTCAGTACCTCTGTCAAATGAATACTAAATTGAGCAACAAGAGTTAAATGAAATACACAATGAAAGTGAGGAAGAAGAAGCTTATGAAATCGTCAAGACTTTGACAATCAAAAATATGAATGAAGCCTTCATGCATCTTGATAAGTTTTTGACTATCATGGAAGAATGTGATTCCAATAGAGAACATATATCTGAAGTACTAAAGGCGATTGAGAAAGACACAGCATGTTATAGAACTCTTTATCAAGAAAAGAAAAAAAAGGGTTGTATTCAAATAGCTCTTGACAAGTTTATAAAGAAAACACCTGAAAGCACTTCAACAAACTTCGTTAACTTAATTATGTATATTGATAAATAAATATTACTATTATTGATAAATAAATGTTTTAAAATACGATTTTTGAGGGGGGGGGGGTTACATGCCTCTACTTTCGAACATTCAACATTCGCACACATTTTCAAGAACCAATTATGTGCGAAAGTCGAGGGAAGCCTGTAATTATTTCTATATATATGCAAATATAATTGTAAAAAATTTTATTGAAAACTTTCTCTCTCTAATATTCCATTTCGTTCCCGCTCCCTGGCCAAAAAGTCCTGAAAGAAACCCTGAATGAAATCTCATCCAGATATTCTTCACAGTCACTAATTCTTAAACCTCCCGTCCTTCGATAGACGCTTTCATAAGCTAAACGTGTAACTGACCACTGAGACACGGTAACTTGTTGATCGAGCGTGTCGTAAGTTCAAAAACCTTTATATGGACTAAACGTGGATGGTCTCAGTTTTCCGAGCGTGGAATCAAGAGTCACGGCAGTCACTGAAGCCGTGCACTTAAAACAAACGATTAATGATTACACAGTGGCTTCCGTTTAATTGAATCACGCTGGGGTGAGACGCTTGTGATTCAGCAAAGCGGTTGATTCAATTATAATAGGTAGAAAAATATGCTATACGCCACAATTTAGTTAACTTCTATTGCAGGGATTTCCAATCAGGATTCCATGAGGCTGAGTCCGGAAAAAAGTCCAATTTTCCACTTTTTTTTATAATTGAATTAAAACAATTAAATTATTAGGGTTTGAATGCTGTATTTTTTTCTTTGTACAAAATCGTTACAAAATACGCAATCGTTATAAATGTACCTGGTATTTATGAGAATATATATTCTTAGTTCTTCTTTGATAGAAAATTTGATGCTAAATCCAGATAGTTGACTGATCTGGATTTAGCATCAAATTCCGGAGTCAGTAAACAGAGGTCTACTAAGAATTTATCTATTTCATGAGGTTGGCTATAGATAGAGTTTAGAAGATTAACGATATGGATTCAGAATCGAATTTCGGAAGAGATATGAGGGAACCTTAAGCATTCTTCTTTCTGCTTTTCCCCTTCTAGTTCAAAAATTTGCATCAAAATATCCATTTCTCAGGATTGGCTATCTAGAGCTTAGATAATGGCTGATATGGATTCAGCAACGAAGTTCGGAAGAGATAGGGGACTCACTAAGAATTTTCTCTTCCGGTTATGGAGATATCACTTTTTGTTTTTTCGAAAATAAGTATAGCTGTATGTAATAAATGTTCAAAAGAGTATAAAAGTGTCTCATAATTCCGTCGAGTCGAAAATGAAGTGTACACACTTCTTGCCACCATATGAAGACTCTTTCATTGATACTACAGATATTGATGCATATTAATTCCTCATTAAAGTTAATAAAAATCCTTCCTCTATAAAATTAAAAGTCGAAAACCCAACTGGATCAACAACTAACATGTAATTCAGCTCAAATTAATTTCAATACTCCACACAAACCATACATTTTTAATAAGAGCACTGCCTAAGATTTCAAACCTAAGTTTAAATCAAATCCTACTTTTCTGTTTACTTTCCTTTGAAACCATGAAAGTCATCGACCTCGACGCAATCTGGATCTGTCTTTAAGAATGATGTTCTTTTTCAATAATGTCAGTAAAAAATATATATATGCAAGCTTTGATTGAAATTGTACAATCGATAACCGTTTTGCCCCTCGAAATTGAAATTGGGAGTCCCAGCCCCCAAAAACTATTTCCCTCAATTGAGGGACTTTTTATGCATCATTTAAGCTGCTGAATTGCTTTTCAACTACTGTATCAAGAAAAGTAAGTGCTGTATTATGAATCTATATGGGTATGAATAATAATATAGGTAGTATATCTTCCAGTTTAATTCTGGCACAAAATCGCATTTTGTTATTTTCAGAGTCGAATAAAGTTTATTCTATGTACAAATGTAGTGTTATGGTATACAAATATGAGATTTTCATCCAAGCTGGAATACTTCAGCACATAAATTAATTGCTTATAGCTTCAGAAGCTGGGGAGGTTATTTTATGAAATTGCTCTAACATTGACCTGTTGACTTTTTACTAATATTAACTATAATGCACATTTTTGCAACCAGGGTTAAATCTACGAGAAAACGAGGCCGAGCCAGAACTCTGAGACCGAAATTTAATGCGCTAAATATTTTGCTTCGATGATCAGAAAATTTATACAGTTTCTAAAACAACAAAGAATAATAGCAGTACGCAAGAAAATCTTAGCCAAATTATTATTTTTGGCAAAAATAATTACTGATTTTTTAAGTTGAATTAATATTACTGTAATTATATGCATCTAGGTGCTTTTTATAACATAGTAAAAAATCGTATATCATGAAAACTATGTCAAAAAGAGGAATTCAATAATTCTTCAACTAATCAGTATTGCTATAATTTTGACCACCGTTTTGAGTTTTCTTCAGCAAGGATCATACAAAAATGCACGTCGATCTATGAGCTCGACTTTTTAAAAGCCTTCCAGAAAAATTCTAGTAGTTTAGTTGATGGCTTATTTAATACTCTATTTTTGTCCTGAGTCTGGCCGAGTGCTCTGTAATGTCTTCCTATTTCATTTCTTATCCTTTTGGGGCTGTAACGTGTCGCTTTGACATTTTACTTTCCCTGCAATACATGGTAATGTATAGGGAAAGTATTGGAATCATACCGAAAATCGCAACTCGAGTTTCCGACGGATCTACACGTTTCAAGACCTCTAGAATAGGAAAAAACTATTTTTAGAGTGACGTCTGTGTGTGTGTCTGTGTGTCTGTCCGTGCAATATATGTATCCACTCTAACCCAAAAACTCATGGACCGAATTCCGTAAAATTTGGTATGTAAGTCACTTGGGTATGACCCTGGTGCTGATTAGTTTTTGGTACGATTAGGGATAAACCCGCCTGTTTTTGCGAAATGGCCCCCAAAATTTGCCTGTATCTACTCTAGCAGAAAAACTAATGAACCGAATTTCACAAAATTCGGTAGATAAGTCACTTGTGAGTTACCCTGCTGCTGATTAGATTTTGGCATGATTCGGAAAAGAAAAACCTGCCTTTTTTACGAAATGGCGCTCAAAAGTTTGATGTATCCACCCTAGCTAAAATAGTGATTGAGCAAATCTCACAAAATTTGGTAGATAAGTTACTTGTAGAATATTCTAGTGTTGATTAGATTTTGGTACGATTCGGAAAAGAAGAACCCGCCTTTTTTTAAAGAAATGGTCCACAAAAATCGCCAAAATCTAAAAAAAAGGGACTACGTATGCTTAAATGTATCAATTAAATTCTTGTTTTATACGCAATTTTTGACGAGGAAATGAATATAACACACTCCATTATGCTTTAGGACTAACCGTTCAAGATATTTGAGATTTCATGCATTTTTATTACACCGATTTCGGAAAAAATATCCAATTACCAAATAAAAACAAAAATTGAATTAAAAATGCAAATTTAGTGTTATTTGGTGCAATTAAACTCAATCTAACGAATTATTAAAGAAATAAAGAAAATGTGAATTTGAGTCTGCAGGGAAAGTCATGTGCTGCTCACATCAGATTTTTTTTCGTCTTGTTGGGATATTGTGTTTTGACTCACGCCAACAACCTGTATTACTTTTCGTTCCGGATTGGCTGGAATGTTCTTTTTGCTGTATGATTGGCTCTCTCAGGCGGACGTTTAATCCAGGATTCGGGTACATTATAAACCCCTCTATTTCTTCTATTTGTGTTTATTTCGTCTTTTTAACTTCGGATTTTTTTGTGCTCTTGAACTGACCGATATCCAGCGTATCCTCGAAACAGATACATACTGCATTATTATTTTAATATTTTATTTATTGTGTTTAAATACGTTGCTCAGGTTTTTCCTTTCCTTATCATTTGCACAAAATGTTTTAACTTATTGAATTTCTACATTAATTCATTGTTGATGGTATACACAGATTTTAAAAAGTTTCGCAGGGATCCCAGAAGCCCTCGGTTACCACCTTTCGCAAATTCGATGCAACGTTTTATCAATATTTTACATCTACGCAATGTCTTGCTTAGAAAAATTGCTGCATCTAATTTGCATGTTTCGTTTTTAATTCTAATTCAAAATCTACTTGTTTTGATCATTTATTTAATTGTTGATAGCGACTTCCTCCATGATTTGTAATATTTCAAAGCTTCATATTTTATAAAAAAAATAATTACTAAATTAACAAATAGAAACAATGGTTTAATTATATATATATATATGTATATATATATATATATATATATATATATATATATATATATATATATATATATATATATATATATATATATATATATATAAATTGAAAGATTTTAATCGAAAATTATGCATAAACTACTGTATGTACAAAAAAACCCATCTCTATCATATCTGTTACAAATGAGTAACTATAGACCAAGACTAAGGATAAAGATAGAAGGTAACATATCACTACAATGGTAAGGGGGATGAGAAGAATATTAGGATACAAAATTCACAATCAAAAGTATATAAATATAAATATAAATAAACAGAAAACACGGCAAAAATGAGAAAAGGCAAAAATAATTAGCTCAAGATAAAAGATTAAGACATAGAGAACAATCAATTGAAACTACACAAAAATGGCGGTTAATTCGAAATTGCATTCTCATCAGGACAGCCATAGAATTCGAATTAAAACTGATAGAATAGCCAGTTTCTGACAATGGCGATAGTATTTAACTATAGACACCATTGGAACTGTCTACTGGCTAGTGGAAGGAGAAAAATAAATCAATTGAATTATAAATCAGAAAAATAATACCTCCTCGAATAGAAATGTGAACTCAGCAGCATTGTTACCACGTGTAAGTTGAACAAGCGGCTGAGCATTTCACCTCACTTCGTCAATGCGAGTGGGCACCGGAATGAATACATTTGAACGATACATAATAAGTATGGTGACTTTCAAAAATAGTAATCAGTATAGGACTCAGGACAAGTGGAAAATAGTCATTCGAAAATAGTAAACAGTATTAGACTCAGGCCAAGTGGTAAGTTAGGTGATAAGAATGGGTGAATTCTCAAAATTGAGTTAGCCAATCAAAGATAAATAATGCATGTGTAAAATGATTATATATATATATATATATATATATATATATATTATTAGCAACAAACACATAAAATTCAAAGCATTTCATGAATTATACTTTAAGTTATAAACATTTTAATAGTTTAAAACAATGAAGTATATAAAACTGAGAACACTGCAGAAATGTACAATTTTAGCCCTTCAAATGTAGTTAAATATTGCCCAAAACATTTCTAACATGTGTTTTTATTATGATATCGATATAACATTTACAGGATAGAATTATTATTTATACGACATAGAATTATTATTTATAAGCAATATTTCGGCTCAAAATTTATAAGATTGATATTTTAAAAATGTTAGCAAAAACTCAATGATCCGCCCCTTTTTAAAACGAATGCAGAATCCTTTTAGATCAAATGCACTTAAAATGCCTGAACTTGCAGCCTAGGGCAATTCAAGAGAGGATATAAGTGTAAAAGAAATTTTAGGCTTTGCCTAGTTTTCACTTGCTGTCTTCAAAAACTATTACTATTAACAAATGTATTTCTATGTACAGCAATAGCAATGCTGCTAAAAGTTATGAAACTAAAGCAGCGAAATAAAAACTATTTCTTTTTGTTTTCTGTATTAACAAGCAATCTCAAAAAGTTTCTGTATTTATTACATCATTCTTGAAGGAGATAAAACATTCTTTCAACGAAGAAATCGACAACGTTCCTTTTAATGTCCCCACAGTTACACGGGAAAAAGCACCACCAAAACGAAATTACAGTTTCACCCTCAAATCAGCTTTATTAGTTCTCCCTAACACCCCCAAAGCAATAATCTTCCACTTTGCTCTTCAGAAAAAGTTCTTAACGCCCCCGCCATAATATATATCTTGATATATATCTATATATAGATATACACACACGGGGAATGGGAGGGAACACTTGATCCCCAACTGCAGGCTGATAATCGTGGCCGAATCCCAATTGTTGCTATAGAAACCGATTGCTACAGCAGCAGAAGCCTGATTGCTCAACTCGGTGAGGTGACTTGTCAATCGCTGCTGTTGTTAATCGTTGTTTTTTATTCCACATGAGTTGGGGATGTGAAAGGGAGGTTCAAAGTGCAGTGGCGTGAGGAGTGACATTTTTGGATTACGAAGGGAATTCCGAGTTTAATTATTGCTCTTTGAAAGTATGAACAGAGTTATTTTTGTAAGGAAGAGTGCAATAAGAAAAATCGTATAAAGGATATTGTTTGAACTTTCAAAGATTGCTGGATGGAAAAGGACTTTTACAAAGTGATAAAATATTAGAAACATTATTTTAAAGACTTACAAAAATATATCTTTTCCAGCTTACTAATTTGTAGAGTATTACCAGATATGACCAACATTGTAGAGGTCAATGACGTGCCAACTTTTTATCAGACAAGGTGCAATAAATAACTATTATTGTAATTCACCAACTTTTGGAACATTTATAGTATATTTTATACATGTATTTTTTAATATTTAAAGGTAAATACAACGAAGACACTTATATCCGAAAAAAACAAACTGGTAAAAAAACGCCAAGTTCTTCAACTTTAAAAAAGTGTAAGCCATTAAAATGATTGAGATGAGGAACTATTGTCAAGTTAACAAACTTCATGAGTGAAAAGTATAGAATGGAAAAGTTATTAGATGTACATATTTCGTAATAAACATGGCAAATTTACTTAATAACGATATATAGAAATGCACTATATACGCAGTTCAAGTTTTATCACCCCAACTCCTTTCAGTTCATCTAAGTTCATTGCATAAAGAAACTGTTTTAGATCAAAGAGCACCAAGTTTATTACGAAATACATTCTATAACTTATTCTCTCAACTTTTCACTCATGAGGTTTGGCCTTTTACTCATGTTGATTAAAGTGAAGAACTATTGCCAATTTTATCAAACTTCGTGAATAAAAAGTATAAAAAGAAAATTGCTTGGATGTACGTCGTAATGAATTTGGCAAATTTACATTTGCAATCCAAAAGAGTTTCTTGCTGTAATGAACACTTAAAAATGATAGAAATTAAAACTTAAACTGCGTGTATTGAATCTCCATATATCGTTATTGGGTAAATTTTTCTAGTTTATTACGAATGCTTGTCCAATAACTTTTTCTCTCTATTTTTCACTCATGAAGTTTGATGAACTTGGCAATAGTTCTTTATCTCTGTCATTTTTATGGCTGACACTTTTTATAAAGCTGAAGAACTTTATTTCACAAGTTTGTTTTTTAACGGATATTAGTTCTTTTTGAATATTTAAACACGCCTTGTGAGAGTTTTTGTATACTCATTAAGGTACCTTTAGATTAATTATTTTTAAATTTTAAATTTCTTCCTTTATAGTTTGCTACAGAATACTCAGCATACCAAATTTGAACTGTATATCTTTTGGTATAATTTTTATATTCTGTATAATTTTGATTTAAGTCAACCTATTTGATGGAAAAACTGAAAAAAAAACCTGATAAATGTGGCATATAAGAGATTTCGAATAGCCATTGAGGTTATTTAAAATTTTGATGTCAAAAATTTCTGTGTTTGAGTAGCAGTGAAATACTCAGTAGGTCGAAGTTGTGAACGAAGTATAAGACGAAGTAGTTCTATAAAGTGAAAACTTTATAGAAACACAAAATGTACTATATTTGACGCATTGATACAAAAATTGGCTGGGACAAAAATCGCCAAATTAATAAAATTATGCCTAACTGTCACAAAATTCAAAAATCAATGTTCGACTTTTTTTTTTTTTTTTTTTTTTTTTTAGTTTCTGAGAAACAAGTGGGGTGATAAAGCCACTTGATGCCTCATGTAAAAAATGTCAGTTAGAACCTTCAACAGTGTACGTTACATTTTTGAACAGACCCTGGATCTTTCGCGCACATTAAATTACTTTATTCTTAACTATACCCACTTGAAGGAAGTTTATGGTAGTATCAGTAGAATGGGATGTGTTCAGGCCACGTTTTTGACGATAAACAAAGGAAGCAAATGTTGGGGACCCACAAAGCTCTGGAAACCTATCTTCTTGGCTCAATGTAGCTTTTCTTTTATTATGCAAGTTTTATGGGGTACCCTAGAATTTACTTTTTCTTGGGGCCCCGGCGAGATTTACGACGGCCCTATATGCATGGGTTTGGGTTGTGCATATTGTGTATTTGAAATGTGCTAGAATTTTCATCGGAAAATTCAAAAATTGTCTACCGTACAGTTTACAAATTAGTTGTACGAAGGTAAAAAGGGGAAAATGACTAGTGGCTGTACGATTTAAGCGGAAGGACTGGCAGACTTCCACTTCCTGCTTTCGAAATCTCTACTGGTAAATGAGGTTCTTCTCGTCTTCCTAATTTTGGCATTTTGCAATTGTTCGTTTTTTATAGTTATACAGTATCTATTTCCTTAGCATAAATATACGTTTCACATTTAAAGTTATTATGTCCAAAAGATTTCTATTAAACCACTTTATTTTTAATTAATATCTCTAATCAGGTTAGCTTTCTGTCAGGTTAGCAGGTGCAAAAGAAAATGCATCGCGAGTTGCTTGTAATATATTAATAATTTATATTTCCTCCGAGGGGGGGGGGTCATATATTTCGAAGAGATTAAGTAATTTCCATGGAATTTAGTGTATTTATTTTTAATCGGTGGCAACCGTAGGTCTATTGATTTTCAATGAGATCGAGTTGAATGGAAGCGTTTGTTTCGTTAATAATTTGTATTGTTAATAATAAAATAATAATAAAAATAATAATAAAAATGTAATAATAAAAAATTTGTATCGTTGTCCCAAAATATCGAAATAATAGATAAAATATTATAAATTTTTGCGAGCACTATATTTTTTTCGTTCTTATAATGATACTAGAAAATGTACGGGCATTTTCAGAGAGCTAAAGCAGGGCACTTACATAAAATAAAAAAATGAATAAATTTTATTCGTATAAATAAGAGTGGCAATTGCATATTACAATTTAAATCTTCATTTCACCAATCTCGGCATAATTAGACCAATTTATATATTCGGCACTGCAAAATAAGTATCCACTACTTAAATAATACAGATACAGATAACATCATACTCCACATTTCTCAAAACTCAAAATCCCAAGTATCTCAACAGGATAACTCCGGAGTCCGGAAGGGAGAAGATTAACAACACCCGCTTTCACATCAACAAAATGAATTTGTATCTTCTCCAGTACTTGAGAGTGGTAGAACCTTCAACTCTGCATCTCATCTCGATAGGTTAATTGGTCCGCTGACTGCTAGGTTCATCAAAGACATGGCTGGGTTTATAAATCTATAATTAATCACCGGATGGGTTTATGAAATTATTTTTTTCTAGAGTAGTCTGGGATATATTTAGGAACTGATGTTAAAATATGAACGGAGCTGCATGTCAAATATTGTATAGCGTAATACAAAAAATTGATGTGGTTTGGAACTCACTAAAAGTATATGTATTTCTAAAAAATTCATTAAAATGTGTCTATTTATCCCATGGGCTCCGTTTAAAGTTTGTCTAAAAGAGACTCTTTCGATCTTTCCGTGGTGTCAAGATAAAAACTTTGTGATGATATTTTAGATCCCTAAAGATATTTGTATAAATATCAGCCTAAATCAGGGGAAACATAAAATAAACAGAAAACTAATTCGAAATTTAAAAATATAATGCCCATGTGCACCTTTGTACGTCGAGAAGTGCCTGTGCACCAAATTTTGAGATCGTACAACACAGACATACATTGTTCTTTATTACGTGAGACTAGAACGAATTATCCGGCGTTACCAGGATCCTACACAGTTGCTCGCAACGTAAATAACACATATACCACTCAATTTCCAAATAGCCCGTTTAGAACTAAAATATTCTCATTCTCCGGTTTTTGTTTTCATACGCCCAGAAAATTGTACAACGCAACTCTCCTTTGCAACAAACAAGACTTCAGTTGTGGCATCACTCTTTCAGAAGAGAATCTTCTCTCTTCATTTTCCCCACCTGATCGATGCGAAATCATCTTCCAATTTTCCAACTGTCCAATTAAAAATTCATAGAGAATTCAGAAATTGAGCAATTACATTTTTATTAGAATGCAAATATATCACTCCATATTCCGGCCAAAGATTAGAATCGTTTGAATGTTAAATTCTCTGATGGAAGAAAATAAACTTATAATTAAATAAAATGCACATATTTTTATGTGTTTAAAAGAAGAAAAAATGCTCTACGGATTTGATTCAAAGCTCCGTTGAAATAAAGTTCTTTGATCTTTCTAATAGTGTCAAGGCGGAATATTTGTAATACTTTCAATCGCTAGGGAACCGAATTATATAAAAATTGCTCAAAATTGAAATCCATCTTAAAATAGCAAAGATGAGAGTACAAATTAAAAAAGAAAACTCCGCGATATCTTGAAACTTATGACAATACCATCTATGACAATACCAAAATTCTTAGTTTTAGTACGCTTAAGTTTTCCACTACACGATCAAAAGACAAACAACTGCGAGTAGAACAAATAGAACAACAAATACAACAAATAGATCACAGCACTTTAATTTGCATATACGAGAATGTCGAGTGCAGCTCCTCACTCCGGATATTTAAGCTCAACATTAAACTCTTCTTACATCCCAAACTTCTAACAGTCCTTAAACTTTAACACAACCATCACCATCTAAATATAAATTAATTTTCCACCCAATCTAAATAGCCCGAGCATTAAAAGCCATTCTCACCCCCGCAAAGTGTGCTTTTTTTTCCCTCCAAGTTTCCTGCCGCTGAATAGTGCTGCCTGTTGAGCGTTGACACATTGAAATACATAAATGTTTTAAAAAGCGACTGAAGTTGGGGAGCGACGCTTCTGAAGATCTTTTTTATTCGTGCCGTCCTCGGCATCTGTCTGGCCGCTGATTTATGGGTCCTACACGCTGTTGTTTTTCCGAGAAATTCAGGAGAGATTTTGAAATGTCAGCCGGAATACAACCAGACAACAAATCTACAGCTTGCCTTATGAATCATCCGCACTGTATTAATCATGCAAGGGTGATATATTCGGAGATATTTAACTCATTCAAGGGAAGACTTAGATCATTTTAATACATACAACGGCTTCTCAACCTATTAAAATATCTAAGATAGTTCAGTTACAACTTTAAACGATGCGGCTCTGGATCTCATCTTTCATCAGGAGTAATGCAACAGATCTACAGCTTGCCATATGCATCATCCACAGAGTAATAATAATACAATATTCAGAGAGATTTAACTCATTCAAGGGTAAACGTAGATCATTTCAGTACATACAAAGGATTCTCCACATGTTCAAATTTTTAAGATAGATTAGTTACAACTTTAAATGATATGGCTCTGGATCTCATTTTTTATCAGGAATGATGCAACAGACAAGAAATCTACGGCTTGTCATATGAATTATTCGCAGATTTTTAATCATTTAAGAAGAGTGAATCATTTAATCATTTAAGAGTTCGACGAGCGTTAACATGTTCATAGGAGGACTCAGATAATTTTAAATCAGACCCAAACGCTTCTCAAGATGTCAAAATCTTTAAATTAGAGAGTTAAACTTTAAATAATTCTTTGATTTACACTTTCTTTCATCAGGATTGATGTAGTATAAGGAACAGACAACAGGCAACACATCTACAGCTTGCCATATGAATCACCCACAGAGTAATAATCATGCAAGGGTGATATATGCCGAGAGAGTAGCTCATTCAGTTGAAGACTTAAATAACTTTAATCAGACAAAATAATTCTCAAGATATTAAAATCTTTAATGTGTGTTATTCAATGATACTTTGATGAACATTTTCTTTCATCAAGAATGATGTACCAGACAAGAGAAAAAAAAATTACATCTTCCCATATGAATTATATGCAGAGTTATAATCATGCAAGGGTGACATATTCGAAAAATATATTTCTGTTAAAATTTTTTAAGATAATTTAGTTACAACTTTAAACGATACGGTTCTGGATCTCATCTTTCAACAGGGGTGATGCAAATAGACAACATACAAAAAATCTACAGCTTGCCCACATTCTGGGGAAGACTTAAATAACTTTAATATAGACAAAAACTCCTCAAGATATTAAAATCTTTAAAGTAGGGTATTTAGCTTTCAACGATATCGTGCTGGACATTTTCTATTATCAGATATGGTGTTCCAAGACAACAAACAACAAATCTACAGATTTCCACATCAGTCATCCGCAATATATTAATCGCATAAGGATGATATATATATATATATATATATATATATTCGGAGATGGTTAACTCATTCATAAAAAAAACTTATATCATTTTAATTCAGACTAAAATCTTTGCAAGATGATAAAATAGTTGAAATAGAGTATCAAACTTTAAAGAAATCATGCTGGACATTTTTCTTTATCAAGAATGATGTAGCATGCAACAAATTTGAAGCTTGCGTATGGATCATTCAGGGGGTGTAATTTTCGGAGAGGGTTAAATTTTTTGCCTGCAGACTTGAATAATTTCAATAAAAACCCAAAGCTTCTCAAGATATCAAACTCTTAAAGTATATTATCTAAATTTAAACAATATCAAAACAGGCATTTATTTTCTTATATCCTTAAATTGCATGTTCTCAACTGCTACTAATTTACCATAAGCACCAGTCCTTTTTAATGAATATTGTAAAAACTATTTACTCAAAGGAAAATCTAAACTCTGCCAACGCTCAATTTATTATGTTACTGAGATTATTATCGTGTCTTCTATTTTAGAAATGAAACCTACTTCTCCATCCTTCAAATTGAAGTGCAGCATTTTATTTGTACAATCACCCGATTCTTCTACTTTTTTAATACAAGCTAGCATTCTGTTCGACAGTACGCTCTTTAAATTGAAACCTCTGTCATAAATCATTGTATCTTGGAAAAATTCCCATTTCAGTGTTATTCCATCTTTAGTCATCCGCTGCATACATCTAACTTGCAAGATTAAATTATTCGGCTACAATTTTAAGTGCACTTGTCTCAGCAGAGAATCGAACCGCCGATTTGCGATTGTACAGACGATCCACTGATATACTGAGATAATTATATTTGCTTCTATTGTTATAGGTAACACTTTAACATACGCGAAAAAGCTTTTAAATCCCTATTAAATAAAACTCAAGAAGAAAATTGTCTTATTGCCAATTCAGCAAATACCAGAATTACATTCAGAATAGATTTGTAATATGAAACATAACATTATACATAACAGACTTTTCTCCTGGTAACAAATTACAGTAAACTTTACAGAATACCATCAGATTATTTAATCCTTAATTGAATCTAATCCAATCAATTTTATTACAGGTTCGCATTGCCAAAGAAGTCTTTTAAGGCCTAACAAACAGTAGCGTATCCATCTTTATTAAAATGTCCATACAATCCCATCTACCCATCCATCGCGCTAGCCTTCATTCTGCACATAACCTCGATAATGTCCTACTACGTAATATACACAGACAAGACCTATTATTCTAATGGACATTTTAATAAGAGCCTTAGTCAGAGGCAGACTGGGATTATTGTCTTGTCCCAACAATATTCATTTTTTACGGGTCCTGATCATATTTTTACTTTCCCTGCAATACATGGTAATGTATAGGGAAAGTATTGGAATCATGCCGAAAATCACAACTCGAGTTTTCGACGGATCTACACGTTTCGAGACCCCTAGAATACGAAAAAACCATTTTTAGCGTGACGTCTGTGCGTGTGTCTGTGTGTCTGTCTGTCTGTCTGTCTGTCTGTCTGTCTGTCTGTGTGTCTGTCTGTGTGTCTGTCTGTCTGTCTGTGCAGATTTTGTATCCACTGTAACTAAAAAACTAATCGACCGAATTTCACAAAATTTGGTAGGTAAGTCACTTGTGGCCGGGGCTAGTGCTGATTAGTTTTGGGTACGATTCGGAATAAAAGAACCCGCCTTTTTTTGCGAAATGGCCCGCAAAAGCTTGTATCCACTCTAGCTGAAAAACTAATGAACCGAATTTCACAAAATTCGGTAGATGAGTCACGTATAGGTCACTCTGGTGCTGATTAGATTTTGGTACGATTCGGAAAAAAATAACCTGCCTTTTTTTGCAAAACGGCCCGCAAAAATCTTCAAAATCTAAACTAAAGAACTTGGTATACTTAGATATATCCATTAAATGCCCGTTTAATACGTAATGTTTAACGACGAAAAGAATAAGACCAACCCCATTACACTAGGACTAGCCGTTCTCGAGATATTTTAGTTTTTCGTACTTTCCCTACGCCACCATTGAAAATAAGCCCGGTTATTTTTACTTTCCCTGCAATACATGGTAATGTATAGGGAAAGTATTGGAATCATGCCGAAAATCACAACTCGAGTTTTCGACGGATCTACACGTTTCGAGACCCCTAGAATACGAAAAAACCATTTTTAGCGTGACGTCTGTGCGTGTGTCTGTGTGTCTGTCTGTCTGTCTGTCTGTCTGTCTGTCTGTCTGTGTGTCTGTCTGTGTGTCTGTCTGTCTGTCTGTGCAGATTTTGTATCCACTGTAACTAAAAAACTAATCGACCGAATTTCACAAAATTTGGTAGGTAAGTCACTTGTGGCCGGGGCTAGTGCTGATTAGTTTTGGGTACGATTCGGAATAAAAGAACCCGCCTTTTTTTGCGAAATGGCCCGCAAAAGCTTGTATCCACTCTAGCTGAAAAACTAATGAACCGAATTTCACAAAATTCGGTAGATGAGTCACGTATAGGTCACTCTGGTGCTGATTAGATTTTGGTACGATTCGGAAAAAAATAACCTGCCTTTTTTTGCAAAACGGCCCGCAAAAATCTTCAAAATCTAAACTAAAGAACTTGGTATACTTAGATATATCCATTAAATGCCCGTTTAATACGTAATGTTTAACGACGAAAAGAATAAGACCAACCCCATTACACTAGGACTAGCCGTTCTCGAGATATTTTAGTTTTTCGTACTTTCCCTACGCCACCATTGAAAATAAGCCCGGTTACCGAATGAGAACGAAATTTGAATTAAAAGTGAATTACATTTAATTGAAATAAATAGAACGTGGATATAAGTTTGCAGGGAAAGTCATGTGCTGTCCACATCAGATTTTTATTTATGCATTTACCTTATTTACGTTTACTTTTTTTCTTCATTACACAAAGTATTCTGCTATTTTTCAATTAAATGTCGTATTTAGACTTAGAAATGAAAGATTGTGCTGCTTATATTTTTATAATGAACAGCTTTTGTGCTTCTCATTTACTATTTTATTAAAGAAATTGTGTTAAATAATTTTTCACGAAGTATTTATTTATTTATTTATTTATTTATTTTAATAGTAGCCAATCTGCTCTACTATGTGGGATAAAGTGATCATTTAATTGTACTATATTCATTTACTTCATATAGGATATACTATAATAAAGAATTAAATTCATGCAAATAAAGAATACTAATAAAGAATTAAATTCATGCAAAAACATAAATCTATATAAATTATAATATTGGGTAAAAGTATTAATTTAATTTTTTTAAACTATTTAGTATTTTCTTAAACGGATTAATAGTTCTCACTTTACGTACCTTTCTCCTATATATTTTTGCGTGAAGTTATGTTATGTATCATCATCATCAACAGCACTCATCGTGCCATGGCACGATGAGTGTTGGCCTTCACTTTGCCTTCAGGCCTTCACCTAGGTCTTCAGTTTGCATAGCCACCCTGATTGATCCTGTGCCGCAGTCCTTAATTCTGACCAGCTCGCCCATCTCATCAGATTTCTCTCTTGTTCTAATTGTCTCCTCCCAGTTAGCTTGGGTCGACCTCCAGATATTTTTCCTTCGGGCGCCCAAGTAAGTGCCACAGCAGGGATGTTATACTATGGCATTCTTAAGACATGTCTAATCCATTTCCATCTATAGTTTTTTATTTCCATCTCTATTGAGTTCTGTCCAGTACTCTTGTAGAGTTCGGTGTTAGTAATAACATGAGGCCAAAATACTCCCAAAATTTTCCTCAGATATTTAGTCTGCCAGGCATTCAACTTGTTAATTTCCATGTTTCGGCTCCATACAATAAAGCGCTCTTCATATGTTATGTATATATATGTATATATGTATATATAATATCCTATCCATACTTTTCAAAATATATCTTTTTGACAAAATGCAAATGATTATGCAATGCACTAAAATAATATTAAATATTAAAAATTTCCCGGTATCCCACACAAAAATTTAGAGAAAATATAAATTTGTAAGCAAGATGAACCATCTCGATCAACACTGATAACAAAATATGTTTTTATAGATGAATCTGGAAATTCCCCTCTTACCTCATTATTTTCTCTAAGATCAAGCCGATCTGATGTGGACAGCACATGACTTTCCCTGCAAACTTATATCCACGTTCTATTTATTTCAATTAAATGTAATTCACTTTTAATTCAAATTTCGTTCTCATTCGGTAACCGGGCTTATTTTCAATGGTGGCGTAGGGAAAGTACGTTCGGTAACCGGGCTTATTTTCAATGGTGGCGTAGGGAAAGTACGAAAAACTAAAATATCTCGAGAACGGCTAGTCCTAGTGTAATGGGGTTGGTCTTATTCTTTTCGTCGTTAAACATTACGTATTAAACGGGCATTTAATGGATATATCTAAGTATACCAAGTTCTTTAGTTTAGATTTTGAAGATTTTTGCGGGCCGTTTTGCAAAAAAAGGCAGGTTATTTTTTTCCGAATCGTACCAAAATCTAATCAGCACCAGAGTGACCTATACGTGACTCATCTACCGAATTTTGTGAAATTCGGTTCATTAGTTTTTCAGCTAGAGTGGATACAAGCTTTTGCGGGCCATTTCGCAAAAAAAGGCGGGTTCTTTTATTCCGAATCGTACCCAAAACTAATCAGCACTAGCCCCGGCCACAAGTGACTTACCTACCAAATTTTGTGAAATTCGGTCGATTAGTTTTTTAGTTACAGTGGATACAAAATCTGCACAGACAGACAGACAGACACACAGACAGACACACAGACAGACAGACAGACAGACAGACAGACAGACAGACACACAGACACACGCACAGACGTCACGCTAAAAATGGTTTTTTCGTATTCTAGGGGTCTCGAAACGTGTAGATCCGTCGAAAACTCGAGTTGTGATTTTCGGCATGATTCCAATACTTTCCCTATACATTACCATGTATTGCAGGGAAAGTAAACCTCCAGATATTTTTCCTTCGGGCGCCCAAGTAAGTGCCACAGCAGGGATGTTATACTATGGCATTCTTAAGACATGTCTAATCCATTTCCATCTATAGTTTTTTATTTCCATCTCTATTGAGTTCTGTCCAGTACTCTTGTAGAGTTCGGTGTTAGTAATAACATGAGGCCAAAATACTCCCAAAATTTTCCTCAGATATTTAGTCTGCCAGGCATTCAACTTGTTAATTTCCATGTTTCGGCTCCATACAATAAAGCGCTCTTCATATGTTATGTATATATATGTATATATGTATATATAATATCCTATCCATACTTTTCAAAATATATCTTTTTGACAAAATGCAAATGATTATGCAATGCACTAAAATAATATTAAATATTAAAAATTTCCCGGTATCCCACACAAAAATTTAGAGAAAATATAAATTTGTAAGCAAGATGAACCATCTCGATCAACACTGATAACAAAATATGTTTTTATAGATGAATCTGGAAATTCCCCTCTTACCTCATTATTTTCTCTAAGATCAAGCCGATCTGATGTGGACAGCACATGACTTTCCCTGCAAACTTATATCCACGTTCTATTTATTTCAATTAAATGTAATTCACTTTTAATTCAAATTTCGTTCTCATTCGGTAACCGGGCTTATTTTCAATGGTGGCGTAGGGAAAGTACGAAAAACTAAAATATCTCGAGAACGGCTAGTCCTAGTGTAATGGGGTTGGTCTTATTCTTTTCGTCGTTAAACATTACGTATTAAACGGGCATTTAATGGATATATCTAAGTATACCAAGTTCTTTAGTTTAGATTTTGAAGATTTTTGCGGGCCGTTTTGCAAAAAAAGGCAGGTTATTTTTTTCCGAATCGTACCAAAATCTAATCAGCACCAGAGTGACCTATACGTGACTCATCTACCGAATTTTGTGAAATTCGGTTCATTAGTTTTTCAGCTAGAGTGGATACAAGCTTTTGCGGGCCATTTCGCAAAAAAAGGCGGGTTCTTTTATTCCGAATCGTACCCAAAACTAATCAGCACTAGCCCCGGCCACAAGTGACTTACCTACCAAATTTTGTGAAATTCGGTCGATTAGTTTTTTAGTTACAGTGGATACAAAATCTGCACAGACAGACAGACAGACACACAGACAGACACACAGACAGACAGACAGACAGACAGACAGACAGACAGACACACAGACACACGCACAGACGTCACGCTAAAAATGGTTTTTTCGTATTCTAGGGGTCTCGAAACGTGTAGATCCGTCGAAAACTCGAGTTGTGATTTTCGGCATGATTCCAATACTTTCCCTATACATTACCATGTATTGCAGGGAAAGTAATTATTTATGCATTTACCTTATTTACGTTTACTTTTTTTCTTCATTACACAAAGTATTCTGCTATTTTTCAATTAAATGTCGTATTTAGACTTAGAAATGAAAGATTGTGCTGCTTATATTTTTATAATGAACAGCTTTTGTGCTTCTCATTTACTATTTTATTAAAGAAATTGTGTTAAATAATTTTTCACGAAGTATTTATTTATTTATTTATTTATTTATTTTAATAGTAGCCAATCTGCTCTACTATGTGGGATAAAGTGATCATTTAATTGTACTATATTCATTTACTTCATATAGGATATACTATAATAAAGAATTAAATTCATGCAAATAAAGAATACTAATAAAGAATTAAATTCATGCAAAAACATAAATCTATATAAATTATAATATTGGGTAAAAGTATTAATTTAATTTTTTTAAACTATTTAGTATTTTCTTAAACGGATTAATAGTTCTCACTTTACGTACCTTTCTCCTATATATTTTTGCGTGAAGTTATGTTATGTATCATCATCATCAACAGCACTCATCGTGCCATGGCACGATGAGTGTTGGCCTTCACTTTGCCTTCAGGCCTTCACCTAGGTCTTCAGTTTGCATAGCCACCCTGATTGATCCTGTGCCGCAGTCCTTAATTCTGACCAGCTCGCCCATCTCATCAGATTTCTCTCTTGTTCTAATTGTCTCCTCCCAGTTAGCTTGGGTCGACCTCCAGATATTTTTCCTTCGGGCGCCCAAGTAAGTGCCACAGCAGGGATGTTATACTATGGCATTCTTAAGACATGTCTAATCCATTTCCATCTATAGTTTTTTATTTCCATCTCTATTGAGTTCTGTCCAGTACTCTTGTAGAGTTCGGTGTTAGTAATAACATGAGGCCAAAATACTCCCAAAATTTTCCTCAGATATTTAGTCTGCCAGGCATTCAACTTGTTAATTTCCATGTTTCGGCTCCATACAATAAAGCGCTCTTCATATGTTATGTATATATATGTATATATGTATATATAATATCCTATCCATACTTTTCAAAATATATCTTTTTGACAAAATGCAAATGATTATGCAATGCACTAAAATAATATTAAATATTAAAAATTTCCCGGTATCCCACACAAAAATTTAGAGAAAATATAAATTTGTAAGCAAGATGAACCATCTCGATCAACACTGATAACAAAATATGTTTTTATAGATGAATCTGGAAATTCCCCTCTTACCTCATTATTTTCTCTAAGATCAAGCCGATCGTTATTGCTCCCTTTTCTTTTTTATTCCGTTGTCGGAATGGCAACACATATCCTCCCCGATCACATTTGACAGTGACGACGAAACTTCACATTACTACCGTATCGACAGTGACCTATGATATACTATACCCGTTTTATGGCAAGCACGCTGATTTATGCGTGGACGTCAACGAAGAAACCGTAAACTGTTTTTGCTATTCTTTTTCGGAATATTTTCTCGAATGAAAGTGGGTATTTTTTTTTATTTTTCTTTCCTCTTTCCAAGTAAAATTTAATTTAAACATTTATTTGTGCATATTTTTTTTCAGGAATTTAATTCATTATTAAAATGATTCTTATTTACTACTAGCAGCATACCCGTTCTTTGTACGGAGTATATAATATAAAGAAACTTATAATTCGCAACCATGTGCACATTCTGTTAAAATATTAAATTTATTGCTCCTGAAGGGAAGTTTAAGTATATCTGTTCTCACTATGCAAAATTATCTTCACGGGCAGATCTGAAGAATAAAACATTCTGGCCCCTTTGTAAACAAATTTACAAAACAAAAAAAGAAATTGAATCAATATATGCAACCCCGTACTACTTATATTGTCGCAGATTAGAAAATATGCCAGTGTGTTAGTAGAAGATTACCCGTATTACAATATGAGTCTCAAAAATCTTTGCCAAAATAAAAGAGATGACGTAATAAATTGAAAATATCAATAAGCCCCGTACTCTTTATACCAGAAGATCGTAATTGATACCAATATATGCCAATATATATCAAAACATTTGCCAATATACCTGTACTACTTATATTCTCGTAGATTGGAAGATATACCCGTGTATTTGTAGAAGATTACTCGTACAAGATATACCCGTGTATTTGTAGAAGATTACTCGTACAACGTACAATATATGAGTTTAAACAATTTTTGTCATAATAAAACATTTGCATAATAACTTGAAAATATCAATAATCCCTGAATCAATAATTCCCGAAAATATCAATAATAATAACGTTTAAACCTGAAGACCGTAATTGATATTTTGCAGTCAAAAATGCTATAAGAAAAATCAAATTGTTCTTTTCTAAAATATATTTTTACATCCATTTATTTATTATTCAAATCCAAAAAATAATAATTAAAATAAACATATAGATTTAACTTAATTGCGTTTCTGAGCAACATGATATAAGATAGAATCTTCCTCATAAACTGCGAAATTAAATAACCATTTTGATTTTTTTATACTTTTCATTGTTCAGTAAATGCTTGTGAAATATAACCATGGAGATACATTGTCCATTTAAATTCACGTTTCAAACAATTCATGTTTTCAGATAGTGACTAATTTGCGCAAAAAATCCTCCATCAAACTCAGAAATAAAGTTTTAATTCAAGTGGACGTTTTAAACAAACGATTTTCATCCTTTCCGTTTGGATAAACCACGGAGTTAGAGAGTAGAACTGCAAGGAAAAAGTTCCCTTTTTTATTAATATCTCGACAACCCCTGATCTTAAAAAACCGAAACTTGGATCAAATTTATGGGAGCCTATTTCAAGGCTGCCCACCAAATTTCATTAAATTCGCTTCAGTCGTTCTCTCGTGATGATGCGACAAATGAAAGTTTCGTTTTTTAGTAATATCTCGAGAACCACTGACCGTAGAAACTCCAAACATAAACTAAATTTTAAGTGGGGCTATTTCCAGGCTACCCACCAAATTTCATCAAATTCGGTTCAGCCGTTCTCCTGTGATGATGGAACAAACAGACAGACAGAGAGATTTTCAATTTTATTTATATAGATATGGACTGCAGAAGATGTAGTCTGGGTCTTGGAAATATAAGGGTTACAACAAATTGCTGCTTACAGTACTGAATTTCATTTCCCGATATGAAACCTGTGAAAAATTAATGTTAATTTTGTTGTCAATGGGAAGAGAGAGGTGCAGGATGTTTTAACCCCCCCCCCCTCCCCCAAAGAGCTTTTTTTCCGCCAAACTTATCCAGCAATTCGCTCTGTGTTTAGACTTATCAATGAATCGTGTTATTGGGAAAATCACTACCGTGTACGAATCAGGTTCGCTTGTAAACAAAACATCATATTTCTATGTAGAGTGGTGAAAGAAATATAGTTTGTCCTTTTCAGAGGGGACTACCTACTGAAACACCCTGTGTAACTCCAATTTAACATTAAGTTTACAATTTTCGACAGCATATTTGGAACTGCTATTATATAGTGTAGTTCCATTTTTATCGAATTAAGTAGCATCCAATAATATATCAAAATATTTTATAATATAATAATGATAAATGTTAGAATTAAATGTGTAACTCAAACAATCCTCCTTACTCCTGGTAAAACATTTTACAAGGTAACTATATAAGCAAAATATCGATCAACACCAAAGAAACGATGTTAAAATCATCCCACATAATTTCATTTTAGTGATGGCTGATAGTCTTTACTTCTCTTTTTGTTTCTTTAGTCGAAACACCAACATCCATTTTATCCGACACCATTTGACATTAGTGTCAAAACACTGAAATTAGAACATTCATTACCATATGAAAAGGGACGTGCGAGAAGTTATGCTCTGTGACGCCCTTAATTTATGTTAGGATAATATAAAAAACACATAATTTGTATTGTTCTTTTCTACGAAAACCTCAAAGGCAAGTATTCTTTTCATATAAAAGTAGGTTTTGAAGAAGAAATTAATTGTTTATTTTTTAAATGATTTATATTTTTATATTTTTCATTTCACTTCAATTTCCCATAATATATCATCTAAATTTTCAATATAAGTGATACATTATGCAAAATTCAAGCGAAAGAAAAATATTGTATATTTTGTGTACATAATGACAAGATTATATATATATAAATATATACATATATATATATATATATATATATATATATATATATATATATATATATATATATATATATATACAGGGTGTCCCAAAAAGATTGAAACGCGCTTTAATTCTTTACCTGTTGGAGATAAGTGGGTAATGTAAATTGCAAAAATGTTGAAAATAAGGTAGGAAATAAGACTACGTTAATGAAATAGTCCTCCTATTCATTTTCAAAAAGTTACACATCTTAAATTTTTATGACCCCCTTAGACAAATTTGGTCCATCAGAAAATTTCTATTTTTAATGCAACAAGATCATTAAAAAAAAACCCGCATATTTGTATCTTTAAAATTGAGCGAGTTATATTTAGTTGAAGATTGAACATTGTAAATGGGGACCATATATCAAATAAGAAATGTAAATTTGTGACATATCACAAAGAAGATAAAACTGGATGATAATACATAAGAGACATTTTTGCGAAATCCGCGTAGGCTCACGATGCAATCACGGATTCTTAATTACTTTTCAATAACTAAGTACTTTTTCAATAATTAAGTACTTTTAAGTACTTTTATTTTTACCTAAACAATTTCCATCGTCAATTTGTTTATGATCCCTATTTTCACTGACGAAACAGCCTTTCACATGGTACTCAAAATGGGCATAAGTCAGATTTTTTTCCTTTATTCAGTGGATTTTAAAGATTCAGATATGCGTTTTTTTTAATAGTCTTGTTGTATTAAAAATAAAAGTTTTCCGATTGACCAAATTTGTCTAAGGGGGTCGTATAAAAATTTAAAATGAACTTTTTTTTAAAATTAATGGGAGGACTATTTCATTAACGTAGTCTTATTTCCTACCTTACTTTCAACATTTTTGCAATTTACATTGCCCACTTATCACCAACAGGTAAAGAATTAAAGAGCGTGTCAATGTTTTTGGAACACCCTGTATTAATTGTAATATATATATATATATATATATATATATATATATGTGTGTGTGTGTGTGTATATGTATAAGGTAACAAGATATGAATACATTTATTCTTATATCAACATAAAGATAACAGCTTAAATGAATACATATTACTTTTCTACTTAATATCCATACTTAGCCTGGCATTTATTTCATTGGTGCATCAAGGCATGGGTCCCAGATCTGAAGATGTGATATTCCGCAGCCAAGACATTATATGTTGCTGAACTCGGTTGTCGGTTACAAATCGCTTTCCAGCCAGGTGCTTTTTCAAAGGTCCGAAGAGGCGAGAATCGTTAAATGGCATGTCATTACATTTAATTGAAATAAATAGAACGTGGATATAAGTTTGCAGGGAAAGTCATGTGCTGTCCACATCAGATTTTTACTTTCCCTGCAATACATGGTAATGTATAGGAAAAGTATTGGAATCATGTCGAAAATCGCAACCCGAGTTTTCGACGGATCTACACGTTTCGAGGCCTCTAGAATACGAAATAACCATTTTTAGCGTGACGTCTGTGTGTGTGTGTCTGTGTGTCTGTCTGTCTGTACAGATTTTGTATCCACTCTAACTAAAAAACTAATACACCGAATTTCACAAAATTTTGTAGATAAGTCACTTGTGGGCGGGTCTGGTGCTGATTAGTTTTGGGTACGATTCGGGATAAAAGAACCCGCCTTTTTTGCGAAAAGGCCCGCAAAAGCTTGTATCCACTCCAGCTAAAAAACTAATGAACCAAATTTCACAAAATTCGGTAGATGAGTCACGTATACGTCACCCTAGTGCTGATTAGATTTTGGTACGATTCAGAAAAAAATAACCTGCTCTTTTTTGCAGAATAGCCCGCAAAAATTGTCAAAATCTAAACTAAAAGCTACGTATGCTCAAATATATCCATTAAATGCTTGTTTAATACGTAATTTTTAACGAAGAAAAGAATAAGACCAACCCCATTACACTAGGACTAGCCGTTTTCGAGATATATTAGTTGTTTTCGTATTTTCTCCACGTCACCTTTGAAAATAAGTGCAGTTATCAAATAAGAACGAAAATTGAATTAAAAGTGAATTAAATTTAATTGAAATAAAGAGAATGTGGATATAAGTGTGCAGGGAAATCATGTGCTGCCCACATCAGATTTTTCTATTATATAACATTACTGTTTTATTTTGGTATTTCTGTTATATAGAAACTGAAAAAAGGAGTGATCGACATTTAATCGGCCTGGCAGTCAAGCTTGTTGGTTTCATTGGAAAGTTCTATGGACAACCCTTGACTTTGGCTGATTTATAAAATTGAGAGCTTTTTACATAATAAAGGAAGATGTGTATGTGTGAATATTAGTATATTGTTTACATACACTTAGATATGTAGGTAAGTTGTGCGAAAAAGATCCTAATTATCGTTTGGCAAATGGCAACGAGTTTACATTTAGTTACATTGTTCATAACGTGGAGGTCAGGGGAAACTCTCTCAATGGTTTAAAAACTTAATCAAAACGTTTTATTTATTTCGTTAAATTATGTTGTTTGATACACGGAGTTGGAAAGAAAATATTGATATGCTGTTTTATATGGAGCTTTTTTATACACTCTTGCCAAATGACAACGAATTAAACAAATATTTTAAAATGATTTTTATTTACTTTTACAGCCAACATTGATTAAGCGTTGATAATTGATTTCGATATGGATTTAAGATGGAAAGTTTGTTACATTTGTCATAATGCACATAGAAGGTCATGGAGTGCCAATGAAACTATTGATGAAGCTATTGAAAGAAAAGCATCGAGAAAGAAAGCTGATAGACATCTACAGGTCGAAAAAAGTATTTAAAGTAGCCTCAGCCAATAATTAAATGCAATTAGAGGCAATTCAAATGATATTTTCAAATTCCATCGTGAAAAATTTAACAAGTGCTTAAAGCGCAGATGTGCTGTCCAGATATATCTACTTATGAATATTAATTTTAATTTTGATCCATTTATCAAGGTTTTACTGTACCATTAACTCTACCACTCTTGAAAGACATTGTTCATTTATTTTGACTACGAGTGAAGTTACCTGCGGAGCTTACATGTTTGCCCTCACAGTTTTAATCTAATCAAATCACTGAGAAATCATTAATGCAAAACTACCGCCGACAACTATACCAACGATTGGACTGGAACAGGACCCAAAAGAAAGACACGAGTTCACATTTATTTTTATTCAGGGCAATTCCTGCTCAATTTTTCTCTATGTCCCCGTCCTTCAGCTGGAGATTAATCAGGAGGCACCGAATGGGGGCCCTTCAGCACCCCACTGTAGTTCAGCCCTAACTATGTTTGTTTTTGCTGCTGAAGCCAGCTTCTATACTGGTTGAATCATATCGTGTGATGTGTGACTAATCTGTGACATTAATCTCACTCGAAGTACGACGAATGACAGTAATACTGCATGGCGCTAAAAAACCATATTAATTAAGTAACACTGAGAGGGAGAATGTTCATCGGAACGAAATTAAATATTTTCTACTTCCTTTGCGATTTGCTGGATTGTTCCACAATGTACAATCAAATTTTCGACAGAATGTGTGTGACAGGGTATTAATGAAAAACGCATAGAGTTTCTAAAGACATAAAGTAAAGAATTGAAGTCCAAAAGATCCTCAGAATTCCGGACAACATGAGAATTCCAATTTTTAAAAATTGCATGATTCCTATATTTCGCTTTATATTTCGTTCGCCATTTTCTATAAAAAATATTTCGTTAATATACGTTCTATTTTAAAAAAAGCAGCGTCTATTCTATCATACTTTGTCAAGTGTTTGGTGTAATAAAATACGATAAATATTTAAAGAATTACTCTCTATATTCTGTAGTGAAATTTTTCTGCTTTTGGTTTGTGTAAATTATTTTTTTTAAATTCTCCCATAAAATGCTTCCTTTTTATGAAGGATTCTGTTTTATAAATGATTTCCAATTTGAATGTCTTTTCTTATATTTGTTGCTTGTTAAATTTTAATTTTAAAACTGCCTGAGAATCTGAAAAGTCTGAAAATCCAGACTTTCTTGGCCACCTAGCAATCCGGATTTTCAATTTCGGATTTCACCTAGTAATCCAGATCTGGTAACGGTAAATGAAATCCTTATTAAAAGCGCTGAATTCCAGTTTTTATCTGTAGAATAAAATGACTGTTATATTTTAACCTTAATTGTTTGAATCTTTATTACTTTAATTTGCTGAAACTGGACAGTTTGGGAACAATTAAATTCAACCATCTAAAATATCCGAAATTCTCAGTATTCCAAATTCCATCAGAGACGTTTTAATGAAAATTGGGAAGAATGGAACAACCGTTAAATGGAACAACAGCTCCGAGCTTTGGATACCAGCTTTATTTTTTTAGGGTGAAATGACTGTCAGTTTTAATTTTGTTTGAATAAAATTTATTGAAACCAGACAATAAGGTGCTATTAATGTTGACAGTTTGGATAAACTTGAAAATGTTATGTCTAATCTTGAGAGACTATTAAACGGAAATTGGCTGATTAAAGACAAAATAAATATCCTTTTTCAGAGTTTTGAATGACAATCAAATAAATGGATTAACTGGTCTAGTTAAATCTGTAAAATCTTAAACAGAGAAAAGATTCCAATCTCTTATTAAAACTACACAATAAAAGATTAACAAAGTAAATCTTTTAAAAAACTAAAATTTCCCAGTGCTCCGTATTTCACGAAAGATTAGTTGGAAAATAGCAAATTGGAGCATAGTGAAATTGTTCAAAACATAAAATTGAAAGCCTCTATAATAAAATGACTCTCAATTTTAACAATAACCGATTGAATCTTTAAAACTAATCATTTTACTTTATTGGAACTGGATAATAATGTACTATTAAAGTAAATAATTAATGAATGTTACAATGTTGTACTCTATCAGAGCCGATCTGGATGGGCAACTCACAAACTCCATAGTAGTAAATTTTCATGTTTTCCTCACTAATTATTAGACTACGTAAACGGTGTATATGCATATAAATTCAAATATATTCATTCGTTGCAAAAGTAATCACAGCAAATTGGTACATGGTGAAATTGTTCAAGATATTGAATGGAAAGACTTTATAATGAAATTACTCTCAATTTTAACAATAACCAATTGAATACTTGAAGCTTTTTTATTAAAACAGGTAGCTTTATTTTATTGAAATTGATAGCTTTATTTAATTAAAATTGGACATTAATGCACTATTAAAGTAAATAATTAATACATTTTAATATGCCGGACTCTATCAGAGCCGATCTGTCCAGCTATGCAATTTGCAAACATAATAGAAAATATTCATGTTTTTCTCACTAGTTAGTAAACTACGTACACTTTGTTATGCATATAAATTGAAATATATTCATGTATTGCAAAAGTACTTTGAGTGTACGACGTGTACGCAATATTTTCAGTTAAAAATTGAAAACTGAAAATGAAAAACGATTTATTTTCTTTTCAAAATTTATAATTTATTATGTTTAAATTTACAATTGCACTGAACAAACTGCCACTTATTAACAACTTGTCACGTAAGTATACATCCGTTAACTGCGCATGTAATAAAGTCACTAATTAAAGCATAATCGAAACATACTAGTATTAGCCACTACTTGGAAACAAGTCATTTCAGCAATTAACTTTAAACTGGATCTGATCTTTAAGTGAGAGTGTTTGAATCATTCCTTGTCCTAACTCGAAAACACAATTCATTTACTTGAATTTAACGAATGTTAACGTTATTAGCATTCTTCTGATCCTTAGGTAGAAAATATTTTTTTCACTAAAAGTTACAAAGAAAATGTGGATTTTTAAGTAGGCATGAAAAACATGTTCACATTGTAAAATAGAAGTATCTTGTCTCCTTTGGGAGTATGTGGTAAAATAACTTAGTTTTAGCTGTTCTTACTTTTGCAAAGTCACTTTGTGGAAGTATGTGCTAACCGTTATTTGCTTAAGTAGAAAAAGATGAAAAAAAAATAGTTTGCCATCTAATAAATATTGAAAATGATCGATCTTTTGAAGGGAAATGTACAAAACTAGAAAGTACAATGGAATTAACAAACTAATTTGTTTTACTTCGGGGTATTTGAATTATTGCTTAGTTTGACAGTTTCGTAATAGAAAGTTGACTTTGACAAAGAAAATATGCACCGATTGTAAATTGAAACAAAAAAGGTTTAAAAACCACTTTAACGTTTTTAATAATGCATAAATAATATGAAGTTTTATGTAGTTTTACCTTTGTAGTTCTCTTTTCAAAAAACAAAGCAAAAAGTTAAAACTATGGAACATTTGTTAAAAATTGTAATATAAGTAAATAATATAAGTTCGCTTAAAATATGCGACTTTATGAATAATTTTCATCTTAAATTATATTGCAGAGTTTTTTTAATTGTGTAAAGAACTCATGTCCCACTGGGGATTGGAAACATGGATTTCCGCTGTCAACACTCTATTCCAGGCGTCTACAATACCTGAGGAGCCACCAAAGTCATAGGAGGACAGTGGCGCAGACGTCTGTGGCGCAAGAAGGAGGGTCATAATAATCCTCAGACAGAAATCTTTCATTAGTTTTTATAGAGTCCGCATTGAAAACGAGATCTAGTACTGTCACTGTACTGCCAGTACTGTCACTCCACCCCATTTGGTCTCCCTTCCCCTTTTTTTCGAAATCCTGACTGCAATTTTGCCCTAAACTACGGTTCACAAACTGCTCCTTACAGCCGATATCCGAATAAAGATTATATAGGATGGTTTATATGGCATTAATTACCACTGACCTGCTGGCCCCTGATAGGGAACACATATATTATTAATATGGAAGAGGTGTTGAGATTTACACACACGTAATTCACACCGGCCGTTCAAATAGATGCTCAAGTCCTCAGGACGAGCCGGACGGTCTGGGTCTTCAACACACGTAATTCACCAGCCACTCATCCTGCTGCTCATACCCTGGGGTGAGTCGGGTAGCCTGGGTCTTCCACACACATGATTCAATTGTTTTCTGCCATAATACGCAAAATGTGTTTACAGGTAATATATTTATAACAGATAATATTTACGCTTCAAACTCATTCGTGAGAATTGGCATCATCGGCTTAAGTACTTGTGCTATTATCACGCTTCTATCTATCTTCACGTTTCTATTATCATGTGATATCACGTTCTAATCGACTTTAAACGCTCAATAAGTTCTCTCGATAGTTGACACAGTATTTGCAAAATTGATTAAGGAGATATAAAATAGTAGGTGGTTCACCATTTGTAAGACTTTTAGCATACTGCACTGTGAATACCAGCTTTTGATATGGAGCACCCCTAAAGAAGACAATTTTACGCCTCCAGCTTTGGAGATTTTTGTCCATCTTTCAGCGAACTGAGCACTAAGTCAAACACACATCATAAAATTCTGCAAGTGAAAAATATCTGAAAAAGTTCTATGACCCATGTAGCAAGGGGGGGTGATATCACAACGTGAACCCTAGCCTCTGGTTGGTTAGTTCACTTGATGCACATTGGCTTGCCCCAATCACTGGTATCTGATTGGTCTCTGTTGACTGCCCCTCAGTTGCTCGAGATTAAGCCAGGGCAGCCTGTAGTCTGTGAGGTTTCAGTCCTTAAACTTGGTCAGTAAATCTGTTTCTTGTAAAATGTTTTTGATGTCTGTTACCAAACTGATTGTCGGCACACATGCACACCCTGTCAATCCCTCTACAAAGTACTTAAGTTCCATTTCGAAATTTAATGTCACAGTTTACAAGGAAAGGATCCAGTTGTTGTAAATTTCAAAATTGAGTTTGGAAGCTTGTTAGTATAGCTTTCCAGGCTGATTCTAAAAATAAAGCCGTTGAACATATCGTCAATTTATTCACAACAAGATTCCATAGCAGACTGAAGATGATGAACCAACTGTCCAATCTGTGCCTGTGTGGGATGAAGGGATAAATAAGCATACCTTTCACAGTTTGGCCTGACAATTCTAACTGAAGACCAAACTGTACGTGTATAGCAGCCTAAAGATAAACTCGAAAATTATACGAAATAGAGAAAAACATTGGAGAATATGCAATCCATTAGCGATCCTCAAAAACAATTCACAAACAATCCAACTAACCAAAACGCGTTTAAAATTTTAAGGCCCGCTTTAAACATGAGACCTCAGGCGGTCGTTCCAGTTAGTAGGTACCCGAAACCGTGAATATTTTGGCAATATTTAGCATGCAATTTAAACGTCAAAGTAATGCCACCGTTTCATTGTGTCATTCTTACATAAATTCATTTAATGGAGTACGAGCCGACCAATAGAGACGCAACACTAAAATATCTCATAAAGGTCATGCCATTAAAGTGCACAAGCAACGCGATAAACATGCTCGGCTGACTTAAGCACTTTCGAATTTAGTCCGTTTTCAGTAATCGCCGGAAAAATCGTACTTATTGTCATGTGCGCTCACGAATAATTTCACGAAAGATTTCACAAAGAAACGACATAATATCCGATGCAAAGTTACGACAAGACGTTTCAATACAAAAAAAGACAAGACCGAGAAACACATTAACAAAAAGGAGAGAAATCCCTCTCCAACGAAAAAAAATAAAATATTTTAAAAAATACCGACGAACGCAGCAAAAAAATTTAAGGATTTGTACGTTTAACCTGCTGGGTTATCAATTCCTTTCCCTTGAAGGCGTTAGGTAACTTGTTCACGCGATCTCTTTAAGAAGGAGCCAATTTTTTCCCACATTTTTTCCCTTTCTCTTTATTTTCAGCGCCGTTCTTTTGTGTAACCAATGAAGGATAAGGGAATGAGAGAGAGGGAGGCTAGGGGAAAAAGGGGATTTCAAGTAAATCATTTCGTTGAAGTTCCCTTCCTTACGTGTCTTTATGGGCCACTGCTTTTCTAACTGCCTCTGATTGGTCTGCAGCTTAAATAGCCCCATACTTGGATTTTATTTAATGCTAGACCAATTGGATGTTAATATTTTTTTCTTCCACCTTTTTGTGATCTTTAGAATGATGTTTTTATCGCGCTTTATAGAAGTGCATTTTATTGCTATGTTTACTTTTTAAAGTCATTTTCTTTTCTTTTATTTCTTGTCGTTTTTGTCCCTATCGTATTCAGTTTAAATGCTATTTGCCTTCGATTTGTTTCATTTTTCTCTTTTTCATTGCTGATGAAAAATAAATTGAAAGGAATTGTATTTAAAATATCGTTAAATATAAATCTAAACATATTTTTGCATGCATCATTACAGGGGGATATTGCATGAAAATATCATCATGGAAGGAACATCAGAGAGGGGAAATAACTTATTCTAATAAAAATTGCGTTTCTTTGGGGATTTAGAGGAGATTGCTACAACTACGGTCAATACGGTTGCTGAGTTTACTTAGGAAGTAAGTCGACTACCGGCTCCGGCAGAATAAATTATTGCCAACAATTTGAGAATGGGCTGCCATAGATGAGGGTTAAAATACCGAGTTTCGAATAATATTATTTTTTAATGTTTTAAAATACTTTTAGATTCATATGTGTAAATATAAGTACTTTACAATTTAGATGTTAAAATATTTAAAATTATTTTAGAATATATAAACAATTATTTGAAGATTATTTACAATATTTTAGAAATTCTATACAGAGTGCATTGAAAGATTTAAAAGTTTAAATAAACTTTTAACTTTCTCATACCATTGGATATAGTATAATGTATTGTTCTAAAAAAAATAGATTTCGAGATTTTGATGCCAATATATGTTTTAGGACCTCTTGAACACGTTTCGACTTTTTTGCAGTGGTGTCCGTCCACCCTGTCTGTCTGCTTGTGGTCAATTTTTTGTGTACACGATAACTGCCACAAATCTAGAACTAAATGAAAAATCTAGAACTCCATAGAATTTTTTTAAATTCATCTGAAAACTTCGAAATTCCATATTTTCTTAACGTGGCAGCATAGGACAACATTTGACATAATTATGCATAAAAGGGATTATTTATGCTTCAGTTATCATGGAACTTAATAGTTTCAATCTTTGTAGTGAAAAGGAGCCGTGATACAATTTTTGTGTTAGTGAAGATATTAGTACCCCCCCCCCCCCACCAGGGGGGGGGGAGCGTATTAATAAATTTAGTATCAATCGAAAGATTTTTTCAAGGACTTTAAAATGAAGGGTAACATGCTATAATTTTGATCACTTTGACCAGCAATAGAAATTCTTAAACAATTTTCTTTAAAAATTAGAAAAAAATCACAAGCTATTTAAATATGGATTTTGGTATGAGGAAGTTGAATCGAGCCATACCCAAGTTAATTTAGTGCTTTTTTTAATCTCTAAATGCAGGCAAACATGTTCAAGAATTAAATGATAAAGTACTTAAAGATATTTTTAAATGATTTCAATAATATAGAAATACGTAAAAATTCCACATTTTTACTAAAATATTCATTAATATAATTTTTTAAAGTATATAAAAATTCCCAAATGGTATAAATTGGCAAAAACTGGTCACTACTCAAATTGGCAACATTCAAAGATGCATTGTGCGTCTGTCGCCAACAATTCATTCCTACAGCACCTGTTACGTAGTCATATATTTCAATTATTGACAGTTTATACCTACAAATAGTTTCGGTTTTGAATATAGTATGTTATAAATCCAAATGAATTTCAATCAACGTCAGTTTGTGTAAAAGCAATCTTAATATTTAGGGGTTCTTTTATTTCTAAATGTAAATAATTAAATTTAAGAATTTTCTAACAAAGTCTTTATAAATTTATTTTAATAAAATAATACTTTAAAAATTCAAATTATAAAATAGAATATTCGAACATGTTACATTTTTAACACTTTACAACAAAGTTTAAAAGTGTTTATGACTTTGTTCATTCTGTCTGTCTGTCCGTTAGCACGATAACTGCCGTAAAAATGACTTAATCAAAATGAAATTTTAGTATGTTGTTCAGACGATCTGTAGGATCTATGGGAATATAAATGAATAATATCACCTAATTAGTTGTGGATTGAACCCGGGTTTAAAAAATGAAATGCATTGAACCCTATAGGACCCAATTTTTCAAACATTTTTAAGCGGATTTAAAATTCACAAATTGCTTCGAAAATTTTAGGTGATATTCAATTATTCCATAAAAATATATAAAACATATATAAATTCTGTGCATCTACATACTAAAACAGCGCAATGACACTATATTTAAGTTTAAATGATCATCCAAATTTGATTATTTTTACAACGAAGCCGAAGCCTATTTTTCACTTATGTAAAATGTAAACAGCAAAATATGTAGGATGAGTTGTATAAGAATTGCTGTCTTTCTTTAACGCAAAAGTATTTAGCTCATGGAGTCTGCGTAGCTGATATGGATGAAATATTCATTGATTTTACAGAGAGAAGAACGATTTTTATAGATGAAGTTTTAAGCATAGTGTTTAATTACTTGTAGCTACATGGTCTTAAGTTTTTAAATAAGATAAATTATTTTAGTACTGTGATGAATGAAATGAATGGGAAAATGTTATGAATGAAATGCTGCTTTTATAGAGAGAGCCAGGCGTGTTATTTTTCTATGACGTCATTTGAATGAATGTCAGTTGTTTTCGATGAAGTTTTCAAATATAATAAATTATTGTAGTATTATGATGATTTTAAAAATATTACCGAGGAATGCATCGCATTTTAGAGATGTTTAAACCAGGCAATTTACATTTCAATGCCGTCATTTGAATGAAGTTCATTTTTTTCGATGAAGGTTTAAATTTTCACATAATAAATTAATGTAGTATTGTGATAAGTTTTAAAATATTACTTAGGAGTGTATTGCATTTTAGAGATATTTAAATAAAATTGCATTGAAGTTAGAAAGTGTTTCATAATCAGTGCTTTAAGCATGATTGATCTTTCTTGTATTTAAATACACTCATTGCCATACAAATTTGCGCACCCAGAAGTCATTATGTGATCGTAAGGAAACTTAGCATGAAGGTATGTGTCAGGTAGATATGCAAATGATTAGAAATACAGCGTGATTGCTCATTGCGTAATGCCATCAGGGGGATTTGAACTTCGCTCTCCTTGACGCAGAAAAAAGGTACTCAGAGGCTTTTTGCCTGTACTTAATCTGTTGTAGAGGGACGCTTTTTCATTATGGATGCCGTTACGCTGCCATCGAAGACAATATGATAAGCTGTCAGAGTTCGAGAGGGGAAGAATCATCGGGATGATGGAAGCCGGGTGGTCAACTCGGCAGTAGCCCGCCACCTAGGCCATTCCGACTATACTGTGAGGATGTGTTGGGACCAGTGGACCAGAGAGAGGTCGCATCCACGGCGGCTGGGTTCAGAACGCTCTCGGGAGACCAATAGCCGCGAAGACCGTCACATAACCCGACACGCACGCACAGCGCCAGCTGCATCATTGTCTGCCATCCGGACACAGGCAACACCTTCACTATGGGCCCCTGTGTCTGTCAGTAAAATCGCCATGTGCCTAACTAAAGGACATTTAGATTCGCGGCGCCCATTACGTATGCTGCCAGTTACACCTACCCACCGTCGCCTCCGTTTGGAGTGGTGTTGCGCTCGACGGGATTGGACCGCAACCGAATGGAACCAAGTCGTCTTTAGCGACAAATCGAGATTCAATTTGGGCAGTGATGACAACCGTGTAAGTGTGCGGAGGCCCCGTGGTGAACATCTCAATCTTGCCTTCGCATTACAGCGGCACACCGCTTCCACAGTTGGTGTGATGTATGGGGTACAGTCGCACACGGCACCTGTTGACCTCTAATATTGATCCAAAAAACCATAACAGCCTAGCGGTACGTTCGTGACATTCTTCAGCCTTGTATTGCCAATCATGGTAGGGCTCCCAGGAGGCATTTTTCAACAGGTCAATGCTCGACCACACACAGTAAGGGTGTCACGGAAATACCTCAGACCACATTGCCATCCTTCCCTGGCCTGCTCGATCCCCAGATTTGTCACCGATCGAGTATGTCTGGGATCACTTGGGACGGCAAGTTGGACAGCCTACGAGTTTGGTCTAACTATAGGCGCGCTTACAGCAATGTGGAATGAGATGACGCAGGACACCATACAGGAACTGTATGCCTCAATGCCCGCCCGTATCACATCGTGTATTCACGCTAGAGGTTGCCCAACAGGGTACCAGAACCTCCATTCATTTGTAGTTTTCCTATAATAAATGATCCTTTTGCGTTGATTTTGTAATCATTTACTTAAATCAACGTTGCACTCACATATGTAAAATTTTGTTCGATTCTGACAACTCCTTATTGATGCGCAAATTTTTATGGCAATGAATGCATATGTGAAAATTTAGAATAATACTTAATGGTACGAAATTGACGACATTCGTAATTTATTACTCCAGTTGAGTACAATTCCGTATTTTATTCAAAACAATGAATCACATTCTTACACACGTGTAGTAATGTGCGGGCATATATTGAGGGGGTAAACCAACTTACACAATTTCGCTTATCCATTCACCACTCTTTATAAAGATGATTAGAATAATTTATATTTTTAAAACACTTTCACGCCATTTTAAAATCAGGGCAGATTTACATCAAGAATGGTAAGAACAACATTTAATGTAAAGTGCATCTGCCTGATTAACAACAAACAAGAAAGATCAATCATACATAAAGCATTTATTATGAAACACTTTCCAATTGAAATGCAATTTTATTTAAACAGCTCTAAAATGCGATACATTCAGCGCTGATATATTTTAAATTATCACAGTACTACAATAATATACTGTATTTGAAAACCTAAAACTCCATCGAAAAAGATGAACTATATTTAGATGACATCATCGAAATATAAATCGTCTGACTCTCTATGTAAAAACAATGAATATTTCATTCATATCACTTTTATTCCAGTCTCCAGAGCTAAATAATTTTGGCGTGAAAAAAAATTCAGCAATTCTGATATAACTCATCTTACAATCACTTGTTTACATTCTGCATCAATTAAAATTAGGCTTCGTTGCAGAAATACGTTTGATGATCATTTAACACTAGAACGACGGGGGGATTTTTGGAGAAATCCTTTCTCAATGTAATTATGCGGTGAAAATGATCACTTCCGTCGTACTAGTGTTAAACTCAAAAATATTTTTAATTGCATTGACGCAGAATATAGACGCACAGAAAATAAGCAAAACTAAAGCGGTTTTAGGACGAATGCAATACTTAATATAAATTTAAAAGGATTTTTAAAATCACGATTTTTACACTGGGAAAAAAAATGGATGCCATATTTTATTTTGAAGTGGGTCACGTGATCTCTTCAGATAATATGGGTGCAATTATTATTTTAATTTTTATTTAATAAACTACTAGACATATTTTGAAATTTTTTTATATATTTTATGGGTTAATTTGAATATTTCCTAAAATTTTCGAAGCAATTTGTGAATTTTAACTTTGCAGACAGACATACAGAATGAATAAAGTCATAAGCACTTTTCAACTATGTTGGAAAGTGTTTAAAAATTATCCAGAAGATTGAAGTTATAAGTTAAGCCAATCTGACAGCCTTTCTGTTTATTTAAAATTTACAAGAGCTTTTAAGTTATATTACAAATTATTACATAAGCCTTTTACAAACAGGTAAACCAACACTCTTAAAACGTAAAATATAATTTTTATAATATTTTTTTAATTTGTTTAACAATGTGTATTGCTTAGCATCGGAAATAGTCGTCTTAATATAAAACTCGCTCCGTTAGGTTCTGTCCCGTTGTCGATGATATAAGTATACAAAAACTCATTCAGTCATTTAGGCCACTGAGGAGAGTCTGCAGTGTCGGAAAGACAAAAACTCCTTCCTCAATTATTATGTTGATGTACAAATAAATGCATGAGATAAAATTAACCTGAAAAAGAGAATATTTGCAATAATATGGTTCAAAATATGGTGAGAGTACCCAACCTGTTTCGAAAAAACATAAGACGAACAAGGATATTTTTCCTGAAAGAAATATCCGAACTCAACTTTTATTTTTTCTCTTAAGCATTTACTAACTTACTATTTACAAGAAACATTTCCAGATATAAATTTCCTCATTTGATCCCAATCAAAACAAGCTCAAAATATTTTGTTCCAGATTACTCTCTTCGTGATGAATAGTTCTAAGGCTACCCCAAAACATTCGAAGATAGTGGAAAATCTTTACCGGTATATTTAGAAGACCGACGCGTATCAGTTTTTTCGCCTCCATTTTTCTTTCTCATTTCCAACTCCTCTCTCCTCTCTCTCTCTGTGTCAAGGAATCCTTTCGAGAAGATGGAGCAACTGCTCAGTGCATCTAAAAACTGTAGATCGCCTCGCGGATTTTATGGCTGCTTATTATACAGGCTTCAAAATATCTTTGGGGAGAAATAAAAATATCCCTTGGAAGGTAGTTTCTAAACGAGCATTCATGAGACAGATTTTGGCACGGCATTTGTTTCAGAAGGAACTAATTAAGCATCTGGTCGAATCTAAGGTACGGGCCAAGCAATTTAACGTTTGAAATTTTGAGCAGACATGTGTTTGCAATCAAATAATGTAGCTATTGAAGGAATCGGTTTATAGCCGATTTAATGAAACAATCTGTAAGTAAAATTATCTTAATCGAATAAGTAATCAAGAACCACGTCATAGAGTACAAATATTCGATCAGTAGCTTGTGCATGTCACTTGCCTCTCCCCCTCTCTATGGCTCGCGACTCTCTCTCGCTCTCTAATGCACATCAATCTATCTCATGCGTACCAGTGTCTCTCTGTCCCACTTTTTCTCTCTTATGCTCGTCACTCTAGCTCATGTACATCACTCTCTCTCTCGTGCGTATCACACTCTGTCTGTCTAATGTTCATCATTACTTGTCTCTCACGTGCACCACTCATTATATATATCTCATGATCTCTCTCATGCTCTCCCTCTCATGCTCTCTCTCATGATCTCTCTCTCATGCTCTCTCTCTCTCTCTCATGCTCTCTCTCATGCTCTCCCTCATGCTCTCTCTTAAGCTCTATCTCATGCTCTATCTCATGCTCTCTCATGCTGTCTCTCATGATCTCTCTCATACTCTCTCTCATGCTTTCCCTCATGCTCTCTCTCATGCTCTCTTATGCTCTGTAATGCTCTCTCTTATGCTCTCTCTCATGCTCTTTCTCATGCTCTCTCTCTGTATATAGCTTTATCTCTCATTCATGTGTGGCACACTCTAATTCATGTGTGGCACACAATCTTACTGATTCCCTATCAAAGTATTTTTAGGCTACATAATACGCACAGTAGAGAATAAAATAATGAAATCCAATCCCATAAAATAATCAATCCAATCTGACAACAGCAAGCATACATCAAAGAAATTGACCTCGTTAAATTTTTCATCTAACAAGAAAACGTTATGATTTGTACTGGACAGATAAGTTTATTTATCCTACTAGACAGTTGCACTCATACCTTTCACAAGAGAGCTAATTTGTAAGGAATTTTTAGTTACAAAACACATTTTTTTTCATATGAATTCTTCCATTAGATCCCAATAAAAACAAACTAAAACGATTTTGTCCCTGCGTAACTTCTCGATGATGAATAGACATAAGACTTGCTGAAAACACTCGTAGTTGGGAAAGAAAATCTTCACGGGTATTTTTAGAAGAAGCGTATCTGTTTTTGTTTTTTTCACTCTCCTTTTCACTCTTCATTTTCCCTTCCTCTTCTTCCAAATCACCGTTTTGAGAAGATGGAATGACTGCTGAGAACACCTAAAAACTGCAGATCACCTCACGGATTTTATGGCTGTTTATTACTGACAAATAAAGAGTTCTGAGGCAAAATGGAAATATCTGTCAAACGAGTTTTTCTAGACGAGTAATCATTAGACGAATTTCGACATGACATATAGCAAAGAGGCATATAATTGCTCGAGGCAATTAATACGTCTAACTTCTTAAATGCAAGAAATCATAACATAGACAACAAATAGGGAGAAAGTGCCCAACTGATAACCATTTACCGTGACTGCCCATTGTACAATGGTTTCGCGATCATTGCCGCTGTTCAGTACAAGGCAAGTGATAAAATTATCAGTGGACAAAAAATCATTTAAAGCCATTGATTTTAGAATTTGTTTTTTGTTTTTTTGTAAAAGAATTCTCTTCGAATCTAGTAACAATACAAAGCATTATGCTTCAAACCGTTCGCAAAATCCTAAGCTCCTTCTGTTCTACAGCAGGTCGTAGCAAAAATACAAGTTTTATAAACAGTGATCGAAGCTTAATGTTCGGCATCCTTATTTGCCTTAAAAAAAATTCATCAATTCATCTACCAGAAAAATAGTAAAATTCTCGTTTTAAGGAGATGTTTTTCTTGTTTATCTCAACGCCTGCCCTGTCAAACAACAATGATCCAAAAAATATGATCCACGGATGGTGACGATGATCAGTTGAGCACTTTCTCGCTATTTTACAATGCCCTGTTATAGAATGCAAATCTATTTGTTAAAATACCAAAGTTATAAAATATATCATAAAATGTAAGAACGAAAAATAAATAAAAATGACTAGAATCATATACAGCTGAGACTGATTGATTGACTGACTAGACACAACCCAAAGTAGTGATAGAAGCTTGAAATTTTACGTACACGTAGGACTTGACCTATAGTTAATACAAAAAATCTAAAATCTTGGAATTTTATTCGAAAAATTTATAAATTGCAGAATTTTTGAATTCTAACACTCTTGCAGCTATAACTTGCGAGCAGCTTCACACACAAAATTCGCCGGCCGTCCATACAGTTACCTTACACCTTTCTGGTAGGTCGGACGGTCTGGGTCTCAACACACAAAATTCGTTTTTATATTATCATTCTTAAAAATAAATATCCTAAAATTTCTTAATTAACTCTGTGTATAATCAATCGTTTTTGACATATTTTAATTTTTTTTTAGTTACAGCAGGCATTTATTTTGTATTTTATCAATGAATATACATACAGTTGCTGATTCTATTGTGGTAACTAGGATGACTGAGTTAGATTTCAAATTCCGTAATCGTCTGCTGACAATTCTTTAAATCAAAAGATTACAAAACAATGCTATAATTAATAGATTTGTTTGAAAACGATTAAAAAATGGCACCATACTGTGATCGGAGATAAAATATTATTTCGAGAAATTTCCATGTAAACAGATTAATATGTGCCGTTATAAAGAAAGTGTTTTTTCGAAAAATTTCGATTTGGAGATTTTGACTCCAATATATATTTTAGGACCCCCTGAACATGTTTTGACTATTTTTAACATGCTCTTCATCTGTCTACCTGTCTGTGGTCGATTTCTTGTGTGCACGACAGTTGCCACAAATATTAATGAATATTTACAAAACTTTAAATTCGACTTTGCTAATGAAAATTTCAGAACTAGATAGAATTTATTTGAAATTCGAGCGAAAAATTTGTAATTTATTCGAAATTTTATATTTTCTTAACTTGGCAGCATAGGACAAAATTTGATATAATAATGCATAAAAGGGGTTATTTATGGCTCAATGATCACAAAATGTAATAGTTTCAATCATAGCGAAAAATAGCTGCCATACGATTTTTGCTTTCGCGATGTCATTAATTCCATATGGTGGTAAGATGGAGTGCAAGACGCCCCCGAGGTAGTACATTGTCAAACTATTGTATCAGTCGAAAAATGTTTTTCAAGCTCTTTAAAATGAAGGGTAACGCGCTAAAATTTTAATCATTCGGATTAACGACACATATTTCTCACATTTTTTCTTGTAAAATTTCCAAATGAAAAGAAAATCATTACAAGCTACTTACTAGATTCTGGTGTGAAAAAACATCTAGTGGAACCACACTCCAGTAAATTATGCTTAAGTTTGAAACTTTTAATAATCGTACGTACGAAAGGTGGGTGGAAATGGCTATTGCATGCTGGTGTCCAACATGAAGTCCGTAAATTATTTGAGACAAAAATTAATCACTTGACTGAATTAAAGACGATAGGTATGAATAAACAAATAATCAGAGAAAACAAATAAGTTATTGAATAAGAATACCAATATTTTTTTTTATAATTGTAATTTAATTTATATTGTATAATTTATTTCAACAGATAAACATGTTTGGATCGCACACAAATCCGTGTTTGATAGATTCTAGGAGCCCAGATAAACATGTTTGGATCGCACACAAATCGGTTTTGATAGATTCTAGGAGCCCATTTGAAGTCTATTCACGAATGAATTGAATGATTAAAATTAAATTAGGTACACTTTTTTCAATCAATAACTAAAGTTGATTATTAATTTTCAGAAAATTAGGGAAAGAGAATGGCCACCCATTTTTCAAAGAATTTTTAAAAAGTCCAAACAACAAACTCAATTAAACATACAATACTGTTCATTTATAGAAATTATTTTCTTCATCATTCCCTGTATAATTTAAATCGAATACATGAAATGAAAAAATCGTTTGCCATACGAACACATTTGATTTTATTCCGTTAAGCAACATGGCATATATATATGTGTGTGGTAGAAAAATAGATTTATAACTAATACCAAGTAATTATTGGCAAAACATTAAAACAATAAAATAACCAAAACTGTTAAAACACGCCACAATGCCGAAAAAAAAGAAATGAACAGCATAGATCTGCACAGAAGAGCATAGGTACGCAACCCAAATTAACCTAAACAAATACGAGTACTTGCTTCGGATATGGCAATAGTTTATTGCTATAAATACCATATCCCAGACTACAAACATAAATAGAGGATAAAAATAGAAAAATTATTGAGAAATCAATCATTACCATGAACCATGAGGCAGGACTGTCAAATCCATGTGAAAAGCAGGTGAGCAGCTGAGACCGAATGATGGCGAGTTGAGTAGGGTCCAGGAGAAAGAGAAGAAAAATAAACCATGGATTAAAAGAAGAATGAAGAGGGACTTCCACTGATACCCAAGGAGCAAGTGCCGTAGACAGAACACCCATAACTAAGATACGGCAAATAGAATAATCCAATAAAATTTCAATAAATAATCGCCTGCATAGCGACATTTAAATGGAAGGTTTGAGTTTGCGTATTTATTCCTATCTCTACTAGTCCTGATCCCATAAATTCGAAGGAAGCAGTTACGCGGGGTGAAGTAAATAATGATCATACCAAATTTGTAAAAGAAAATCCGTCAACAACTGTGGACTTATATACGGAACAGACAAACAAATAAACAAATAGACTTTCAATTTTACATATATATAAATTAGATATCTTTAATATTCATTACAAATATTTTTTTTTATGTTTGACGTAAATAGAATCTTAATTTAACACCCTCTTCGCAAATGTCATGTCAAAATCTGTCCCTGAAAAATACCCGTTTATAAGCGCTCTTTTAAAGGATATTTTTATTTCGCCTTAAAGCTCTTTAGGAGTCAGTAATAAACAGTCATAAAATCCGCGAGGCGATCCGCAGTTTTTAGGTGTACTCAGCAGTTGCTACATCTTCTAGAAGGAAGGATTCTGTGAAAGGGGGAGGGGGGGGGTGAAATGAAGGGAAGAAATGAGAAGCGAAAAACACAGACACTTCGTTCTTCTAAAAATACCCCTGAAAGATTTTTTTACCAGCTCCGAATGTTTTCAGCAAGTCTTAAAGCTATTCATCACCGAGGAGTTACGCAGGACAAAATCTTTTTAGCTTGTTTTGATTTCGATCAAACGAGGATAATTTATATCGGGAAATGTTGTTATTATAATGGATATAGCTGCTGTTTGAGATAATACTCGCTATTAGTACTTCCTCGATAGAAACAGACATGCGACAGTTAAGTGAGTACAGTTGTTTTGAATTTCGGACTTTCGTTTCGAACGTATTTAAGAGGCGAGTTGTTTACATGGCAAGGAACAAAATTACTATAAGCTTGGGTATGTTAATTAAAATTCAAATAACTCCGTTAAAAGCAGCACATAAAAAAAATCAAAAGTATCGACCGGTTTCGAAAGTAAAAGCAGCCTTGTTCGTCAGGACATACAAGAAGCGCCACCTTCACTCATCAAATATCGTTGACTGATGCAGAAAGAGAAATCGTGACAGAAGCAGAAATATGCTGTTGCCAACGGCGAAATAAGAAAAGAGGGTTAAGAAATCCAGAAAGCAGGAGCCAGGTGTAAAATAACCCAGTAGTTAAGGGTCGGGAAGTGCACTGGGAGGACCCGAGTTCGATTCCTGGCTCTTCCCAAACGAACCCCACGTTAACGCAGAGTACTAGCACTTTAAATCTGTAGGTCCGAACGTACTTCTAAGAGGTTGGTGGTAGAGGAAGAAAAGAACGGCCCCTGTGGATGCCGCCCCCACTAGGTTCCAGTCTAAATTAGGATGCACCGTTCCGGCCATCCAAACAAGTACCTTATACATTCACTTAAGTTGGACGGTCTGGGGAGAAAGAAAAGAAGGAAGCAGGAACAAGAGGTAAGACATAATGGTTGAACGGTAAAACACCAAGGAAGAACGTGAACATCCAGCAAAGGATTCAAATAACTTGTTCATAAAATTCGAATATAATTAAAATTCAGGATAAGGATGAAAATTAGGAAGCAAACAAAATCGGAAAAAGATTCAGAGACTCCCAAGCAGAAGAGAAGAAATGATAATTATCATCTGCTTTTGCCACATTTACTGGTCCTGCATCGGTCAGCAATTTATCTCTGACGAGTGAAGGTTGCGCTTCTTATATGTCCTGACGAAGAATACTGTTTCTCTTGCCTTCGAAACCAGTTGATACTTTTATTTTTTTTTATTATATGCTACTTTTAACGAAGTTATTTGAATTTTTTCTTTAGCAGCAGTTTGAGCTGTACGTTTTAGTATTTTGAATTAAGTTGACGTATAGATAGAACTTTCATAAATAAACAAGAAATTTAAAATAGAGTTCCAAATAAATATGAGTTGATTAAAAGGAAACAATTAATTAATTCTCTGCTAAATTATACCATGAGTCACTTTAATACGTAAATTCTTATTAGGAGCTTTAAAATTTGTGAAAATTATGAACATTAGATGAAAATACAGGTATTAAAAATAGCTGCAAAATTTGACCGGAATTCTGATTTACGGGACTTAATTAATGCCTTATTTAAAAACCATATTCTTAGCTTCTTCGCAACTTTCAAAACCATGTATAACAGAATATTTAATTATATAATTTTTAAATTAGAAACAGTTTTAGAAATTGTATCTTTCATAGAAATCATCATATCTTAATTATTGTTTCTTATGATTGGAATTTTACCCAGGAAGTTGATAGTAACATGACTGCAATAGCCACATACTAAAAAATATGGGTAAAAACACATAAAAAAACTGGTTACTATAATGACACATTTAAACAGGTAAATTTCCAGTTACACACTTACAAAGGTAACTATATCTATATGAATGTGTTATTTTATTCATTTATAAGAGAATTTCACAGAATGATGAGTATATTCTATTTTAGGCTGAAAATACCGTTTTAAACAGGTCATTTTACACACCTGTTTTCCTGCTACCCACTTGCTTACCTGCTGAAAAGGGTTCTTTAAAAGGAACCCATTTATTCAGGTAAACAAGTGCGTAAAATGAACCTCTCATGTTACCTCTTTACCTGTTTAAAACGGTATTTTCAGCGTGCAATAAAATATATCCATTATTCCGTGTAATTATCATATAAATAAATAAAAGAACACATTCACGTATAGTTGCCTTTTTAAATGTGTAACTGGAAATTTACCTGTTCAAAAATGTCATCCTAGTAATCCAGTATATTGTGTGCTTTTATTTGCCCGTATTTTATTTAGTGTGCACGTTCTTTGTAAAGCATGAGCGTTCACGCAATCTGGGCTCAATCAAAATTATGAACATCAGATGAAAATACAGGTATTAAAAATATCTGAAAAATTTGACCGGAAAATTTGAAATGGATTGTGAGTATCGCTGCTTTTGTCAGTCAGCAAAGGCTTACAAAATTGGGGAACGTAGTAAATGTTCTTTCTGTCAGTGTATGTTTATGTGTTTGGTTATGTGTTTGTTTTCAAGAGCATTGGCATACGCAAAACTTGCCCACCAATGCTGATCTCTGCCCTGGAACGAGATTTCAAAATATTGCTGGTATTAAAATATAGACGCATAAGAGTGATACCACATAAAACATTAAATCAGCTAAAAATAATCAAGAAACAAATTATATCTTAACCTCTTTTAATGATTGATTGACCTACGTCAATCAATCACAATTCACGCCAATCATCTTGCACGTCAGAAACAAATGCAGCCACTCCGCATGCTGACACGTGAAGCTATATTTTCTTCGCTTTACAAGCGATTGTTATTTTCTCAATCTGTAATTTCAGCAGTGACTTCATGTATAATTCCATTTTGTATATTTACATTTTATAAAACATCTTACTAAACTCTATGCATGGTAGCAGGTAATTTTTTATTTAAACAAAATAATATAAGCGTTTTATCTAGCACTAATACTTTTGTAAATAAAATTATTTGTTCTAATTCATTGAATTTAAAGTATATAAAATTTCATAATTAACTTTTGTGTACCATATTCATCGTTCTCTTCTTGTTTGATCCACAAAAAGTGCAGTAAAGTAATTCTAACAGGTCACTGTAAGACCAAAGGCATGTTTTAAGTAGGACATTCCGGGAAATTCAAGAGCCTAGGCTTCGATCCCCAGCTCAGACCCACTTTTTTTCGGCAAGAAATTATCTTTGCTATCTACAATTGGCGTCCCAATAGGTGGACCTTGCAGCTCGTGAAAAGTTTCCTATGGATAGAATGTATGTTTGCGACTTTATAAAGAATTTCCATGGTTCAGAAACCCTTGCCTTCAGAAATTTTTATGTTTTCTCCCAATTTTTCTTTTCAGTTAAAAAATCTCAAGAAAGTATTTTTCTTTACAGTGTGTTAATAGAAGTAGGGAGTTAGAATCGTCTTCTCAAACCTTGTTTCGGAAGAGGAAGTATCTAAGTGCCACATATAAATGTGTAAGAGCAACCAAAAGCAGTAACACTACATTGCAGTAACAAAGTATTAATACACAGGGCTTGGCTTGGGGAAGTAGATGTGCTAGCAAATATTTTATTACTGTTCCTTATTTAGGAGATACACTACCATTCGTGTCATACTACCATTTCGTATCACACGACCATTTTATACTGCTGTCGACCTTTTTAGAGACCACATCACTCCACTTTTAGCCACCATCTCTCAATGCAGTATTAATTTCATTTTCTCTTGTTTTGGGGAACCACACAATCCCCGACTCTCATTAGCCCTGCATTTTATGCAATTTTGAGATGAATCCTGATTAGATCCCCCTTTACGGTGGGGTTTCTGCTAGTCTTGCAGGGGAGCATCGACAAAGTCCAATAACGCCATCGTGATCTTTCCATCGTGGATTTATGGGTCGTAAACCTTTCCGAGCAAAACTGTCAACTCTGGTGCCATTTGTCTGAGTTTATTGTTCTGATTGTTTTGGTTGTTGTAAGTCCTCAAATAAAATTGCCTAAAAGATCTCACAGTAAGGCAATTCTACTAAGTATTACTAATTCTTTACACTGCCAAAGTGATACCTCTGGGTGTAATTCTAGAATCCCGAATTGAGTTTCAATTGTGGGTGATTGTTGTTTAGACCAAAATTCTCTAATTGTTTAAACTGCGTATTTTTTGTCTCAACACCGTTTCTTAACTATCCCAAATTACACGATTAAGTGAACATCCGAAAGATAACAATCCAAGGGACTTATCTGGCTCCGTTTCAAAAGCCGTTTGCTATAACAAGACAATTGAAACCTAGACACAGCCAAACAAGTCATTCGAACCTTACACAAAGTATTTTCTGCTGGTGCTCCACCATTTAAATCATCAAAGCCTCACTGTTTGAGGGCCAAGCTTTTCCAACCTGAAAGTAAACAATCCCAATAAAAAAAAACCTACGTATGGGTCCAATACAAACTAAAAACCACTCTCAGGCACTAAGAGTGATAGAGAGAGACAGAAGCGAGGCCGAACTAAGTGGCGAGGGATTTCAGAACCTATTTTTAGACAAAGCATCTTTGTTGGGGCAGCTGTTAACTTCATTCAGAAAAGTTTAAAGATCTTGTTCTGGGTATGGGGTAATAGAGCTCTTTAAGAAAAGTGCGGATTATGTACGGTGAAGCCACAGAAACGGATATTAACATTCCTCTAGGGAAGATAGTAATGATATTTTCAGAAAAATCTACAGAGGAAGACATTTGTGGCGAAATCCCAATTTTGTGAAACATTTCTGAAAAGCAATATTGGCATGTTATTCCATAATTAAAAAAATTAGATGTTAAATGCATTTTTTAATTAAATTGATGTTTTCAATACATTTTGTATGCTTTTTAATAATTTAATATAAATAAAGATGCCAGAAGACGCATTTCTGTATCTACTACTTTATGGGATTCAGCATACTATATATTATAAAAAGATCAATTAGCTATAATGCTTTATTAATCTCGCATTAAAATATTCTAGTAATGATAGAATCCAACTTTAGAGGATTTTAACAGTATGTTGATTTTGGCAGCTATTTTAACTGCAATTTAACCATTTCAATAAGAAAAGGAATTAAAATTCGGTCAATTTAAGTCTTTATAGTGATTAAAATTTTAAAAATTAGCAATTTAAATTAATTTTTATAGACAAGATTTGGATTTTGCAAACAATTTTCCACATTACATTTTATTATGTTTTTACATCGTGTTTTTCTGATTTTTCATAGTATTTTTACCAATACCTAGAAAGTGTACCCAGTGTTGCACTGGATATAAACCAGGGTTTAATTGAACATATCCATTCAATTTTAAACTTCCTGATATATTGTTTCCCTCTTGCTCGTTGTTATCACTATACCAGGTGTTAAGTCCGTCATAACGAAGTATATTGAGTTGTGTAAATGCCTCAATCCAATCCATCCGCCTGCAGAACTATATCTCTCCTAGAACCTCTCCCGATCAATGCTATTAATAATTAATTCGACATATTAATGAAACTTAATTACTATACAGCCCCTAATAAAACGTCATTTTTTTAGGCCCTCTAGAATCCCACATAATTCCAACTAAATATATCAGGTCCACGAACAGTGAAACACGCTATAAATTGAATCAAGAATATTCAATCAATAATATTCATGTGAATGACTTACTCCCACAAAGGGACAGGGATTATTAGAGATATTAAATCTAATTTTCAGAGATATTGAACTATCATCAACCGAGATACATTTCCCCTAAAATCGCCAATTTGGTGACATTGCACCAAATGTATCGCCAAGTTCACCAAATTCGGCCTCAAATGTGTCGCTAAATATGATAGACAGACAAAGATATTACCTTTTCCAATTTTTTACCAATTTTTAAGTAAATACAATAGGTGTCTATTTCTAAATATTTGTTAAATATAGAATCGTATTTATACACCACTTTCAAACAATTGTTTCCTTTGTTCTACTTTTAAATATTTTTATTTATTCGAAATTCCTTATAGAAGACATATTTTCAATTTATAAATGAGTATTACAGGAAAATCAAAAGGATAATTTTGTAAGTTTCATTTTCGAGAATTCAATTACGATATCTTCTTAACAGTTTATGTAGTGTTACATACAAAAAACATCACTATTTGATAAACAGTTTGTTATTTTAAGTTTAATAGAATGCGCTTCGTGTTTTCATCAAATAATTTACATAGAAACTTAAAGATCAAAAGCTTGAGCTGGACTATACAGGGTGTCCCAAAAAGATTGAAACGCGCTTTAATTCATTACCAGTTGGAAATAAGTGGGCAATGTAAATTGCAAAAGTGTTGAAAGTAAGGTAGGAAATAAGACTGTTAATGAAATAGTCCTCTCATTAATTTTCAAAAAGTTACCCTTTTTAAATTTTTATACGATCCCCTTAGACAAATTTAGTCAATCAAAAAATTTTTATTTTTAATGCAACAAGATCATTAAAAAAACCGCATATCTGTATCTTTAAAATCAACTGAATTATGATAAAGGGGAAAATCTGACTTATGCCACTTTTCCGTACCATGTGAAAGGATGTTTCATCGGTATAAATAGGGTCATAAACAAATTTACGTTAATATGTGTCAAAATTTTTTATCACAAATGCATCTAAATAAAGCGTTACACAGACAGAGATCATATAAACAGTGATATTCACTACGCGGTTGGGTATCCTATGTATTATCATCCAGTTTTATCTTTTTTGTGATATGTCGCAAATTTACATTTCTAATTTGATATATGGTCCCCATTCACAATGTTCAATTTTCAATTAATTATAACTAGCTCAATTTTAAAGAAACAGATATGTGGGGTTTTTTAATGATCTTGTTGCATTAAAAATACAAATTTTCTGATTGAACAAATTTGTCTAACGGGGTCGTATAAAATTTAAAAAGTGTAACTTTTTGAATATTTTTGTGGAGACTATTTCATTAACGTAGTCTTATTTCCTACCTTACTTTCAACATTTTTGCAATTTACATTGCCCACTTATCTCCAACAGGTAATGAATTAAAGGGCGTTTCAATCTTTTTGGGACACCCTGTATAACTAAAACAGCATACAAAATTAAATCAATTGTAAACTTTCTTATTCCCAAATAAAAGCAAACATTAAGGGAACACATTACAAAGGATAAATCGAACATAAATAGTCTAGAATTGTTTAAAGCAAGACTTTCAATAAATGGGCTTTTAGTGAATGAATCATTTAAAGAGATAAAATACACAACGCACTTACTTCAATAATTGAACTTTTACCGTCTTTGGAGATAAGTGGTAGATAAGTGTAACAAGTAGCCTAGTAAAGAATGTTTTATTGAAAACTTTTTTCAGTAATACGTTTTAAATTGCTTTTAAGTTCTGATAATGTTAAAAAAGAAATCCCAGAAATTATTTTGTAAGTCCCATTCGTGGAAAAATATACTTTTATGCTTATTTCAATTATTGTTTAACTTTCGTTTTTTATATGGATATTGTAAAATGTTAAAATATAAAAACAATTTAAATGTTTGAAAATGTTATCGTATAGTAGCATAGCGTCAGTGCAGATAATATGGTAATCACTGTATTCTTGACAGGTTTTAATCTTATAAGAACTCTTCAGCAAGAATATTTCCTTGAGTCGTCTTCGACATTTTATTGATATAAAAGTTTAGACAAAGCAAAACGACAAATAATAAACATAACTTTCTACGTACAACTACAAGAGCGCTTTAGAAATGGCTAGTTAACGTTTAAAAGTCACTGGACAATAATAAGTCTTTGCCTGTATCCCTTCCACTAATTTTCAAGAACGATCGTTATTGTAATTTTTCTTCCCTTTTTTGGGACAATGGATATTATAGCACTTTCTCATAACGCAATTACTTGCAGGATACGGAGCATTCCCGCAATACCTCCATCGTTTCAAGAAAAGAATAACCCCACTCTTTTACTGCGGCGACGTTTGTTTCTGGGACCACCACATAACCAGCTGCCCATGCACCAGAATACACCACTTAAGGAAACCACCAAGTGTATAAATGGTGCGCCACCATCATCAATAACAAGCTTTTACTAAACAAAGTACGAAAAATAATAAGCTGGCTCATCACTCTTGATAAAATTAATCCCAACAACATCTGATCCTATAAATCAAGCCTGCACCAAAAACCGCCAGCCAGCACTTAACCCTTCTGCACAATTAGCCTCTCCTTCACAACTTGGCTCAAAACAACTGAACCACGCCCATTCATTTGATCCGCATCTGATCCACCTATGATCCTATCCAGCTATTCGGCACCTGACCACGATTTCTGCTTACCTGCCACTTACTTCCAAACCACTACACATACTTCTAAAAACTTTCATCATCATCATCATCACCAACCTGCGACACCTCCTATTGCTTCACCTCATCTTACTGTCCGTTGCCTTCCTACCACAATTGACCACCACTTCTACCTTCTATCAGCTTACAGATATCACAACCAGCCTGCAACTCTACCTGCTGCTTTTCTCCGACTGCCTGAATCGGCCACTATGGTAAAAACTTAAATACAGTACATCCTCAAGACTGATCTGATAAGCATGCTCATCTTCATTCTCTTAGTTTATCACTCTGCCGGTGTATTAAAACTGAAAGCAAAAATGCAAACCAGTGGCCCGGTAGAAACCACTAGTTTGCATTTTTGCAAAGCATAAATAAATAACAAGGGACTATTCGTATGTTTAACAACAAATACGTCGGCAGCTTATCAAGGGCTGGTACATCGAAGAGCGGCGATTGGCTGTAGTTTAGAATAAAAATAATCGCTGTTAAGGATCTTAACTTCCAGAATTGTATATCTCTTATTAATCAGTCCACAGAAAGTAATATGTTCAGACAAATGAAAACTATACAGATGTTCACCAAGGTATTACGTTCAATAAGGTATTGCCAACAAATATATGACACGTTTGTATTAAAGAATTGTATGGACGATTAAAGTTAGGACTTCGTCTTAACGTCGGATGAAGAGACTGCATTAACGTTCCGATTGCTAAGCGGAAATCTAACAGTCGCAATCGTTCGGCTACGTTAAGAAGAAAATAAAATATATCGTTCAGTAAAAACTGTAGATTATCAATATACCTTAAAACATAAGTTAACAACATAATTGCATGCATTATTAAATAATTTTATATATACTGCAATATCAAAGACTATAGTATCATCCAGTTTATACAGAATTTTTTTTTTTTTTTTATATAGTATAATAAAAATATATTAAAATTTTATTGGTAACTATAGTATTTGTTATTTTATATTGAATTTGACTGTGATTTAAGCATATTCAAACATTGCAGAGAAAATGAAGCATGCATGCTTTTCAAAAAAGTACCTATCTTTGAAAACAAAGTAATTTTATGAGAAATATGTTGATATGGAGTTTTGCACAGTTTCTGATATTAAATAAAATATCAGGCAAAATCAATTTCATCAATTTACATTTATTTTAATCCAACAATTATCAATTAGGAATCTGCATTTTCCATTCATTTTCTTTGAAATGGATTGCTCTAAAATTGCAGCATACTCACTAAATATTGAAATATGATCTCGAGAACTTTTACGTGTTTGTAACAATTATTCTCATTACGCATTTAATAAATAATATCATTATGCTGAGTTTTATTTAGCAGATACACTTCCAGTACATATTAAAAAGCTGTTGCATGACAAAGATGCGATCTTATCCTACTTCTCCACATACAAATCTACAAATGCAAATATCTTTTGCATATTAAAGCAAAATGCATTATTAATTAAAGGTCTTCACGGTAAAATGATTGCCAACCCTTTTCTTTGACAAAGACGAAAGTAAAAAGCATACAAGCCAGGACGGTCAGCAACAATGTTTATCTCACGTCATTTTAGCCGTGGGTCGGGGGACTAATAAAACCTTAAAGTGGGCAGATTTTCCAATATAATTTTAACTGATATATTTACAGATATGGAATTAATTACTATCGGTGATATAAAATGTCTCTGGGGGCAGAGCTTAGTTCCCCTCCCTCAAACGTATGTCGAAAAAACTACAGATCAGTAGCAGAATATATGTTTCGAGTTCAGAAAGCTCGGTTCGATTCTTAGCTGATAACCACTTTTTCTAATTGGAATGTTTGAAACCAACTAACTCTCAAGATGCAGCGGAAGAGTTGAATTTACATTGATTGCTAACAAAAAAATGCAGTTACATTTTATAGATAATAAGTTTAAAAATATACTAATCTTCACAATACTGCACATCAGATATTTCAGCAAATCGACAAACATATTCACAACGTATACTAATATATTTCGCTCGCCTTCTTCAAAATTTTTAAAGTATCTTATCGATTTTTTTTTTTTGTCTCATATGATTTTTACTGAACACACTTTTCAAAATTATTCATTTTTTTACATATCAGTCGCGGGTTACTTAACACATTTCCATGGAAAACAAATATCCAACATAATCTCTGTGTTCATCCTCTTAATTATCCTCCCATTTATGACGTCTCGTTTAAATAACAATAATGGCATTAATAACCATAAATTAAAAATCCAGCAAACACCCATTCCGGATCAGGACTTTTTTTTTACCTCACCCAATATTAATCAAGTGCTGTCTTATAAAAACGGAGACACACTGAAACGGGAGTCTTTTGCGAAGCGACTTCCACTGTCTTAGCTGCAACTGTAACCTGAGATAAGGAGCCATCGAAATTTCCACCGAACTGATAATTTTCTTCGCTTAAGAAATGGCAAAAAGTCTCTTAAACGCAAGAAACGAAGAGACTGTACCGTAATTATCTTCTTCGATAAACTTAATTAAGACTGTCTTAACCTTTTTTGTGATTTCAATATAATACGTTTAATGCGATAAATGTTATCATATCTCGTTTAATTAAAATGGACCGCTAGTTGTGATACAGAAATAAAGGGGTTTGTGTATTTGATACTTTTACTTACATGGCTTTCCGTGTTCCTAACTTGCTTTTCTGTGAGTTATTTTACTTTCATAACAATTCTGAAATGTGTGAAAGCTGAGAGCCGTTGATTAAAATGTCTTCATTATTAAAAACCTCTAAAGCAAAATATTTTCATTTCCACAGCTTTATTTCATCGAAGATTATAGCAGCTATTAGGGACACATACAACATAAAAGTGAAACTTAACGATCAGAGCTTTTTTAATAAAACTGAAACAATGCGATAACTCTAGCCATTTTAAAATATTATTTTTGTCATTCTGTTGCTACTAGTTGAATTTTAAAACCAACTTTGAGCTTTTACATTATTAAAAACCGCTGTCGCTTTAATTTGATATTATGGCTTTAAATCTTATGACAACAACTACATAGTTGAAAAGAAATTAAACATTTAATTTCCCCTTTTCAATAGGACTACTACTTTAAGGCGAGAGTTTTATAATTACCAGGTAGAAGTTTCAAAGTAATTACTTACAGCCAGCGCCAGTCTAGTGCAACACTGTCCAGCGCCAACGAACTTTTTCATCATATTCTTCTGCAGGTTACATATTTCCCTCAAAAGTCTTCTTTCAAATATTTTATTCAGATTAATCGTTTCAATTTAAACAGGTTATTAATTTTACCCTACCGACTCTCTCAACAAATCTCTAGGCTTAAAGTAAAGCGCCTTATGATCAATGACAGGGAGTGGAGAACAAGAAAAAAGTACTCAACTGGTAACGAAAGATTTACATTCTAATTCGATATCATTGGCTAAATAATATGAGGCACAAAACAACACACGGCCACTTCAGCCATATTTTATTATACACACGAAACCGAGTTCACGTATGCTTGCGTGTAACTGCAATAAGAGCACAATCCTAGCTTTGAACGGTTTCGGTGGAGAAGAATTTGTCGACCTCAATCTATGGGATAACTTATTGCAACTGAAAGATAAAAATGAAATTGCACTCCATAAAATTCTACAAAGTTGCGATAAATAGTATCTTGCTGTCATTGCAGGTATGACATATTCCATGCAGTAGAACGTTAAATAACGCCATAGATACTGACTAGGCAATGGGAACGCAATACACATGTTATTATTTTTTAAATTGTTAAAACTATTATTTTCCCATTACTTCCTATGATAAAGTCTCGATTATATTTATATTCCTGGTATTTTTGGAGATGCTTTTTTTTGTCGATACATGGCAATCCAAAAATCATATGTAGAATGAATAACATTTTCATCCGCCTTAAATAGAGCTTTTAAGTCATACAATAATTATTTCTGTTCTGTGCAGTTCTTAGATAACATCTAACAATAACTTTTTTCATCAGTGTTTCTATTTCTGTCCTCATGATAATCTAGCACTCGCGCTGCGTGAAATGAATGAATAACTTAAAGGGTTTGTTTTCCACTTTGGCCCAGAACCTGTTACAATCACTGCAATCAATTCTCCCCCACTCTATTCCCAATTCTATTTTTCACATCTTTAAATACCTCTCCGGAATCATTCTCCCGCAATTTAACTCGCAAAGAATCGGATAAAAAGCCAACTCAACTCTGTCTCGCAGCGAACGCTTTAAGTTCTCCCTCAAACAGTCTCTTTGACAGCAAGACAGAATGCGGCACAAAAAAAGAACCATGGAGTGACTGAGACAGTGCCAGGACTCCAAGCGGCCTTTGATTAATGAGCCAAGAGACTGGAGTCGGAAAATATATAAAACACTAAGTGGCACCCGTTGCTATTTTGGATTCAGTTTTCAACGACTGTTAGTTCGGAACTGAATAATTGTCGTTCCGGGCATTCTCAGGAATCGTTGCTATCGTCGAGGAGGAGCACGGTTGGGCTTAAAATGATTTGGAAGAGATGATTTAGAGTCGGGTGGTGCAGTCAGAAATGTAATCCACTTCGTTAGCAAGAGGATGGCATTTCCATCCTTTAGCCAATGCAAACAGGAGGATGACTACTAAGGTTTGGAAATGGAAGAATTAAGCTTGACTTCTGGAAGATAGAAGAGCTGAGTTGATCACTCGCTACTGGTTTTGAACAGGATATAAAACACTGAAAGGTGTTTGAGCTATTTTAAATTCTGTTTTCAGTGGTTGATAGTTCATAACTGCGTCTAAATCTGGAATGATCGAAAAATAATTACCTTTATCTTTAACAGCTTTTGTAAGAACGCTAATGATTGAGTTTAAACTGATATGACAGACTACGCGTTTACTAGGTTCAGTTAAACGTATAAAGCTGTAAAACATGTTTTAATGGCAAAAAAAAATCATTTCGTATGAAATTTAGTACAATTATCACAACCTGTGATTACTGGAACCCCCTTAATTAAAAAAGCGATTGAACATTCAATAGGCTTAAAATTTTCTAATGTACGTTTGAAAACATCATTAATTAGTCAAGATAGTCAATTATATGAGAAGGATGAGTAAGATGCTTGTTTTGGCACAACACAAATTCAATACGAAATACGATTCGAAGCGAAGTTGGTAATTTTGACACGCTTTGAACTGTATTTAGGCATAGTAGTCGCAAAAATATATCAAACAAAAATTAATAATTTGTGACCTCTTTAAAATATTTTAGGTGGTGATAATAGACACTTCGATGTATTTTTAATACATAACTCTTGTTGAGTAAAATAGGAAATACTTAATACACATTCCTTTTTAAAAACACTTTCCCTATACATCACCACGTATCACAGAAAGATAAATAATTATAATGAAGTAATATTGGTTATTCATAATCCTTAATTTATAAGATTTCTTAAAAAGCTTGACGAGCTAGCTCTCTGGAATTGGCTCCCTGAGATTAATGAGCATAGTAATCAAGATCGGAGCTCATAGTTTCTTAAAAATTCAACTGAGACTACATTTTGTAGGACTGAAATTAATATTCTAATACTTCCTTGAAGAAAAAAAAACTGGCAAAGGAAAATTAGATCACGTGATCACTTAATTTATTAAATTTCTTAAAAAAACGTGACCAGCTCCCTGAGATTGGTGAACATAACAATCAAAGTCGGAGCAATTATTTTCTTAAAAACTTAACTGAGACTACACTCTGTAGGACTGAAATTAATATTCTAATACTTCCTTGAAAAGAGAAACAGGTACTAAAAAATTAGATGGCGTGGTCATTTAATTTACCTATGCCTGCTTTCTTCAAGGAAGCATTAAAAGGTTACATTCTCGCGGGCAGCAGTTGATTTCAGAACGAATTTATTTCTATAGAAATTCGCAAAATTGTGGCAACTAGAAAGTGTCTTGTGATCGTGGCAGATATCTCCTATCCTATGCTGACGAGTGTAAATAAGTGCGAAACCGATTTATGGATACCAATATCTGCAAATGGGAGCGTATTCATAACTTCGAGAACATCTCGCACAGGCGTGTTCTGCAACTACAATGTCGTTATATCCAGGGATTTTTTTAACGTTCATTATTGAACAATTTATACAGTGCGAAAAGAATTTGCGCAGTACGAAACTGGAATTTATGCAGTGTGAAGAAACGGTTTTTTTTTATTAAATACTCTTCAGTGTTGGTGTTGTGGTTCAGAGGATTTATTTTTTTACATAAAGATTAAACTTGTTTAGTCTAATTGCTATACATGTTTCATAAGAATTGACGAGTTCAGGTCGAAGGACTTTACTCTAAACCAAGCTCTTTTATTTACTAAATAGTGCACAGCACATCTTGTGAATATAAATTATTAATTCATTGCCAAAAAGAAATAAAAACATCGTCAATAACACATAAAGTAAACATTTTTTCATTCTAATTTTTTACTCTTCATATAACGTTATTCATCAAAATACAGAGTGAAATTTTTCGATCAAAATATTTTTGCTGCCATTGGAAATTATTTCAACAATGTTTATGCATCACATTTTATTACAGTGCGTATTTCCTTATATATCAATATTATTCATTTTTTATATACATTTTAGCAATTTAGTTCATTTTAAACATGCTATCTAAGCTTTGTTATCTAAGCTTCTTGTTCGAAGGCCGCCAATTGGGCAGTTCTATATTAAAGCCTAGATTTCACGGACAAGTTACCTAAGGAAGTAACATCCCCTCCTCCCGAAATGCAATATTTAGGATATTTTAAAAAATTACTAAAATGTCCACATTTTGAACATTGAAAATTTCCAAGTAAGAAACACCCGAAACACCCCCATACCAATAAATTTATATACTGTAGCTAATAGCTCTCACTTGTGCTTCACGAATCTTTCTTTAGAAAAAAGAACCTGGTCATATTAAAGTTTTTGCTTTTACATACAGCAGCTATTAATTTAATACTATATGTGATCTGTGTGACCACCTGAGTATATACTCTGACTGAAATACAATATACTCTGACTAAGTGAGAGTATACCACACAGAAAATTTTACTATTTCTGAAAAAGTTATTTATTGAAAAGAAAGATGTAGTCTGAGTATATATATACTCTGACTAAGATACAATGTAATCTGACTAAATCTGAGCATATCACCAAAACTATTTTAGTATCCCTGAAAATGTTCTTTATTGAAAAAAATGACTAAATTGAAAATTAAGTGAGATAATTTAAGCATTTCAGTTTGCCATCTTGTTTAAGAATCAGAAATGCGATGCAGCACGGTAGCAAGAGAATCAAGTGGAAATATCTATCCTTTAGCCAATACAAACAAGTGAATAACTAGCGCAAGTTCATAAATAAATAAACACAGCCTACTTTCTCTAAAAATAGACGTTTTTTAATCAGTCGCTCCCGGTTTTTTTGTGTAGACTTTATTTGTTCATTCTATACCTACTTCGCGTGGAATAAATAAAAATCAAGGCGATGCTGCTATTTTGAATTTGAATCATCCGCACAATAAATTAAACTGAGCTGCTTATAAGCGTACTACTTTCTAGTACTTTCTTGAAGAACAAGTACGTCCAGTCATAAGTAAATAAGGTGACTACATTTGTTTCGAGAGAGTTTAAAGCTCTCTCCCTCAGGTCAGAAAAGGTGTATACTGTTAACAAACGTGCCTGGAAGTTCTTTGTGTCATTCGTTTTCTAAAGAAAAAATTACGTCTGAAATGATTATTTATTTATCTGTATTGAAAGACTTGATCTTGTGATTTTTTCAAAAATTCATTCAAAAACTGGTTGTATTCCGAACATTCGATTACGTTTAAAATCAATTGGGTTCCACTATTAATTGATCTTAATAATCGCACCAAATTACGTTTAAAACTCTCTGTTCGTGAGATATCGCATCCACATACTCACATCATTTCAAAAATGTTGGATTCGAGCTCAGAGATGCATGAAACGTGCTCTTCCATCGAAAATTCGAATTCGAATTTTCGACAACGTCCCAATACTTTCCTTATACATTATACTATGTATTTAGAGAAAGTATAAAGGTGATTGCTTTTAAAATCAATTCTAGCTGTGATTCCTAGCCAGTGCCACCGACAAAATTTTCGCACCCCTATGCAGTAAATTCGTGGGTCCAATTCTAACCCGATTTTACAAGTTACTAATGTTTTTCATGCTTTATACTGAAATGTCTCAAATGTCCAAAGTTGTCAAAATGGAGTTTATAGAGTAAAATAGTTATTATACACTGTACTAATTTCTTGAGAGGATTGAAATCTAATAAGCTCCTTTTCTCAGCTTGGCGAAAATACTTCCCGTTTCAATATATTTTCCATACAACAATTTTTACATAATGTTTCATTTGCAAAAAAGAAAGAGACTGGAATTAGAGCAGGTTTATGCCCTAAATTTTACTTTACGTTTATTAATCCCATTACTGTTATGTATACGGGACATTATTAGAGGTGAATACTTAAGGGAATGGACCAGAATTAAGCCGTATATTTGTTATCAATGAAGCAACGATTGAAGTCGTCAAACGATATGCTGGGGGGGGGGGGAAGACTGCCTTTTGCGAGTAAATAATAAATATGATACTCAGTGAAAATGATTTACTATTGAAATTAGAAACAATGTGAACAAAACTATTGAAATTTGAATATTATGCAACCATTTTAAGCATTTAAAGGATGAGAAAAATGAGGAGATAAAATAAATATTAAAATAAATATCAGCAGCGTTAAAATAGTAAATTAAACCCTAAAATAAGAAGAATATTTCTTTTTGAAAGAATGTTTTGTAAAATGATTTGTTAGAAAAAGTAAGCCTAAAATATTCGATGCAACACAAATCTAAGTGCCATAAACATAGAAAATAAGCAAATATAAAATGTAACAATAAATTTATTTAGCAAAAAATTGCATTTATAAAATTAAAATTAAACCACAAAAAGGAAACCACATGTATACTAAAATAAATTAAAATGAATTAAATGAATTAAAATTAACTAAAATGAATTAAAATTAAACCACATGTATACTATTTAACATACATTAATGTTTACCAATATCTGTGATGGAAACATTCTTCTGTGATAGCAGCTTTGATAAAATGAATCTGAAGGAATAACAACATTTTATTTTGGAGATTTTTAATAATGACTACCACTTTAATCAAAGGCCCCCTTCATCTATCTTCCACACCGAAATATATCTAAAAAATATAACTCTGAGAAAAGCAACTTAAGAACACGAAAAGCCATGTAAGTAAAAGTATCAAATACCCAAACCCCTTTCTTTCTGTATCGCAGCACTTCGTTTCAATTTAATTAAAAGATATATGATAGTATTTATCTTATTAAATGTATTATATTGAAATCACAAAAAAGATCAAGGCAGTCTTAATTAAGTTTATCGAAGAAGATAATTGCAGTACATTTTCTTCGTTTCTTATGCAAAGGAACTTTTTGCCATTTCTTAAGTGAAGAAAATTATCATTTCAACGGAAATCTCACCGGCTCCTTATCTCAGGTAACAGTCGCAGCTAAGACAGGGATAAGTCGTCTTCAGAACTGCTCTAGTTCCAAGTGTTCCCTCCTTTTTTGTGCGGCAACTCTTGATTAATATTGGGTACGGAAAAAAGTCCTGATCTGAAATGGTTGTTTGCCGTGTTTTTAATTTATGGTCATTATTTCCATTATTGTTATTTATACGAGACGTCGTAAATGAGAGGTTAATAAAGTGAATGAACCGAATATTAAGTCGGATATTTGTTTTCGGTGGAAATGTAGTCGGAAACGTCAACCGATTTGTTGCAAAAACTGATATTTTTGAAAAATGGCAATAAGTAAAAAACATCGCAAAAGGAGCGTTAAAGATATAAGTGTTTAAGTTTTAAAAGCAAAGCAATTAGAATTTATTGAAGTTGAAATATGTCTGTGCCTTTATAAAATCAAACTAGGCTAAAATTATCATGGCAAATCTATTTTAAAATGGGAATAACGTTCAAATGCATGTCAATGATAATAACGTCAATTGGTAACAACTTAGTAACAATTATTATAATAGTATAAATACATGTAGTCTATGCTTTTATAAAATAAAACTAAGGCTAAAATTACTATGACAAATCTATTTTAAAATGGTAAAAACATTAAAATGCATTTTAATGGTAATAACGTTAATTGGTAACAACGTAGTAACAATTGTTACAATACTAATGGTAATAATAATAATTCAATTAGTAATAATGGTTAGACATTGTGATAAATAAACTGGGAAATGAAAATGCCTATGATGAAATGAACTGGGAATGAAAGGATAAATAAGTCCCTTATATTAAGCTGTATATTCTATATGGTGAATTTACTAAATGTGCTTGAAAGATAGTATATTAATATCCCGTGAAGAGTTGTACTTAGCAAAAGTAAAATAAAACATGAGATACAGATAGCTTATTTGGACGTTATGAAACGTAGTAAAGTAAAATATATTTAAATAAAAATATTTAAAATATTCTTGCACAATAAAACGTTTATAAGGAATTAACATTTTTAAAACTTACTGCTAATTTTATTCTATCAATTTTAATATTCGAGCAACGAAATATATCATTCATTTTTTAGTTACTTCTTCCATTTTATTATCAATTGTCAAGAGGAAAATAATAATATTGAATACGTTTTTATGTTTTTGAGTTAAATTTATTGTGAAATACTTTAGTTATTTAAATATGGGACGGGTGAATTCTCTCATATTTAAATACAATTGCAAAAGAATGTCTGAAATTATCTACGATGAATAACTTTACAGTTAACGGTTCATATTTTCAATATCTTATATTTCATTATTCTATCAAAGCTATCTAACATTCTGCATGTCAAAGAAAACAAGAAAGATCAATCATGCATAAAACATTGATTATAAAACACTTTCCAACTTCAATGCAATTTTATATAAAGATCTCTAAAATGCGATACATTCCTCAGTAACAGTTTTAAAATTATCACAATACTACATTAATTTATTATATTTGAAAACTTAAAATTTCATCGAAAAAAATGAACTTCATTCAAATGACGACATTGAAATATAAATTGTCTGGTTTAAATATCTCTAAAATGCGATATATTCATCTGTAATATTTTTAAAATTATCATAATACTACAATAATATATAATATTTGAAAACTTCATCGAAAACCAATGAATGTTCAAATGACGTCAACGAAATATAAATCGACTGGCTCTCTCTATAAAAACAGAATTTCATTCATAAACGTTTTCCCATTCCTTTCATTCATCGCAATACTATAATAATTTATTTTATTTACAAACTTAAAACTATGGGGGTACAAGTAATTTAACTCTATGCTTAAAACTTCATCGAAAAAATCGTCTGGCTCTCTGTGTAAAATCAATGAATGTGTCATTCATATCAGCTATATTGCTGACTAAACGAGCTAAATAATTTTGCGTTAAAGGAATGCAGCAATTCTTATACAACTCATTCTACATATTTTTCTGTTTATATTCTCCATAAGTGAAAATTGGGCTTCGTTGTAGAAATAATCAAAGTCTGATGATCATTTAAACTCAAATATAGTGTAATTGCGTTGTTTCTGTATGTAGATGCACAGAATTTAAGCAAAAATAAAGTAGTTTTAGGACGGATACAACACTCAATATGAATTAAAAAGAACTTTAAAAAATCACGATTTTGAAACAAGATGGATGCCATATATCATTTTGAAGTGGGTCACGTGATCGTTTCATATCATGGTCACGTGGTCTCTTCATAAAGAATGTAATTATTTTAATTTTTATTTAAAAAAAAACTACTGAATATATTTTGCTGAAATTTTTTTATATGTTTTATGAGATAATTTTAATATTTCCTAAAACTTTTGAAGCAATTTGTGCATTTTAAATTTGCTTAAAACATGTTTGAAGAATTAGATCCCATAGGGTTCAATGTATTTCATTTTTTCAACCCGGGTTCAATCCAAAATTAAGTGGGTGATATTATCCATTTATATTCCCATAGGGCCTACAGACCGTCTGAACAACATTCTAAAATTTCATTTTGATAAAGTTATTTTTACGACAGTTATCGTGCTAACAGACAGACAAACAGAATGAGCAAAGTCATAAACACTTTTCAACTATGTTGTAAAGTGTTAAAAATTAGCTTAGTGTAAAATGTTTATCAATTAATTTTTAACACTAAGTGCAACAAAAACATAAAATCTGATTCGAGCTGCTCGTAAATTTCCCTACACGCTGTTATGCATATGTGTGATATTTTGAGAACACATTTTCACTCACATATACATATTCTCAAGAGTGCTCGTACACCTTTAACGAGGTGTTATATTATAAATTCTGGAATGGTTTATTTCAGCAGTATAAGGTTTGAGCCGTTGATTTGAGCTCGACTTATTACCAGTTATTCTAAGAAGTTTTATCGCTTGCCAAATTCAGGAAGCATATCCTTTGTCTTTCCCAGATCTGTAACATTCCTGGTCAAAATTAAAAATTAAAGTAGTTTGTTGAGACCGAGCTAGAACTTTCGGACGAGACAATTTCATGTTTTTTGTCCAAACATTAACCCAATGAAACACTCTGGAGGCAATCTACAGCTTGGGCAATATTCTTACGAAACATCTCCTGCAGATGCTTTGTAAGAATATCTGGATTGAAATTAACATAGGAGATGACTTATGTTCCCAAGTTGTATTGTATTCAGATATGATATTTCTTTGTTTTGACCCAGACTGTTCTTCCTACCCGAAAGTGTAAGGTATCTATTTGGACGGCCGGAACAATGCCATCCTTTCAGACCGAAACCCAGTAGGGTGACATCCACAGGGACCATAGCCCCCTTCCCTTACCACCAACCTCTGGGAAAGATTTTCGAACCCGCAGATATAACGTGCCCGTACTCCGCGTAAACATGAGGATAGTTTCAGCAGCGCTGGGAATCGAACTAGGACCCTTTGAGTACAATCCCCGTGCGTTAACCACTGGATTATGGATATGACCTTTGAATAAGATAGTTCAAAAATTTCAGTTGAAATTTCGCAAAACAGTCCTTCGATTACCGTGGAGGTGGAGAAGGATTTCTGCTGAGCCGAAAAATGCAACGATCTATTCTATAAATATGGCACAATGTAAAAAGCTCAGAAATGTTCAAAATGTTAAAAAAATCACCAAATTCCAAGTTTCAAGCACAAATCGTAACTGAAGTAGTGCTAGTCCCACTCAGCTGGAATTTCTAAATCCATACCATAGGAATTCCGTAAGGTGTCTGAATACTTTTGATAATATAGTGTATATTCATATTAAAAAACCTGTACCACACCCTTACACACATACCTATACATACTCACATACACCACCTCAAAAATGTTCGATTCGAGTTTAGTGGTGTTCAAAGCATGTGAGCATCCATCAAAAACACTAAATCTATTTTTTGCCACTGCCACAGTACTTTTCTATACATTATGCTATACTTATAGGCCAAGGGGGTATTTTTGGATGTCATACCCCCCCACACACACACACACACACCACCACCACCAACACCACCAGAAACCCATCGGAACCCATTAAAGTTTGGAGAAATGATATTAGAAGAAATGGGAAATAAAATATTTTGCTATCCCCACTTCGAAATATTTTCTGACGACGCTACTGCGCGTATAAAAGCAATAACTATAATGAAACACAATTTAATCTAGATACTTGTTTCATTTCACTCTGAGAATACTGAGAAGAATCCCTATCTATCGGACTCCACCTATAATATTTACACAGTTGAATATTTCTATTCATCGTATGTGTATAATTTATTTGAACATTTTAAAGAAATATATTCTATGCCCATCTCTGAGCTCTGAGGATTGAAACAACTCTCACACTTTTTCATGTTATCCCCTGATATTTTTAAACACGCTAAATATACGTAAAAGTTAGAATAAAATGGCATCAAAATTCCTCGCTAATCGCTTCATACTATTAGTTAAAAATGCATATGAAAGCATTGAATTCCATATAATATTTTTGTATCTAATCCTTTCATTACTAAATGGATGTTCACAGTTTTATGACTTACTAAAAAAATCATTAAATTAATTTATATATTTTTTATGTTTTTAACATTATTTCACTTATTTTTAGAACTTAAAAAAGAACTATATAATTTTTTTATTCTCCGGAGTATTGCATATCCGCTTTCATTTTATTTCCATTTAATTTTTCGCTTTGATAATGCGGATTTCACTTTTTAAAAAAAGGTAATAGAAATATCGTGACATTATTGCAAATATTGTCTGAGGAATTAATATAAAATACTATTCAACCCTAAAGTTTTGTAGTCCAAGAACTCAAATCGAGGTTCCTAATTTCCGACAAAAGTGCCTCTCTAAATTATGTTCACCATGCCTTATCACAATTGTTCCTGATTCCTGAATATTACTTATCACCAGATTATTTAAATTCCATTCTTTTTCCACCCTAATTCCATAATTTCATTAGAAGTTTACCATCCTAATTTCATTAAAAATATTATAAAGTTATATCTTCGGAAATTGTTTTTTGACTCTGTTTGGCCTGAAAGGCACGGCTCAAAATGCCCTTAAAACAATTATAGTCAAATAACTGTCCTATGTCTGCTTTCTTCAAGGAAGTATTAGAAAGTTGTACGAATTATGTTCACATTGCATTCTTCTTGCACTATTTTTGCTCAGTTATTTTCTGGGCTTGATCTCCTTCAGTAATCCATCAACATATTCTTCTCTGCAGCAATCCATATTACTGCCTCCATGTTCAATGTTTCTTAATTTAATAAAGCTTCATAATATCAAATGCTGCGGCCGCCAAACTTTAGCTAACAGTTTTATTACTTACAGAAAAAGAATTTTGCTCCCAGCACAAATCAAACTTTCTTCATATAGTCTCGACATATATGCTTTATCTCTATATCGTCGTAACTGCATTTAGATCCATATGACAGTCAAATCGATGGATAACAGTCGATTTAATCGCACCACATATCTTTAGCACTATTAAGATCCGAAGTGAATTCTCTAATTCTTAGAGCTTCTAGTGTCTATGAGATAATCAAGTACGCCCTGTTTCAGTAAATGCTAATTCAAACTACCAAATTTCTTTAAACTCGTGATCTTTGCAATGTTTTTAAAAAGTTGTCACCACTGTTTCTTTCAGAAATATTTGGCCGGGGGCCGAATGAAATTTTAGGGGGTGGCAATTTTTCTATTTACCTAATATAAATATATCTAAATGCTGTGCCACATAAATAGAAAGTAAGTTAACATAAAATGTCTCCAGAGGGGAGGGGGGTTCGCCGCTCCCCCCCGAAGGTACGTCTGGAAGAAACACTGGTTGTCACAATTATGTGTTCTTCAAAACAATCTCACAACAATTGTTCCTTCAACAATTTCTTCAAAACAATCTCTCAAAATGATCTTTTTTTCTCTATATATGAGATATTTTTATATAGCTTTGAAAAGGTTAGATAACATTTATTAAAAACTTTCGTATTAACCCCATGTTCCTTTTATAATTAACGCTTCATATTAAAACATTTTATTTGTGTATAGTTATATAGTTTAAATAGTTTTTAATTCTAATTTACAAACATTATATTATTTTTTTTCAGTAAAAGCAAAAACATCCAGTAAAAGGAAAAAAGAGAAGAAAACAGAAACACCTTGTGCTGGTCCCCAAGCTCCTGGAGCTCCTACAACCCCAGGATCCTTACCACAGCAACAGCAAACTCCTCAACAACTACAGCAACAGCAAGATGGCGGAAGTGATCCTGAAAGCGAAAAGAACAAAAAGAAAAAAGCGCGAACTACCTTCACAGGAAGACAAATCTTCGAGCTAGAAAAACAGTTTGAAATCAAGAAGTACCTATCGTCCAGTGAGAGGGCCGAAATGGCAAAGTTGTTAAATGTGACAGAAACACAGGTTAGTGTCTATCAATACATACATTTCTCTGTATATTTGTTCTTCCAAACTTTCCAGCCGTCCTGATATGTGGCTGGTGACATTGCTATAGAGCAAATGTGACCAACCAAAATAATTCAAATTTTCAATGTAGACATTTCTAATGTTGTAGTGTGTCTCCTTGTAGTTGTGCTATTTTTAACGTTTACCAGTCGACTTATTTTCACAAGTATCTGAATTTATAGCCAGTCTTCTTCAAGTTTTGATATAAAAAAAGTTAGGAACCATTTAACATATCATAACATTTAATTAAACATAAAAATATGACAATATATTTTTACAATACATTGTTAGGATTAGCTACCTTACACTTTACCTAGAGCTCATATAACACAGACTGACACAGAAATTATTGGAAACCAATATATTTATAAAAAAAATTGGTGCTGAATGTTGAGAATAATATGCCCGAGTTCAATTAAGTTTTGTCTGCTTGATATGTCTTTCAAGGGCTTTGAATGGCTATATTATAACTATGATCATTCAATGCCATGAGCATTTGCAATATATCACGTAAATTCAAATTTCATGAGCCACCAGACAAAATATTGTAGAAAACCCAGACCACACGACCAACCCATAGGCTAATGGTAGCTTTCTGTGTGGCCGAGAAAAAATATTGTTGAAGACCCAGACCGTCCGACTCGTCCAGAGGACTTAGAGTAACTAGTTGGACGGCCGGCCAGAGAAAAAATATTGTGTAAAAATACTCACCAGAGTAAAAATTATCACCAGACATGTAAACAAAAATTCTAATGTGAGCTGCGCATGAATTTTCTTCACGATGCAATGACTCTACTTCAGTGAGAAATAATGATGTACATCTATGGCACAATGTTTTAACGTTGAAAAGTACACTAGCACTTAAAGCTCTTCTGGATGGCAACATATAAAACTATTTTGAAGCACCAAACTAACCTATATTTCGCACAACTCTAACTTGACAATTGGAAATATTACTCATATCTTCTAAGCGATATAATCCTTATATTAAAACACGTTAACTCTTAATTCATCAATTTTGCGTTATTTTCGTAACTTCAGCATCACCAATTTGACGGCATTTTCGTTAATTTCGCACCATTTTTAAGGAAGTCTCCAAGTGTGCTATAATTATTGAATGTCCTGATTTTTAACGATTTTTTTTTTCAAATTTGTATTCGAAACTTTGGGAGTCTTCCGAATGTTCGATCGCGCTTAAATTTCATTAGTCTTCCAATATTCACTGACTGTAAAAATCGTACAAAATTTTTTTCGAAACGCTCCACTCGTTCGTGAGAAATTACTTCCACAGACTCATGTACACACACACTAACATGCACACAAACTAACATACATACACTCACTAATATACACACACGTGGGAAATCCAAGTTAAGAAAGCAGGTCATGAAGAAATGAATATTACATCTACCCCCCGCGTTATTAATCGCACCAAAATACTCAAGGGATTTAATAATAACGATAATAATAGTAATAATAATAATCAATGAAATTACTGCTACTGTGTAATATATTATAACTAGGGAAAGGAATTTATCGCGAATTCGGTATGGCGGAGCTATACTCAATCATAATATAGTATTAGCCCCACACACAACCATCATTTCAAAAACGTTCGATTCGAGCTGAGAGTTTAGTGAAACACGCTCTTCCATCGAAAACTCGAATTCGACTTTAATTCCCTGTCCGTGGTTTTCTCTATACATTATACGATGTATGTAGGGAAAGTAAAAAAGGAAACTCCATAATCTAGAAATCTTTAAACGTAATCGCCTTTCTGTGAATAAAAATTTATATTAACATTATGTGAAAGATAAGATGTTTTAGGTGCCAGTAAGCTCGCAAAATACCTCCGAAAAAGCTTAAAAACCAACTTGTTTATCATAAACACAGCTTTTAAAATATAAATCTTAGATAAAAAGCGTTTATAAAAGAATGAGTTTACATAGCTAATAAAAAAGCATTCACAGTGAATTTAAGGGCCATTTATTAAAGGTCTTTTCATCCTTTTATTATACCAACATCCCTCATTTACAGTTTTATACCGGGCAAATTTTATGCTCGAATCAATTTTGAAAGAGCTTTTGCATAAAACCGGATCATACAAGCGATAAATCTACCTACCTCAGCCGTGTCCTGTTGAAAAGCAAATATATTTTAACTCGGCTGTAATAACCAGAGTCCCTACAAAACAGCGGAATCCCTTTAGAGAATTAGGGCCCCAAACAAAGCCCCCGAAAAATAATCCATACCACCGTTTTTTCCACAAAGATAAAAAAAAACAGGGCACATAATCGCTTTTCCTGTTTTTCCGAAAACAACAACTCCAACTCCATTAACAATTCAGGAACGAGTTTTTACGAAGAACGAGTCGCAGAGCATAAAGTTTGTTATACTTTGCGACATAAAATGTTCCATTCTATTAGACAGTTTCAGACGATAATCCTTGAGGTATAACGAAGAATTTTAGAGGGAAAAAATTACGCTAAATAAATAGGCTCCAAAAGAAGTATATGTTTGTCTTTTTTTATATCCCGCTCTCGCTTTGCGAAATCGCGTTTTTGAGTAAAACTGCGTCTTTTCGGATTCATCTCCCTGAAGATCTCTCCACAAAAAAGGATTTCATGAAATTTTCATTTGAATGCTAAATTATTAATTATTTTTGTTCCCAATATTTACTTTGTTGCACACGCGTTCGTCAAAGAATATTCTAATTTTTTTATACTCTCGAAACAGCAGATGGCGGCTGTGGTGCCTGGTGCCGAGGTTACACAAATTGAATCTTCTTTGTCTGACTTTCAATTAGCTAATATTAAGCTTTTAATTTCAAGGAAAATAATCAAACATTAGTAGTCTTTATTGACGTGTTCTCTTACTTTTCATTATTGAATACTTTGACGGTATTTTTAAGTAGTGGAGTAAAATTAAATGCATTTTTTTATGCTTGGCATTTGTTATTATTTTTCAGTGATATCACCGTTGGTTGCATTTTAAATAAGTAATTAATAACAAATTATCAACGGATGAAAGGAATATTTCATATTTTCTGTAAAAACATTCCAAAGCTTTTTCACTGATTCTAAAACTTGATAAAAATTTCTCATTGAATTCAATGATAATTATGCTGATTAATTGTAAATAAATTGCAGCATTATTACCTCCAACAAAAAAAAGTTTTTAATAATATTAATTTAATTTATCCTGTTTTTATGCATTTCAAAATATTAGCTTACAATCATGACTGTAACTAAAATGCATGTAGCACAATTTTTATTGCTTTCATTAAGAGAGTTAAGAATAAGTATCATAATAATATATTCTTTAGAAAAGTATTTTTATTGAAATATTACAAAACTTTTATCATTTTCGAATTTTGTTCTCAAAAAGAAAAAAGAAACCTTTGTACATTTAGCAGTTTCTGGATGAAGTTTTAATGTATGATTAGAAAAACACAAAATAAAAACTCTTCAATTATAAGTTAATTTTTTCGGTCTATCAAAAATATTCAATCTTTTAACGATGGATCAAAAAGCAGTAAATTAAAGTAAATTAAATTATATTCAATTAATATTGAAGATGAAATTGTACCCAATACCTGACTATATTATTACCAAAACTTTTCGGTTTAAATTAAACTAATTGAAAATGATCCAAAAACGGAACGGTAAATTTAGTAATGAATTATCTAAAAATTCTAAAAATCTAAGTCTAATCTAATCTAATCTTCAATTATTCTGATAATTTTGTAATGGCAAGGAGTGGCTTTCAGAATATCTAAATTAAAATAAATCACTTGTAAAATTTTCATGTCTTGATGGCTAATGCAGACATAAGGAATCTGATGTGGGCAGGACATGACTTTTCTACTTATTGCAATAAGTTTACTTCTCTCATAGCGGAATATTAATATGTCTATCCGACACAACGTATTTAACATTGAATTGTACATTAGCATTGGACGCTTTTCTGTATGGCAATATATAAAACTATTTCAAAGTACCAAATTCATTCATATTTCGCGCAAATCTAACTTTACAATTATTAATGTTACTAGCATCCTCTAAGCAATAAAATTTATATATTAAAAATATTTTAATTATCAATTCATCAATTTGGTGCTATTTTCGTTAATTTAGCATCATTTTTGCCAATCTGGCGACATTTCTATCAATCTGGCACCATTTTAAAAAAGTTGACAAGTTGGACACACTTTGGTATACTTTCTCCTTACAATCCGAGATGCATACTTAAAATAAATATCAAATTAGATGCTTTTTTTTTTTTTTTTTTTTTTTACAATCTTTTACTTAACTTGATCTGGAGTTAGTTTATTTGTCAGTGTGATTCAAATATTTGAAGCCCTAGCGAACCAGGTTCTCTTAATCATAGTAACATGAAATTTGGTATGTTGCCTTTTGTGTTACTACTACATTTTAACTGTTTGGATTCGGACTTCACCTGGCGAACCTGCCCTGTGCCCTTTTTAGGAATTTAGGAAGCGTTTTTTACTTGAGATCCAGAGTAGCTAGAAGGTTTAAATTGGCCTTCTCTTTGTTCTTCGTAGTATATATAATTCTTAAATTTTGAATCATACCAGTCCAACCCATCCTGGACCGCCATAACGCCTCAATACTCATTTTGGAGGAATAACTGGAGAACTGCTAGAAAGCTCAAAATGGACATATCACTTTCTTTCATGGCATATTTTAATTTTTATTGATTGCAATAAGTTACATGCAAATAATAAAAGAGGGTACATTAAATCCATGTTTTTGTTTTTTTTTACTTGTTATAATCCACTGGCTAAATATTGGAAAGTCACTTAGAGTTAAGGTTTCGTTTTCCAAGTCTGAAACTGCAATAATTTTATATATTCTGAATGTTAAAAATTAAAAAGTGCAATCTTCTCTCAAAAGTAATTGCACATTTTTACTTATTATACCCGTATATTTTTATGGCTATTATGAAAAGAAAATTCCTCAATTTCTCCATATTTAATGCCATGCCACCGCTAATTATGTCCATCAGCGTACAGAAATATTACAGTAAAATTTCTACTATCTTTAAACTTTACTCACTTCAAAAGAATATCGCTCAAATTGGATTAAACAAATAATGAAAAGAGTAATTTGTCCGAAGCAGATTTCGATTATGTGGTGGATTATATTTTAATTCCATTATAAAGCAAAAAATCGCAAATTATTTTATGTCAATATATCTTAAAAGTACTATGCACAATACATTATCAATATTAAATACTATGATATTTTATTCAATGAAAACATTTTTAGGTAGAAATATTTTATCTCCTGTAGTAGCAGTTACGTAATTTATTTTAGTAATTTCGTAACAGTGTTTTGAGATTAAATGTGATATGATTTCTTACCACATAGCTAGGAAATCAAACTCAACTATTTCTTAATAGTTCAACATCAAGAGAATAAGCAATGAAATATCCATTTCAAAGTATTAAAAATGTTCAAAATAAAATATTTTATGTATGAAAGTAATACAAAGTATATATACACTGCCATATAATTAAGCGTATGGTTTGAAAACGTTTGAGAAAAGTCAATTAATTAACTTTTAAAATATAAAAAGTATCCGCAGAACGCCAGAAATGTAAGCGAGAGGAAGGAGCGTTTTGATACACTTTAAGCCAATCAGATGGCTTTCTGCCCCGCTAGAACATAACTACACTAGGAAATAATATCTGGTGTATTAAACACCCCTTCTGGGGGGAGAGAGGGAGAGAGTTACTTACATTATTACTAGTTCCCTACAAATTAGAAAAAAATTAATTTTAAGCTTAAAATACGCTTTTAATAGAAATTTGCTGTATTTTCGTTAGTAGATTTTCGATAGATTTAAATTCCGAATTTAGTAGATTTTTCACTTGTCGTCAGTAGAAACATCCAAAAAATATGGTCATACTGATTACTACTGAATGAGTGACATTATTCTTAAAATGCACTTCTAAGAAGAAGAAAAAGAAATATAAAAACCTATAATTAATTTTCTGTTAAAAATACAAAAAGTGTAAAAAACCTTGCTGCCCTCAATCGGGAGCTAAACCCCGGATCTTCGAACTGGCCAGTCGATGCTCTACCTTAAAACTACTGGGACAGAATTAATTATAAGTTCTTATCGTAGAAGTGGACTCTGTGAAAGATGGAATCAGTTTTCTGCATTGCGACTAACAATATTTTTTTATATTTAGAAATGAAACAAATATTGATATACATACGCATACAAAATACACAAGCATAAAAAAAAGGAATGACGTCTGTAACGTAATTTCTGAAATTTCATTTCTGAAACATCTGAAACTTAATTTGGAGACCTTAGTTGTTACATGCATTAACTTGTATTTTCATTTACCACTCATGGTTCAAATAATGAATATTTTCAAACTGCCCTTTAATTATTTACATACTTGTTCATTAAAACCTCGCTGAAAAATAAATGTAATGAAAAAAAATAAACATTTTTGTAATTATATAATTGCAGCTAATGTAGTGTCACTTAAATAGTGTTTAAAAAGACACTTTTTATTTATGCGCAGAATTTGTATATTTCATTATATACAAATTCATTTGAAAAGAATAAAGAAAATAATCATATTTACTTCTGGGAAATGAAAGAATTGTTATAGATTTTGAATTACGAAATTATTCTCTCTAATACTGCAAGCTACGCAAATATTTACTGACATGCTGAATTAAATTTTTAAAAATAACTACAATATATTTTATAACCATTAATCCCGAAGATAAAAGAAAGCCCAAAGCTGGGGTCACACTCATTTTACAGTTAACAAGAGTGATGGATAAAACCTGAAAGTTTCAACCAAAGGCCATATTTGCCTTTAACTGCTTCTATAATATATTCCAAAAATGACTTTTTGGGTTATTTTTCCTGATATAAATGCCTATTTTGAAATTTCTTGCATTTTTCTGCTTTTTTAAAATTTATTTCTTTAGGTTTATCTGCGTTTTACTTTTATTCAGGGACAATTTTTAATTTTGCTCCAAATTCCCCTATTTTTGGGGACGTTGTTACGAGATAGGGAACATTGATACTAGTAGTCATTCCTTCTTATTAAAATTTTAATTCCTTCTTCTTAAATTTTTAAACATTTTTTAACGGTAATAGAATTATCTATTACTGGAACTATATTTTCGTAGATTTAGTGTACATATTAGACTTTTAGTGCCTATTTAAATAATTTTTATTCACTCTTTGTCTGCCTATTAAGTTAATTTTTAGTGTCTAAACTTCCGGGCTCTAGTGATTGGTATTGAAACACAGTCATAACCGCTTATAGCAAGCTGACTCTTTAGGTTTTGGCTATAAAGAAGTAATGATATAACAAACACATTTGCAGGTCCCTAGATCTTCGTTTAACGCTATGTCAAAATCGAACATATCTTGACACTCCGTAAATTTAATTCTAAATTATGTGAGTAATCCGAAATTCACAATGTGATTAACTTCATTTTAAAATTTTGACTGGATTCGTCATTTCTTGCTTTGATATTCGCGTCTGCAATTTTATCAATGGCTGTCCTTTTTCATTTCTAAGTATTTATTTTTTATTTATCTATTTTTTTTTTAGCGATATCAATGGAGCTAAACAGAAGTTTAAAATTGTCCAAACAAGATTTCTTTTTAATGACTTACATTAAAAAAAACGTTCGAAAAAAGAATAAAATCAAAAATCTTGTTATCAGTCGGATTTTTTTTTCTTCAGAATATTTGCGTAAAACTTCTTTTTAGTATTCTTATTTAACTGATGCAAAGACCCCTCACATCGTAAAAGATAATTTAAGACATCGTGCTAAATAGCTCTTTATTCAACATCTTTCACACATACACACAAAGAAGAGGGAAGAAAAAAAAATCCCGAGAAAGGAAGAACGGAAGAAAATTATCCCCAAAGGATGAATTTCTGTGCCTTCCCCCCCTCCTTTTTTACCTTTTGGTCTCCTGATTCTTTTCCTCGAATAAATAAATTTCAACATAAAAAGGAATCCCGATTAAAAAAAGATTAAAAAGACTGAAATAATAAAGAAAAATCTGATCCTATTAAAGAATAAATTACCCGGTTCGAAGGGGGAAAAGGGAAAAAACTAGGGGAAAAGTATAAAGCAAGCGAATGACGTTCAGCATACTATTAAAAACTCAATAAGGGAAGAATAGTAGCTTAAAAATCACTTTATTACTGTAGCTGTCTTTCTGAGTCCATTGAAGGAGACTTTTAAACGGCGATTAAGTTGTCGTAGATATTTTTTTTTTCAAGTTTTTTTTTTATTTTGTATTATTTTTTCTACTGAGTAGAGCGCTATGAGGCGTGTGAAAACGTAGAAAAAACGGAAGGTAAAAAAAGGCTAGAGCCGCGAGGGATATGTTTTTAAATGGGCGTAAATTGTTCAATTGCTTTTCGATGCTACGCACCGCCTTTCAGGAGTTTATTCCGACCATTTAGCGGGCTAATTTAAAAAAGAGCCGTTCTCAATCGTTCTAAATGTGTTTGTAGAAATGGCGAAGTAACAAGTTTAAATTGCTATTTATGTGCGGATGAAAAAAAGAAGGCGATAAAAGACAGCTTTCGACATTGAAAGGCTATGTTATTTATTTATGGATTATTTGTTGAACATTGTAATTTTAAAATAAGCACGAATGTTCGATAAGAAATAAAGTAACTTGGATGAAATGGCGATTTACTAAAAATTTATTTTGATTAATAAATCGTAAATTGAAAGCGAAATTATATGCATCATGTTCTATCTATTAAGTTACTTAAAATATCATTCTTTATTTATGGCTTTCAAAAACTTCCTTAAAGAAAGCAGGCACAGAAAAAATAGGTGAATGTCACCTATTTTGTCTATGCTTGCTTTATTTGAAAGTCATATTCTTGTAAGCAATATTTTTATTTATTGCAATTGTTCTGTATTTACCATACAGATAAGATTAGATGGTGAAGGTGATTAACTATCCCCATCTCCCATACCTTACCGCAGTGAGGAATACCTGCCGAAAGTGTCGATTGTAGTATAACAGGAAGAGGGTATTCATGATTTAATGTTCTATAGCCAAGATCATGAATGCCCCCTTCCTGTCATATTGTCCAAACAGTATACATTCCAAGCAATATACTAGCCCATGCAGAATACATTAGATTTTAAATTATTTTGCAGATAAGATTAATTGAAGTTAAATGTTGTACACACACAGGTTTTTGGTGGTGAAATGAGAGGAGAGAAAAATTTCTGAGAAAATGGGAAGCACATCCTCATCTCTCTACCACATAACAAATCAAAGGCCAAGATCGTAATAGCGAATGTTTTTACATTTCGTTATTAAAAGATAGATAAAATTACTTACCCAATCCCAAGATTCAATTACTAGAGGAGGCGAAAATATTTGACTATGCGATTAAGCTGGAAAACAAACAATGGTTTAAAAAACACTGGACTCGAAATTAAGACTAATTTGAATTATTGAATAATAGTTTTATTAACAAGTTAATTAATTAAAACATTAGAAAATTAATATTAATAACTTAGTTACTGAATATTGAAAAAATCAAATATCATTTCAAATTGAATTATGAACATTTCAAACTTTAATTTGGTTAAGCTTCAGTTAAACGGAGAGGTTATATTTTCATTATTATTTGTTATATTTCATCATTTTGATTGTGAAAATTGCAGATCACAAGTGAAACAAATTACTCTACGCTTATCCACAGCTAAGCAAGAAATTATTCTGTCTCCTTACACTTTCTAAACCAGCAGAAAATACTAAATTGTACTTTAGTTTTTAGGATAACAATTCCCATTTACAGTGCATTTTGATTATTAAATCTCTGATCTTCATTATCCCTGTTTTCCGTGCCATGAGCTCAGGTTTCATTTAATAAATACTGTGACATCTGTGCAAAACGAAATCTCATCGGACTTATAAGAAATTACGTCATAAGTAGATTTATGTCTTAAACAGATTTCGTAGCAACATATGCTGATTTTCAGAAATGTAAAGAGTTCATAAACAAGTGTTAAAAAACATTCTGCTTTCTTTATGCTGAGTCTATTTACCGTACATTATAAAAATGTGAGAATATCAGGTTGTATAAACACTTAGAGAACTTCCTTGATGAAAGCAGCAGATGAAAGCAGTCTTCATCAAGGATGTTCTGTAAGTGTTTATCTTGCAAGCATAAGTTTGGTTTTCGTAATCAGGTTATATATTCGTATAATTGGCACTCATAGCGGCAAAAGTGCTAAAACCAAACTAGAATTATAATCTCGTTACAGTAAATAATTGCAATCCATTACGCTTTTTAACATTTTCTAATATAGTTAAAAAGTGTTTATGACTTTGTTCACTCTGTTTGTTTGTCTGTCTGTCTGTCTATCCGTTCGCACGATAACTGCCGTAAAAATGACTGTTTCAAAATGAAATTTTAGTACGTTGTTGAGATAGTCTGTGGGACATATGGTAATGTAAATTAATAATATCACACAAATAGTTTTGGATTGAACCCAGGTTGAAAAGGTGAAATATATTGAACCCTATAAGACCTAATTTTTCACACATTTTTTAAGCAAAGTTAAAATTCACAAATTGCTTCGAAATTTTTAAGAAACATTCAAATTATCCCATAAAATATATAAAAAAAATTTCAGCAAAATATATTTAGTAGTTTATAAAATACATATTAAAATAATTATTACACCCATATTATATGAAGAGATTACGTGACCCACTTCAAAATAAAATATGGCATCCATCTTTTCTTCCCAATGTAAAAATCGTGATTTTTAAAGTTCTTTTACATTACATTTAGTGTCGCATCTGTCCTAAAACAACTTTATTCTTGAGTATTTTCTGTGCATCTATATTCTGTGCCAACACAATTACAATATTTTTTAGCTTAAATAATCATCAAACTTTGATTATTTCTACAACGAAGCCTAATTTTAATGAATGCAGTATGTAAACAAATGATTGTAAGTAAACAAATGATTGAGTTATACAGGAACTGCTGAATTTTTTTCATGCAAAATTATTGAGCTCTGGAGTCTGGAATAAAAGTGGTATGAATGAAACATTTATTGCTTTTATATAGAGAACCAGACGATTTATATTTTCGAGGACGTCATTTGAATAAAATTAATTTTTTTCTGTGAAGTTTTAAGTTTTCAAACATAATAAATTGTAGTACTGTGATAATTTAAAATATATCAGCGTTGAATATATCATATTTTAGAGATGTTTAAATAAAATTGCATTTCAGTTGGAAAGTGTTTCATAATCAATGCTTTACGCATGATTGATCTTTCTTGTTTTGCAATTATAATACTTTTTGGATGGGATTTTAATAAATTACTCATCGAGCTAGAACGCATAAGAGAGGAATTGAAATCTTACTAAACATTTAATTTAATAAAAATCTACTAAAAGTCACGCTAGGAGCATCGTATAAAAATTTCAATACGATTATAAAATTGCATCTAAAAACTTAATAAATTGTCTTAATCGCTACCTTATGATCAAGTAAATTTAGTGTTAATGCAATGTTTTATGTTGTATAATTTCATTTGCTGTTGTGGTAACTTTCAATATATTACTTAATTTCTTATTAAAAATACGTCTTTACCCTTCATGGTAAAAATCATAATAAATATCAAAAACTGATAATTTTTAATTAACCGGATACAGTGCATGTACATACAGTCTAGCAAACCAAATCATTTAATTTTCATATAATTGGTAGTTTTCATGAAATACAATTTTGGCGTAAAAATTACTATAGTTAAATCTGCATAAAATAACAGCCTGTGGTTCTGAAAATTATCATATTCTGTAAAAAAAGCTATATAAGACAATAGTCCAGTTATAACTGCATTAAAGTAAACTCTGTCTAAGGCAGATTAGTATATTGCCTAAATAAAAACCGTTATTTCTGTCACACACAAGTTTCGTTTCCGGAAATACTGATTTTAGGGACGATAAAACTTCGTTACAAGAAAATGTCCTTCTCTTTTAAGCAGATTTCAATGTATTATCTGCCCTACAAGATATGGCAATGTATAGAGAAAGTATTGAAATCGTGTTGAAAATTGCAACTCGAATTTTGAACGAATCTACATGTTTCGGGTACCCTAGAACCCGAAGACACTATGCTTAGCATGACGTCTATCTGTGTGTGTGTCTGTATGTCTGTCTATCTGCGCAATATATGTATCCACTTTAACCGTTCTCGTGGTATTTTTACTTTCCTTATATACATAATGTATAAGGAAAGTACTGTGACGGGGTCGAAAATTCGAATTCGAGTTTTCGCCGGGAGAGCACGTTTCAAGCATCCCTGATCACGAATCAAACATTTTTGAAGTGATGTGTGTGTGTGTGTGTGTGTGTGAAAGTATGTGTGTGTGTGTCAGTGAGCCTGTGGAGACGATAACTGACAAACGAATGGACCGATTGAAACGATATTTAGTACAAGAATCACAATCCATAAACATTGGAAGTCTATTGTTTTTATACGCAATCAAATGTTCAGAACCCCCCTAAATTTTCGAGTAAAATTTTGAAAAAATCGTCAAAAAATCAAAACCGCTAATAAATTTACATAAAGAGACATTTCATATGTAATTTTTCATTAGAAAACGATTGAGATAAATTTTAGAACGCTAACATGAACCGTTCTCGAGACATTTCACATTTAAAAAAAAATTATCAAAAAGTTATATAAAATAAAAAAAAAAATATTTTCTATTGAGAAACATGTTCACTTTTCATATAGAATATCATGCGATAAATTTGGTGACATCATTCTCGTGGATCTAGCTCGTTCCATTCATGAAAAAAGATACTTTGAGTAATACTTTTGTATTTGAACGCCAATAGTCATTTATCTGCTGTAAGAATAACTTATTTCTCCAACCATACCGCTTGGCGAATGTCGCCAACTTGGCGACATTTTTAATTGCTGCCAAATTAATTGCTGCCAAATAAAAATGACGCTAAATCAATGAAAATGACGACTAATTGAAGAAAATTTAATATCTTGGAAAGAATATAAGTATCTACTAAAAGAATAACATTTTTTTTAACTATAAAAGTAGTAAATTTATTGCATTATATAAGGAAAGTCATGTGTTGCCCACATCAGATTTTTTTTCTTAATTTTGAGGAGTCGAAGGACTTTTAAAATACATTCAGTTGCCAAATGAAACGAAGGTGCATTAAAAAGTTCAAATTGGACCTAATATCAAAAAAATATCCATGTTATTTTCTACAGTTAAACTCAATTTAGTTCATCACGAAATAAAAAATAAGAAAACGAATTTGAGCTGTAGGGAAAGTTATGTGCTGCACATATCATATATTTTTAGTTGTGATGAGATCATTGAAAGCCATGCAAAACTGTTTGTTGGATAAGGTTGTTTAAAATAATTTGCTTCAAACCATTTTAATTGCTATTGTTTACACTAATTTTCTTCAAATCATTTTAATCGCTGTCTCTTTCAAATGTCTTTGGCAACTTTTCTTAGATCGTCATCCGTCTTCGTTCAGTAAGACATACAGAAGAACCATGTACTACAATGATTTATTGTTAACATGGTTTTATTTTTGGACCTCACAAGGTTTGAGTTAAATCTCGAATAGAATACGTAGACAAAAAATAAAGCATTTTGAAACAAACTTCTAAATGAATCCAAGCATATAGAGCAATCACTTCAAGAAGGAATCTCATGGAATCTGAAAATAATTCCAACTTAAACAAATTCCCGCCTTATGCACTTGTAGATTTCATTACGTAACATTTTATGCTAATTTTCAGGACCGTAAAAAAAACTCCACTGCGGAGTAAATTTTGTAATGAGACGAAAATAAGGGGGAGGGGACATTTAATTTTTAGTGCAGAAGTCTACTTACTCATTCCATAGAATTTTCTAATTGCAGCTTGCGAAGCAAAATTTTCATTCAGTGACTCGAAAAATCTGAAACAGTTGTAAAATATTCCTGGAATCCCCCCAAAATTAATTCCTTGAAAATAAAATTAAATGAAAATATGCAAAAATCAAAATCAATTCATTCACTAGTTTAAATTGAAATAGAGGTATATAAAGACCTTTTTTTCACTGTCTGGGACTAACAACATTTCATTATAAAGGAAATATGTATTCAAAACGCTCTTGCAATCGTCAACAAAAATATCGCCGTGATAGTTTCTCCTACAACGTACTCATATCTTTAATGTATTAGCTGAACATTAGTAATTATTCATATTGTAATTATCTAACGAAAAGGCCATTGGACTGTTCTATTTACATTAAAATTAAAAAAAAATGGCATGCAATTCAGTAACTTTCTTTCAGTTAATAATATATTTTTAAAGCGTAATATCTAAAGGACTAAACACTACGACCTCTTTATCTAGAAGCAAACATTCTGAGCTCCCCAATCTGTGAGAAGTCCTCCCACTATTCTTCACCATTGGCTATTGAATACTATTCTTCACCTTCACCATTGACATTGAATTTTGACCATTGAATATCCACAACTTTTATTTCTTTCGATTCCCAGCCAATTATTTTTATTCATACAATTTCTTCTTATACCAGTAGGGATAACAGTATCGCTCAGCTGTCAATATGCTTCATAGTTAATAGTATATTGTCGAAGAAAAATTTTGGAGGGGGGGTTGATGGGATATTTGTCTGAAGTGAAGTAAAAATGCATATTTACAACATCATTTCAATCGATCTTGGGATAGGATAGTCTCAGCTCATAAGATAACTCGCACTTCTTGATCGTAGGATAAGCAAATTAGCATATGAATTGTAAAGTATTACATCACATAATTATAATTTCAATTCTTTCAATCAATTAAGGTGCAGTAACCCCTAATGCTATTTTTAAACTAATAAACAAAACCACTGGAAAACTATTATACCACATCACAGCTTTCACTTATTCACAACCTCATGTCAACTCTCAACCACATTTTCCCCCAGAGCGCTTTTCCTCTTACGCCGAGTAATACACTATTTACTCGATTGAACTCAAGTGTATTTCTGTCTCTATCTTCACTTACACCGTCACATCAAATCGTGGACATAGAAGAAGAGAAAAAAACTTCCATCGATGAAATAGCCATCGATTGGAGTAGATCACGTGACCGCATGTCACAGGATCGATTTTCTGGGAAATGCGACAGCAAATTAACTGATATTCCCCCATCAACAACTGTTCTCTTCTTATCCCCGCCTAGTAGGCTTCTTTTAAATGGCTTCATCTCTGACGCATAGGGCTTCGAAAATCAGGAGTGGGATGCCTCTTATTGCTAGCAAGAGCGTCGAAAGCCGGGGAAACACCAATGCATCAGATTTTATCTTACTTCTTTCCGATTTTTCTTTGGAAAGAAATCTTATCCTAGAATGGTGTTTATCCATGTAGCCTGGACGCTGATTGGAACGTCTAAGCTATTAGATTTCTCTTTTGCTCTCCTTTTAGAACGTGGGGTTTTGTGTCTTCAATTGCTCTTCTTTTAAGACAAGGGTTTGTCCATGTGTCTTTACTCGCTATCTATTATCTATAAATAAATAGTTTTATTCTATAGTGGCGTTTATTTCCTGGGTAGTTTATCTGTTATACATGATAGACAAGTTAAGTCATTAAGACAATATTGTTAATTTTTAAATGATCACCGGAATACCTGATTATTAGAAAGTTCAATTAATACATTATTGCAGAATATAGACACGAACTATCTAGGCATTAGATAAATGTGGTCATAATTCCAAAGAATAGAATAAACGTTATAATAGACAATATTGTGTGTATCCATGTAGCGTAAATAACGATTATACATTTGGTGTATAACAGCGCATATGCAGTCTAGATGCTGATTGCATAGTCCAAGCTATTAAATTTCTGCTCCGCTCTTGCAAAACATAGGTTTTTTATTGCTATATATAGTTATTTTTATCATGCTTCGTTATGGGAAAACTTCTATTTATATTTATTTTAGATCAATCACAGGCAGCCTTTTTGAATATTTCTTCTAATTAATTTATGCAGTTTTTTAGGCAGTTAGTTCGCTATGATCTTGTTGAATTTATATTTCTTCTGATGTAATACTGTAATTTTAATAACTCCACTCATACTTTTTATTCCTATGCTATGCAAACACTTTCCTGTCGGCATTTAGCTTCAATTATTCACAAATTTAAATTTTATGCCTTTTTATATCTGTGTCATATTCATTTAACATTTATCTGTTTGTATCTTTACTATTTTATTAAAACTTACATCAAATACTGTCTCATACTGATTTCTCTAGGGTTTTGGCATTGCTCTTGTTACTAGCTTCAATTTTGAAGTTCTTAATCCTAGGAATTTTTTGTCTGTGTAATTTTAATTTATTTACAATTATCTGTGTTTTTTATTAACACTTTACAACAAAGATGAAAAGTGTTTATGACTTTGTTCATTCTGTCTGACTGTCTGTCTGTCTGTCCGTTAGCACGATAACTGCCGTAAAAATGACTTTATCAAAATGAAATTTTAGTATGTTGTTCAGACGGTCTGTAGAACCTATGGGAATATAAAAGAATAATATCACCCAATTAGTTTTGGATTGAACCCGGGTCGAAAAAATGAAATGCATTGAGCCCTATGGGACCTAATTTTTCAAACATTTTTTAAGCAGATTTAAAATTCACAAATTGCTTCGAAAATTTTAGGTAATATTCAAATTGTTCCATAAAATATATAAAAAAAATTCAGCGAAATATATTCAATAGTTTTTTAAATAAAAATTAAAATAATAGTTACACCTCTTATATGAAACGATCACATGACCCACTTCAAAATGATATATGGCATCCATCTTGTTTCAAAATCGTGATTTTTTTAAGTTCTTTTTAATTCATATTGAGTGTTGTATCCGTCCTAAAACTACTTTATTTTTGCTTAAATTCTGTGCATCTACATACTGAAACAACACAATGACAATATATTTGAGTTTAAATGCTCATTTAAATTTGATTATTTCTACAACTAAGCCTATTTTTCACCTATGTAAAATGTAAACAGCAAAATATATAGAATGAGTTGTATTAGAATTCCTGTATTTTTTTAACAGAAAATAATTTAGTCCATGGAGTCTGCATGGCTGATATGAATGAAATATTAATTGATTTTATAAAGAGAAGGACGATTTTTTTCGATGAAGTTTTAAGCATAGAGTTTAATTATTTGTAGCTCCATGGTCTTAAATAAAATGTTTGAATAAAATAAATTATTATAGTATTGTGATGAATGAAATGAATGGGAGAAAGTTATGAATGATATCCTGGTTTTATAGAGAGATCCAGGCGTGTTATTTTTTCTATGACGTCATTTGAATTAATTTCAGTTGTTTTCGATGAAGTTTTCAAATATAATAAATTATCGTAGTATTATGATAATTCCAAAACTATTACCGAGGAATGTATAACATTTTAGAGATGTTTAAACCAGGCAATTTACATTTTAATGCCGTCATTTGAATGAAGTTCATTTTTTTCGATGAAGGTTTAAGTTTTCAAATATAATAAATTAATGCAGTATTACGATAAGTTTCAAAATATTACCGAGGAATGTATTGCATTTTAGACTTGTTTAAATAAAATTGCATTGAAGTTGGAAAGTGTTTCATAATCAATGCTTTAAGCATGATTGATCTTTCTTGTTATTACTTTGTTTTTAAGATTTATAACTAAATATTGTCTCATGCTGATTCCTCTGCATGGTTTTCTGTATTATTCTGATTAATGGTTTCAATTTTTGTGTTTTTAGGTGCTCATAATTGACTTTTGTATATCAGTACAAGGCACTTAATTTAAAAGAACAGCGAAAGTTCGATATATGCATGCGCACCCTGACGATTGTACATTTTCTCATTTCCATCCATTCTCTCCCCCCCCTCCCCCTTCTTAATTTTTGATTCTCTGGTTCAAATTTTTAATTTTTGCTTTCCTGGTTCATGTTTTATTTCTAATCCATTTAGTTCTTTTTCGAGATTGGCCTCTAACCTCGCCAAGTTCCTTTTCATTCTCAATCTAAAAGTTTCTTACTCTAAATTTTCAGTCACTTTAACAAAATAAGTATTAAACATCAAGTATATAATCAATATCATTAAAACTATAACAGTTTTAAAATCAAATTAGAATTGGTTGGACATTAATAAGTTCTGTTCATTTATTGTTGAATGAGGATCACAGAAGTATATGGGAGAAAATGGTTATGAACGATTTTAATAGAAAATTTTTTAAGCAGGAAAACTGAGCTTAATATAGCTTGGATAGTATTTATCCGTATAGTGTGTTTATCCATGAAAAGTGTTTATCCATGTAGCCTGAATCATCTTCATTTGCTAAAATACTAACAATATTTTAACATAAATTAATATATAGAACTTTCGCAGCATTTCCAAGACTTCAAATGAAATCTCAAATTTAAACTGTGCTATTACTCCAATCGTTCACAAGTCGTCATATACCCCATATTTCAAACAAACATTGCTTCTTTCCATCCTCCATTAAAATTTGGTTCCTATCATCATCTCCATGATACTAGGAATTTTTCTTTTGTTTATTTGACTGCCTTCAATTAGGCAAGCAAGCAAACATTTTCGAATTCCGAACGGCGATCACTTAGGTCGCCCAAGTTATCTCTGGGAAATTCGTAAATAATTCTTCTGGAAAATATTTAAATTTTCCACTAAAATGCCCTGAACTAATATGGAGTAATATTCGTACCGAATCTTTATCCAATTGATAATATGTAGAATGCCCACCAGAGAGTTATTGCTACCCTATAAGTGCAATCCTCCCAGAATTCAAAAGTGCTCTCATCTACCAATGGCAATTATTGCTGTCCACCGCTTGGGGTACTTTAATTGGGTATATGAATCATCGTTGCCAAGCTTTCATTACTAACAGAGAGAAGGCTACATTCGTTATTGACTGTATTTTTCATTAGAACATATCTACGAGCAGAAGTCACGGTATTTAGGCATTTATTCTGGGAGGCTCTGTTTTACATCAAGTATTGCCTTATGAGCCTTGCATATTTTTTTTTATTTCACAAGAAAACTTTCTTTATCATATAAAGCAGTTGGTATTCAATAGAACATCGGGGTGCATATATTTGTTCAGTGTGTATGTCATTGAACCATACTTTGAATTTTTGCACATTCTAGCTAAAAAATATTCGATTAAGATCCAGTTTTCAGTTTTGTGCTTAATTTTTCTTAGGCAGATTTCAGCCAATGATACATTACACTTTCGTCATGGGGATGTCTTGGATGTTTTTAGGACGGATACTAAATGCTTGACTACTGACCTAGTAGTACTTGAATGGGAAGAGATGGAGATACAAAAATATTTTAAATGTCATCCCTAGTAATTTAATTGTTGACAATAGAAAAGGATTGGATCTCCTTATTAAAGATCAGGGGTATCCGGAGGACCAAGCAGTCCAAGCGACAGCTTGGGTACTCAATTTTGAAGAGAACCTCAAAATCTGTATATTTATTTCTATTAATACTTTGAAATCTTTTTTCCCCTTTACCCGTTAGTACTTTTGGCTACAGTAATTTTGTCGAACTGTAGTTGAGCATATTAGGATCCTAATAATCTAAACCTTGTGATACGCTCTCGGTGTGTTTTGGTATTGTTGAGGTGAATGCAGACCCTGGCATTTTGTATTAGCGGCTAGAACTTTATATTTTGATCTCTTCGTGTTTCTGTATTTTGTGATTTCAAGGTCTGGGAAATATTATTTAGCTTCAAGTAATTGTTTGTAAATCTATTAATTTAAATTGTTGAAATATTTCGCACTCTAAACAATCGACCTCTGAAACTTTTAATTTAATTCTGACTATATAATACAATGTTCATTCATTGTCTGAATTTTAAACTTAAATTAGACTGGTTAACTCACTGATGTGGAAAATGAAATATTAAAATAAAATCCGGAATCATTAGTCTTATATTCTTAGAAGGTAGTAAAAACTTTTATAACAATTTTTTTTATATTGATTTTTACATATCTCCTTTTATAACGATCTTTTTTTATAACGATTAATATAGGCTTATATTTCTTATGTTTTGCACCTAATCTCAAATTTCAGTGCTATAATACAGACAGAGATTAATCACATCATGACTGTCACTAAAAATTCCATGGCAAAATGTAAAACGAAAATATTAACACGATGAATACAAATTTATTTTTGAATTTGTAAGAAAAACATAAAAGATTGTCAGATAATCAATCTTTATGGATTACCCATTTTCAGACCAGTGATGTTTGACTACGATTATTATCTCAAGAAAGCCGATCCGGTGGTGGAGCGGTCAAGGGGCATGCGTTTCCGTCTGATCGCTGGATTGCAGTTTCGAATCCCGCCAGCGGGCATAGATGTTGTGTTGTCGAGGCAAAGTCAGACTTCCGCCCTTGAGGTGCCTCAATAAAAAGTGAAGCTGCAATTTTCTCCCCTTCGCCATAAAACCAGGGGTCTAGTGGACTTGGTGCGTAGGCGCTCCTTCACCACGGGGGAATAAGTAAAAACAACATCTCAAGAAAACTCGCTTGGAGGCCCAAGAAATCTCGGGACACTATTGTTAAATCTTGTCAATTCAATCACTGTCGCCTAAAAGTCAAGAGCTCCAATATCGTCTCCGCGAAGTTCCTGCAGTTCTTTTCACGATACATTAATATATTTATATCTCAAACTAATATATTTAAAGAATCCAAATAGCCTCCGGAAATAGAGTTCAAATGAAATCCCACTTAAAGCAAAACCGAGCAATTACCGGAATCGTTCACACATCTCCCCGAAACACTCATTTACATCATTGAGATCCATAAAAATTTGCCGGCCCTATCACTACCCAACGCATCATTTTATTCTCCATTAATATTTTGTTTCTGCCATCTCTCCCATATTACGACTTCCGAGAAACGCATTTAGACGGCGCTAAATTGTTTGTTTATTTGCCTGCCGTATAATTAGGCAACTTATTCAAACATTTTCGGGTTTCGAACGGCGAGCACTTAAGTCGGCCGGGCGATCGCTGGCAAACTCCGTAAATTATTCTTCCGCCAAATATTTAAATTTTCCATCGCCCTTTAATTAAATCGAATCAGATGCATCGCTTCTTAAAGCGAAACTTGGGTGAGCGGGAAAGTGGCTTGAGGCAGCTAGACATGTTACAACTCGGGATGTTATTCGATAAATATATTACTGACTTTGAAATTTATTTCAGGAAGTAGCGTGGAAATGCATGCTGCTTTATTTCCTTCGAGATGAGCATTAAGTAGGCAGAAAGCGCCCTCTGTTGACGGAATTATATATTAAAATAGTGGGAAATTATTTTTAAATGAAACATCATTTTCAGTATTGACAATGTAAAGGTAAACTGAATTTTTGTAAGACATTTTTCTTCTTTCGAGTCAAAACAAGAACATAACTATGATATAAAAATATTAGAACATAGCTTGTCGTCATTTGTCTGTACGTTGTGATCAGTATTCCTTTCAAGCATAAATCAGGGGAGGGGGAGACAAACACTCCCTGTAAATGACCATATACGCCCCCCCCCCCCAGGAGATATTTTATATTATTAAATACGATTAATACATTCTGGATTCATACTAATACATTTCGAAATTAACAAAATAATTTTCGTAGAAAAATTTCAAGTTAAACTGCACATTTTAACCTAGTTTCCACTTACTTGACAACATTCAGGTTATTAGTATAACTTCATTTTGCGATTGACTATTTTCAGAATGAAATTTTGTGGCTGTAGTCCAGTTTACAATATTTTTGATTCTACCCTCTCATTTAGCTTCAGAAAGTTTGTTCTTGAATATAGCAATTGCTACTATATGTAAATATAAAAATTAAAAATTATATAGGAAAACTTCACTTCTCTAAAATTCTATTTGCCTCTCCCCCGAACAAAAGGTGACAAAAAAAACACTGGTGATGATTTGAGGAACCAGAACCCACATTTATTCAGGTGCTGGGGCTTTTAATATTGACTTCTTTATACCGTATTGAAAATAATGTTTTCAAGGTTTAAAATGATTATTTAGAAGCTTTTAAAAATTCACGGACCGGGACACCAAGAGCAGTGGTGGATTGGCTGTTTTAGGGGTCTTGCATTCAACATTATTTGGTTGCGCCTGTGACTTTATTGTTTTTATAACGTCATAAACTGTATTCAGAGGTGACACAAAAATGCAAATCAACTAGTGCCACTCATAAGAGTAAAAACCATTGTCGCCAATAAGAAGAAAAAGTAGGAAATGCCCCTATAAACACAACTAATGTAAAGTAAAGGAAAGGAGTTAAAAGTATAACAAGGAGTCAATTACAATAATATGTAATAATAATAGAAAAGTAGCGATTAAACTATAAATTATAAAAATCTGATGTGGGCAACACATGACTTTCCTTATATAATGCAATGAGTTTACTACATTTACAGTTTAAAAAAATGTTATTCTTATAGTAGGTACTTATATTCTTTCCAAGATATTGAATTTTCTTCAATGAGTCGTCATTTCCATTGATGTAGTGTCATTTTTATCCATTTGGCGAGATTTTCGTTAGTTTATCAACATTTAAAAAAGTCGCCAAGTTGGCGACATTCCTCCAAATTCGTCGCCAAAATCTCGCAAAGCGTTATAGATGAAGAAATAAGTTATTCCTACAGCAGATAAATGACTATTGGCGTTCAAATACAAAAGTATTACTCAAAGAATCTTTTTTCATGAATGGAACGAGCTAGATCCACGAGAATGATGTCACCAAATTTATTGCATGGTATTATTACATATGAAAAGTGTACACATGTTTCTCAATAGGAAATATATTTTTTTTTATTTTATATGACTTTTTGATAATTTTTTTAAAAACTGTGCAATATCTCGAGAACGGTTCATGTTAGCGTCCTAAAATTTATGCCAATCGTTTTCTAATGAAAAATTACATAAGAAATGTCTATTTGCGTAACTTTATTAGCGGTTTTGATTTTTTGATGATTTTTTCAAAATTTCACTCGAAAATTTAGTGGGATTCTGAACATTCGATTGCGTATAAAAACAATAGGCTTCCAGTGTTTATGGATTGTGATTTTTGTACCAAATTTCGTTCGAATCGGTCCATTCGTTCGTCAGTTATCATCTCCACAAACTCACTGACACACACACACACACACATATTTTCACACAGACTCACTGACACACACACACACACACATACTTTCACACACACACACACACAGACATCACTTCAAAAAATTTTGATTCGTGATCAGGGATACTTGAAACGTGCTCTCACGTCGAAAACTCAAATTCGAATTTTCGACCCCGTCACAATACTTTCCTTATACGTTATGTATATAAGGAAAATAAAAATGTTATTCTTATAGTAAATACTTATATTCCTTCCAAGATATTGAATTTTCTTCAATCAGTCGTCATTTCCATTGATGTAGTGTCATTTTTATCCATTTGGCGAGATTTTCGTTAATTTGGCAACATTTAAAAAAGTCGCCAAGTTGGTGACATTCGACCAAATTCGTCACCAAAATCACGCCAAGCGTTATGGATGAAGAAATAAGTTATTCCTACAGCAGATAAATGGCTATTGGCGTTCAAATACAAAAGTATTACTCAAAGTATCCATTTCCATGAATGGAACGAGCTAGATCCACGAGAATGATGTCACCAAATTTATCGTATGGTATTACATATGAAAAGTGAACATGTTTCTCAATAGGAAATATTTTTCTTTTATTTTATGTGACTTTTTAATAATTTTTTTGAAAAATGTGTAATACCTCATGAACGGTTCATGTTAGCGTTCTAAAATTTATGTCAATCATTTTCTAATGAAAAATTATATAAGAAATGTCTATTTGCGTAACTTTATTAGCGGTTTTGATTTTTTGACTCTTTTTTCAAAATTTCCCTCGAAATTTTAGGGGGGGGGGGGGGGTTCTGAACATTCGATTGCGTATAAAAACAATAGGCTTCCAGTGTTTACGGATTGTGATTTTTGTACCAAGTTTCGTTCGAATCGGTCCATTCGTTCGTCAGTTATCGTCTCCACACACACACACACACACACACACACACGCGCACAGACATCACTTCAAAAATGTTTGATTCGTAATCCGGGATGCTTGAAACGTGCTCTCCCGTCGAAAACTCGAATTCGAATTTTCAACCCCGTCACAATACTTTCCTTATACATTATGTATATAAGGAAAGTAATAACGAGAGGAAATTAAGAATGTTTAGCTAATTTAAACTTTTTCACTATACCATTAACTAGTTGTACTGAGTATTTATACAACTTACTAGTATTTTTAAGGTGATTAATATGCATATTATGATATTTTTTTGTCAAATAATCAACTATTCAGAATATATAGATTGAGAATCATATTTCTAAACAATTGAAAAGAGTTACAGTAATTAAATGGTAAAATTTTATTTACATTAAAATTATATTTTTTATCATATAAATTAATGATTTTCTTATTGGATGATTCAATACTGAGATTTAAATCCAAAAATTAAACACTAGTACTAATTGATAGTTCATTGGGTAATAATTCGAAGTTATCCGGGGATAGAAATATATCTTAATAGTATTATTATCAGTTATAGCTAAACAAATCAGATCATCAACATATCTATGCATTTTGTAATCAGTAGCTGTAAAACAATGTTCATAATGAAAAATGTACAAATTAGCCAAAACACTGCTACTACAGCCCCCTTGCAGGATGCCTGATATTTGTATAATTTATTACCTTGAAAATATAATATTAAAAAATCTAATGTGGGCAGCACATGACTTTCCTTATATAATGCAATGAATTTACTACTTTTACAGCAAAAAAATATAGGTTATCCCTATAGTACGTACTTATATTCTTTCCAAGATATTGAATTTTCGTCAATTAGTCGTCATTTTCATTGATTTAGCGTCATTTATATCTATTTGGCGAGATTTTCGTTAATTTAGCAACATTTAAAAAAGTCGCCAAGTTGGCGACATTCCGCCTAAATCTCTCCAAGCGTTATGGACGGAGAAATAAGTTATTCTTATATCAGATAAATGACTATTGGAGTTCAAATACAAAAGTATTAATCAAAGTATCTTTTCTCATGAATGGAACGAGCTAGATCCACGAGAATGATGTCACCCAATTTATCGCACGATATTACACATGAAAAGTGAACATGTTTCTTAACAATTAATATATTTTTTTTAATTTATGGGATTTTTTGATAAATTTATTTTAAAAATGTGCAATATCTCGAGAACGGTTCATGCTAGCGTTCTAAAGTTTATGTCAATCGTTTTTTAAGGAAAAATTACATAAGAAATGTCTATTTGCGTAACTTTATTAAAGGTTTTGATTTTTTGACGATATTTTCAAAATTCCACTCGAAAACTTAGGTGGGTTTGAATCTGAACACTCGATTGCGTTTAAGAACAATAGGCTTCCAGTATTCACGGATTGAGATTTTTGTACAAATTTCATTCGAATCGCTCCATTCGTTCGTGAGATATCGTCTCCACAGAAACACACACACACACACAGAGAGAGAGAGAGAGAGAGACATACATCACCTCAAAAATGTTCGATTCGTGATCAGGGATGCTTGAAACTTGCTCTCCCGTCGAAAACTCGAATTCGAATTTTCGACCCCGTCACAATACTTTCCTTAGACATTATGTATATAAGGAAAGTAATAGAACAAAGTAGAGAATTTAGGGAAAATTTTGAATTTTATTGTGATCAGAATGACTTGTAATAAATGCATTATATAGTGGTAAAATTACAACATGAAGACCAGTAATATTAATGTTTTTAAAGAGATCATCGAAATCAAAAGTTTGGGAACCAATATTATTACCTATAGAATATAATTATTTTTTTAATTATGTAGTCTAAAGATAATAATATACTACAGCGTATTTTAAAAAAATTGCTCGAATAATATATATTAACCTATTGGTCGCTGGCCCAAGGTTCCAATTTATGAAATGATTCAAATCAGACAGACTTTCAGGCTGCAACAGTTTTGGTCATAAAGCACGTTTTGGTAAAAAAAGTGCAACATTTAACTTTTATACGAGCCCTCTACAAAGGGAGTTCTAATTAGCAAATTGTTCCATTATTTCCGTATTCTTTATCTTTTAAAATAAAAATGATGTTCTCTAATATACAAAATTGACCGTGAACAGATTGTCAAAATTATAGGACTTAAACCACTTTGACCCGAAGAAAAGAAACGACGAATACATAGATATAAGGGGTAACGTAAAAATATAATTCCGTTAAATAAAATTTTCAGTCGAAAACCTGATCGTATGACAATAAAGCTTTTTATTCTTGACAAATTGATCTATGGAAAATAATTTTACAATTTACAATTTCTTTCTAAGGGGCCTGAATGGAAATTTGCATTTTATACCTCTCCACTAAAATATGTCACATGATCAAAATTTGCATACGGTGATAGTCGACCTTAATTAAAGCATATTTACTTCCTCATACTATATAACAGTGAAAATATTGTTTTCACGAAAATATTCGAGATTTTGATGTCAATATATGTTTTAAGACCCTTGAACACGTTTTGGCTGTTTTTCAAATAACGCCCGTATGTCCGTCTGTATATATGTATGTGGTCGCGATAGCGGCTACAAATATTAATGGTATTTCACGAAACTTTATATCTAGTTTCGTTATTAAAAAATCTAGAACTAGATAGAATTCTTTTTAATTCGAGCGAAAACTTCGAAATTTATTCGGAATTTTATATTTCCTCAACATGGCAGTATAGGATAACATTTGACATATTCATGCATAAAAAAAGTTTATTTATGGCTCAGTGGTCACGAGACTTAATCACGATACAATTTTTTATGCGTGACGTCACTAGCCCCCTCGTGAGGGGCAAGTTACGGCCCCCCCGGGGGCACATTGTTAAAATGGTATGAATCCAAATATTGACTATCTATCCAAGTATATCCAAAAACTCCATGTTATAGTATGAATCCAAATATTTTTTCAAACCCTTTAAAGTGAAGGATAACAAGCAATAACTATAATGATTTGGACCCACAATACTAATTTTTCACAATTTTTCTTGTAAAATTTGGAGGGGGGGGGGGGGCAGGTTACTAAAAATGAATTCTGGTATAAGAAAGTCGAATGAGTCACACTCCATTTAATTAAATTGGAAACATGGGTCTACGACCAATCGTTCAAAGATATTTAATTCATACAATATTTTTAAAACACTGAAAAAATAGTTATTCCCAGTGTTAGATGCTTCAGTAAGTAATCAATAATCGACAGTGCGATGGTACTGAAAGTCACCAATTTTACTTTATTTCCTTAATTATAGATCGCAAATGTTCATACATACTTCAAATTACAAAGGACTTTACTTCGGAAAAAATTCAAAATATAACATGTTACATGTACTCAATGAAATAAAAGTTTCAGTTAGTTGAATATTTATTACAACTGCGTTAGTTTAAACAAAACAATTTAAAATTCTCAAAGCAAAAGTTCACGAAGATATCAAGAGAAGATTTACTGACTAATGTCATTTTACCATGCTTATTACAGATTCAAATACAAGAATGTACAAGGCTTTTAATAACGAGGTTGGATCAATTAGTAGATTATTCGAATTAGTGGAATATTCTTTAGTTAAAATGAAAAAGTTCCATCTTTTATATCTGCAGAATTCATGTAAATATACATATTAAAAATGTTTACCAAAAATAAAGGAAACCCTAAATTGTCCCTGAAAATACTCAAAATCTCCAACTTTGTTACCAAAAGTTTTGAATTCAAGTCTCTAAAAGGCACAGTGAGTTATATAAGTCGGTAAATTCATATTTAATATATTTGTAATATTCTGTTTCAAGAATTTCGAACTGTTTTATTTTGACTAATAAAGTCGTAAGGGATATTTACTAATTGTTAATAACGAGGTTGGATCAATTAGTAGATTATTCGAATTAGTGGAATATTCTTTAGTTAAAATGAAAAAGTTCTATATTTTATATCTGCAGAATTCATGTAAATATACATATTAAAAATGTTCACCAGAAATAAAGGAAACCCTAAATTGTCCCTGAAAATACTCAAAATCTCCAACTTTGTTACCAAAAGTTTTGAATTCAAGTCTCTAAAAGGCACAGTGAGTTATATAAGTCGGTAAATTCATATTTAATATATTTGTAATATTCTGTTTCAAGAATTTCGAACTGTTTTATTTTGACTAATAAAGTCGTAAGGGATATTTACTAATTGTTAATAACGAGGTTGGATCAATTAGTAGATTATTCGAATTAGTGGAATATTCTTTAGTTAAAATGAAAAAGTTCTATATTTTATATCTGCAGAATTCATGTAAATATACATATTAAAAATGTTCACCAGAAATAAAGGAAACCCTAAATTGTCCCTGAAAATACTCAAAATCTCCAACTTTGTTACCAAAAGTTTTGAATTCAAGTCTCTAAAAGGCACAGTGAGTTATATAAGTCGGTAAATTCATATTTAATATATTTGTAATATTCTGTTTCAAGAATTTCGAACTGTTTTATTTTGACTAATAAAGTCGTAAGGGATATTTACTAATTGTTAATAACGAGGTTGGATCAATTAGTAGATTATTCGAATTAGTGGAATATTCTTTAGTTAAAATGAAAAAGTTCCATCTTTTATATCTGCAGAATTCATGTAAATATACATATTAAAAATGTTTACCAAAAATAAAGGAAACCCTAAATTGTCCCTGAAAATACTCAAAATCTCCAACTTTGTTACCAAAAGTTTTGAATTCAAGTCTCTAAAAGGCACAGTGAGTTATATAAGTCGGTAAATTCATATTTAATATATTTGTAATATTCTGTTTCAAGAATTTCGAACTGTTTTATTTTGACTAATAAAATCGTAAGGGATATTTACTAATTGTTAATAACGAGGTTGGATCAATTAGAAGATTATTTGAATTAGTGGAATATTCTTTAGTTAAAATGAAAAAGTTCTATATTTTATATCTGCAGAATTCATGTAAATATACATATTAAAAATGTTCACCAGAAATAAAGGAAACCCTAAATTGTCCCTGAAAATACTCAACATCCCCAACATTTTTATGAAGTTATTCACCTTAATGGAATTTTCAACCTTATTGCAATAATTTCCATACACATATATTACGTATTGTAAGAGGCAAAGTAAAAAAACATAAATTTTCCCATTTTGTAATTGAATCAGTAAGGCCTGAAAGTGTTTTATCGCGTGCACTACGAACTCAATATTGACTCTATCATGACTCTCTAAACATCCATAAACTAATCAATTCAGCCAGTTGTTACCTCTGTCGCAATCATAACCTAGGAAACATACCGTCCACAATTAACACAGTTCATACGAACTCAATCGGGTTCTCGATGGAAATGCTTAAATAATTACATCTCAACCGCTTATCAATCCTCCATTAACCTTCCTCAACCTGCACCACTCTACCCCCCTCTTGTCATTTTTCGAACGGTAGATAATCAATATCCTAACGACCGCGCTTACTACCATTGCACAGCGTTCAAAAGAGCTTCTATCTGCGTGTATGTTTGGGCGGGAGATTCGTATGTATCGTGCAGAATAAATGTTTGAAAAGGAATGGACAAGGTTGGAATGTCTAGAATGGGTTGGTCTGAGCAACAGCGTGGAACCGAAGTGAATGAGATTCCGTGATAGTGTCGTACGAGTCGGAAATCGAAGAAAAGTTGATGATATGGATTATGGCTAACCGCACAGCAAGACTTTTCAGGATCATTTCAAATTACTCTTCGCGAACGTGTGATCTTCGCACATGTGTAATTAAAGTAAAATTGTTAGTTTATTGAAGCGATTCTCAAACTTTTAGAGTTTATAAGCTAGGGTTGGCGAGTTTAGACGTCATTGATTTAAAAAAAAAAATGGTTTTCAACCGATGTGCCGCGACAGCCTGCAAAACAGATACATTTTTAACACTTTCCACCACAGTTGAAAAGTGTTTATGACTTTGTCATTGTTTCATTCTGTCTGTCTGTCTGTTCGCACGATAACTGCCGTAAAAATGACTTTATCAAAATGAAATTTTAGTATGTTGTTCAGACTCTGTGGGACATATGGGAATGCAAATTAATAATATCACCCACTTAGTTTTGTATTGAATCTGGGTTGAAAAAGTGAAACACATTGAACTCCATGGGACCTAATTTTTCAAAAAATTTTTAAGCAAAGTTAACATTCATAAATTGCTTCGAAATTTTTAGAAAATATTCAAATTATTGCATAAAATATATAAAAAAAATTCAACAAAATATGTTCGGTAGTTTTTTAAATCAAAATTAAAATAATAATTACACCCATATTGTATGAAAAGATCACATAACCCACTTCAAAATAAAATACGGCATCCATCTTTTTTTCCAGTATCAAAATCGTGATTTTTGAAGTTCTTTTAAATTTATATTTAGTGTTGCATTCGTCCTGAAACCACTTTATTTTTGTGTATTTTCTGTGCATCTATATTCTGCGCCAACGCAATTACAATATTTTTAAGTTTAAATGATCATCAAACTTTGATTATTTCTACAACAAAGCATAATTCGTATGCAGAATGTAAACAAATCAAACTCTAAGATGTATTGTATAAGAATTGCTGATTTTTTTTAACGCAAAATTATTTAACTCTGGAGTCTAGAATATAGGTTATATGAATGAAATATCCATTAATTTTACATAGAGAAGCAGACGATTTTATAGCATTGCCTTTTTCGATAAAGTTTTAAGCATGGAGTTACAAAGTACTTTTACCTCCATTGTTCTAAGTTTTTAAGTAAAATAAATTATTGTAGTAGTGATAATTTAAAACATATCACCGCTGAATGTATCGCATTTTAGAGATGTTTGAATAAAATTACATTACAGTTGGAAAGTATTTCATAATCGATGCTTTATGCATGATCGGTCTGTCTTGTTTTCACTCTATTACTGATTGGGATACAGATGAATGTGAAAAAACAGAATAAGAATGTAAGAGAAAGTTGATCGGAAACTCACATTCCAGATTCTTATAACGATCACCCACTCAAGTCCTCGCTAGATTTGAGCTTCTCAAACTTTCGACATCCGCGTACCATTTTTCCGATATTGATCAAAGCTCCTTTTCTACGCTTTAATATTTTAGGCGTACCACTTTATAAAGATTATATTAATAGTGTACTGTAAAATCCTTCAGATGAAATCCAATTTTTAGTTTATACTCTTCTGCACCATCACAATTGCAATTTGTTAATTCAATTTGAAATAAACTAAAAATCTGAGTGGACAACAAAAATTTAGTAATAAATACGCATAATAGTAATAAAACATATTTATAGATATAAAACGTTATGGAAATAATTTTATTTACAGATACAAAACGTTATGGAAATAATTTTTTAAAAAACCCTAATGTTTGTAGCATATGACTTTCCCCAACACAATATTATGCTTCTACATTTTGAGGAGTCAAATAATTATCTACCAGGTGCATTTCACAATATTTGTTGAGGAAATTTAAATGGAAATATTTTCTGGTTACGTCATGCGCAACTACTTTGATATGTTTTTATTAACCCATATTCTGCGCATGTCTACTATAGGACAATAGGTAGCTTAGGATAAAACTGGGAGAATTTAGTAAACTATTCATTAAACGCTTTTAATAATTAATATCTAAAACTTTTCTGTATAAAATTAATGGTTTGAGTTCCAATTCATTGCATAGAGTCAAAATTTAAAATTATATTTGAGTACTTTTTATATTTAAAGAAAAATAATTGCAAATATCTGTTTAAAGGTCGTATCACCAGGGTCTATGATATCTGCAATGCTTATCAAAATACTCAGTCATATTCTTTCTTGAATTTAAATTTGCATTTATGTGTGCGGTGGACATCTTGAGCAGGCTATACATTAAATTCCTGTGCAAGTATGTATAGTTTATTGTATCATTTTTAATATGACAGCAATTTGCCAGTTACCATATTGTATTCATTGAATGCCTTCTCTAACAATTTTATTGTCGATTTCTACTCATTGGATCACGTTCTAATACTTTGCAATTTGTTTTTCTCTGTTTTTCTCGTAGAGTTTATTATCCTGACTTTTTAAATTCTCCGCTAGGGGCGCTGCAATCACTTAATCGATCCGGTATGATCACTTTACTATAGATAGACGCTGCGTGTACACTCCTGGATGTTTCCTTTTGGGATGTCTAAGGACTTTCCAGCAACCATGTATAATTGATGATCATTGCACAGAAATACCGTATATACCATAATACTGTATGTACCACAATACCGTAATACCGTATATACCATTACCGTATATACCATAATATCGTAAAAAGCGTTATACCATAATGTCGTAAAAACCGTTATACCGTATATACCATAATATCGTAAAAACCGCTATAACGTATATACCATAATACATTATATACCATAATACCATATATATCATGTATACCGTAATACCGTATATATTACTCTCCCCCCAAAATCTGTATAGAACTTAAATGTAATTGATTTCTATCTTCTATCTATTAGATCTTCATATTGGTTTTGACACTGCTCTATCCATAGTGTATTTGGATGAAATTATCTTCTCTTTTAGAATGAAAGAATACAAGTCGAATCCTCCTCCCGACTTTCTGAAGGTTTAAATTTAATGTTTAATGTTAATTTAAGTTCCCTGGGTTTTAGCGTTCTCTAATTTTAACTTGTTTTACCCTTCGGGCATATTTGCCACTATTGCAGTGGTCCACTAACATTTAACTTTAAAGTGAAAATTTATTGTTCTGAACTTTAGCTTCCACCATATTGTAACATTCGCATTCACAGCTTTGGAAATTTCCACTACTAACTGGCCGTACGTTCTAAATCAGCACTTTGGCGTGGAAATGTTTAAATAATTACTGATCAACCGCTTATGAATTAACCTTTCTCAACCTGTACCAGTATCCCTCACATCATTTTTCGAACTCCAAATAACAAATCTCCTAATGATCCCGTTAAGTGGCAATACCGGAAATTTGAAAGAGCTTTTACGGAGTATATATTTGGTCGGAAGGTTTATATTTACCATGCAAAATGAATGTTTCAGCAGGAGCAGAACGATCGAGGCGTGTTTACGAGATAGATATGGCGTCAAATCTATGTGGTGAGTGAGATCCTGTAATAGCATTATGGTCGAATATTAGTGGAACGGTGGATGATTTCTGAAAATTCGCTGATTCGCTTATTGGAAATCGTTGCCAGACATTCTTTAGGTGGGTCATTTAAAGTGACACTCCAAAACCAGTAGGTTCTTTATTTGATTTTTTTTTCATTTTGTTCCAATTGGTTTCCTGGCGTTTCCAATTTATTTTTCTATTTGTTTTTTACAGCTAGTTTAAATGTCTATGAATTTCTTCGTTATTGATATTTTTTGTAAGTTTCCTCTCTATTCAGCTGTTTTGAATCGGTCTGATATCCATTCTCTTACCACCTGAGTTTCCTCCGTGGTTTTGTGCGTTCGTTGTTTCTTGCCAATCTGTTTGGATTTTTTCCCTTTAATTTCTTTCCACGGTGTTGGCAACTTTTCCTCTCAAACCTTCTAGTACATGTGCCACCCTGTAGAAGAAGGCTGCAAAAATTTTAGTTATCAAATTTTATTAAATCGCATCGTATTACAATACTTATCCTCTGTATTTCAAATACTACTGTAGTACAGTAAAAAAAAATTAGTTAAATTTTTTCATCGCATATCACTCTGACTCGGTTTCTACGCATAGAAACCATTAATTGATATATTAAAGAGGTTGCTACTTATGGCGTTTTTATTACCTCGAAAACAGATATTCAACAATCAAAAATACATATGAGCTAAATTGGCTTTATATAGGACATTCTCAAATACTTACCACTAACAAATCCTCCATCAACATTGCTTTCCGTACACAACTAAACCTCTCTTGTTAATCTTCGAACGTCAAATAACCACTTATCTACCAATTCCGTCCGGTAGGAAGGAGATCAGGGAATTTAATAGCGCGTCTATGGTATACATATTTACAGAGATAATATGTATATAAAGTATAACAGAAATAGCTGATAGGGTATATGCAGATTGAACTTTCAAACTATTTTTTCTAATGTTAAGACAGGTAGCGATTTTCGGTACCAAGATAATCGAAAATATTTTATTTCGATTATCAGGTTATATACAGTAGAGTCTCGATTTTTTGAGTCCCGATTATCCAAGATTCACGTTATCCCTGCTAGATATTTTTTAAATGACTCATCTTATTTTCCTGAAAATATTAACTCTCATGAAATCTTCTTTTCAGTGAAAATGATAACGAAGATAATTATAAAGTTTATCTTCCGCTCATTGAACTAATATAAAATTTTCCAGATTCAGAACTTATTATGGCAGAAGCCATTCAAAATTGAATGTATGAGGATGAGTAACAGGATAAATCACCCATAATATAATTATAAATTTAATGAGCTAGGAAAAACAACGAAGTGAAAAGGAAGAAGTTATGTGTTCAGGAAAAGGCTAAAATATGTTCGCATGCGGAAGACCTAAATGCGATTAAATCCACTCAGCGATACCTCAAACAACAGTATGAGAGTACACCGCGATGTACAGCACGTACTGAACAAATAAATACATAATTATATATGTATTTATTGTATATATCATTTTTCAGTACATATTTCCTTAATGGCAGAAATGGAGTGCAACCTAGAGAGGAGAGGAACATTGTCTCAAATATAAGCGCTAAATTCTACAGTACAGTATTCGAAATCTTTTCCGTGTAATTGAGTTTAACCGGAACCGAGCTGTTCTCGTTCACATAACTCGGATAGTACACATTCTGTGCACATTAAATTACTATAACGATCTGTTCCACATACACACAATAATAAAACAAGCATGCTCTACCTCTAAGATACAAATATTTAATATGAAAGTGTCCCAGTTTAGAACAGAAACCTTGCAATTACAACGATTCAGCTTATTGAGATATTTTTCTAATAAACAAACTAATAATTCTAAGACCAAAAAATGAAACCCACATGTGACTTACCTACCAAATTCTGCAAAATTTGGTCAATTAGTTGAGTTAGAGTGGATACATACATTACACAAACAGACAAACACACAAACACTCATACAGACGTCACGCTAAGGTGCTCGAAACGTGTAGATTTATCAAAACCTTGAGTTGCAATTTTCGACACGATTCCAATATTTTCCCTATACATTACCATGTATTGTATGGAAAGTAAAAAATATCGGACCCCACTCCTTAATTCTTTGTCAGTTTTAACTGAAACAAAAATATTCAAATTTTTAATCATCTTATCGGGTGTTACTATGACTAGTTTTCTGATCTACCAGGAGGATATCCAAACCCACAAACTATAATACATTTAAGACTTGTTACTTTTGTCACATTCATATCTCTCGAAACAAACATGCCTACATCAATTAACAGTTTATAGGGATCAATCAACTCGACGATGGAAATGCTTAAATAATTACATCTCAACCACTTATCAATCCTCCATTAACCTTCCTCAACCTGCACCACACTACCCTTCATGTTATTTTTCGAACGCTAAATAATCAATATTCTAATGGCCCCGTTCACCAGCATTGCACAGTGTTTGAAAGAACTCCTATTCGTCTGTATATTTGGGCGGGACATTTATATGTATCGTGCAAAATAAACGTTTGAAAGAGGGTGGGCAGGGTGAAACGTCTAAAATGATTGTAAGCAATAGAATCGAACCAATTTGAATGAGGTTTCGTGATACCATCACGAGTAGAAGAAATACAAGGAAAAGAGAAAAGTTTGTTGATACAGAATCCGTTCAGAAAAAAACAAAACCCGCCTAAAGGAGCATTTTGGGAGAACGCCCCTTATAAGCTGGTTTTGTTTCTGCCTTTGCAGCTTCGTGCGGCCTGAGCTAACTTGAAAATGCATTTTATGCAGACCACGTGAAAGGACTGAAATTTTCAACTCCCATAAAAGGTCGCAAAATTTCTAGCTTATAGCAAGTTTACTGCTGCCATTGCAAGCATCAATTTTTCCATGCTGACGAGCGCATAATAAGCACGAAACCGATCCATAAATGCTGGTGTCTTCCAAAAATTTTGTATGATGAGTTCCTAGGAAAGTCGTTAAGTACCCCAATTACGTTATAAGAAAAAGTTCACGAGTGTACATGTAAGGTCTATCTGCTCTATCTATAGTAAAGTGAACATGCTCGATCGAACAAAAATGTTTGCAGAGCCGCTAGAATAGAATTTAAGAATTAGGATTACAAACTCGCTATGAAATTTGCCCGCCACTAAGATCCACTATCGTCGGGATTTGTTTATGCTTCAGCACATTCATTATAATCAGCATATTAGTATCTTTTTTGCAAATTTCCACGATCATAATTATAATACTCGATATAGATATCAACTGTTAACCCTCCCACAAAAAAGCTTATACTTAACGAATAGCTTATATCTAAATATCAATTCTACTGGATCAAGATTATGGAATTCTTTCCACCTTTATTAAAATCAATGAACAACGAAAACAGTTTTAAGAAGTAACTAAAAGTATTCCTCTTGTAAAGTTTGACCGTTTTGCTAATCTATTGGGCTCAATCCTTGTATTCCTACTAGTTGTTTGTAAATCTATTTTGTTGCAAATTTTGCTCTGCACTGACTATTGATTTTGTGCTAGAGTGTTGCTAGTTTTGCTGGAATCTGTGGACCCGTCATCCCAATAAAGTTCATTTTTCCGCAGTTTATTGCCTCACTGTTATGCATTTACTTATGAAATTTTAATTGTACCTCCTGTGTGGCAAAAATTAAATTTATTATTGTTATTAAACTCCATAATAAAGCGAGATAGAAAAAAAAGCCAATTATAAAATTATACAGAATTATCTAATGAGAATTATCTAAAGGCATTTATTTCACACAATAAAGTTATTGGCAAATATCTGTCCTATTCTAGAATAATATGATAAGCAACACTACATTACGATCTACACTACATTACGACCAAAAATATAGTGTAGATCCTGTTTAATATGCCCTTCGTTAGAGACAAGGTAGATTTGAATCCCAGAAAAAATTTCACCGCCAACTGTGACAAGTATTACAGGCGTCACTATGTCAGAGGCGTATCGTATATATTCCCTTATAAAGGAATTTCCTCCCTCCTCTCCCCCAGCTAGCACAGACTTTGAGAGTAAGAAATCAGTAAGAAAATCTAAATTCGCACTTAAATGAATCAATCGCCTTCCCCAATTTTAAATTGGTATACCAAAAAGAAATAACCTCATGTGGGCAGCACATGACTTTCCATACAGCTTCAAACTCATTTTATCTTTATTTATTTCATAATTCATTAAATTGAGATTAATTGCACAAAATGACACGCATAATTATTTAAATTATACTGAATTTGCACTTTTATATCAATTTTCGTTTTCATTTAGTAACTGGACCGTATTCTTAGAACCGTCGTAGCAAATATGAGGAACACCTAAAATATCTCTAGAATGGCTAGTCCTAGTATAAATAGGTTATTTCTTATTCTTTTATCGTCAAAAATTACGTATAAAACAAGCATTTAATTGATACATTTAAGCACACATAGTCTTTTATTTCAGATTTTGACGGTTTTTGCCATTTCGTAAAAGAAAAGACGGATTACTATTTTCCGAATCATACCAAAATCTAATCAGTACCAGAGTAATTTGCAAGTGACTTATCTACCACACCTTGTGAGATTCAGTCAATTAGTTTTTAAGCTAGAGTGGATACAGACAATTTTTGCGGGCCAATTTGCAAAAAAAGAAAAGTTCTTTTATCCCAAGTCGTACCAAAATGTTATCAGCACTAAGGTTACCCACAAAAGCTGATACCTATACAATTTTATGAAATTTGGTCTATTAGTTTTTGAGCTAGAGAAGATACAAACATTGCACAGCCTGACACACAGACACATAAACACACACACGGACTTCACGCTTCGTGTTCTAGAGGTCCCAAAACGTGTAAATTCGACGAAAACTCCAGTTGTGATTTTCCACATGATTCCACTATTTTCCCTATACATTACCATGTATTGCGGGGAAAGTAAAAACAGCGTATGTTTTAGAATAGCAAATTTAGAATAGCCCATATTTCAGAGATATTCAATGTAAAAGGGTACGTTGTAAGCAACAACAGTTTACGCTCAATATAAAATAGAAATGAGTATACTTAGTGACATTTATACTCCCTGTTTTTTGACGTGCTTAACAGCTAGTATTTATATATATGCCAAGGTAAGAGAGCTATTGGCATTGAACGGAACTGAAACAAACGCGCTCTTTTACCAGCTCATAAAATAAAGATCGTTTCAACTTTCTTCAGCACTAAAATACACTTTATTCTTTAACGTCAAGATGAAACTAATGTCACGTCAACTTTATAAACAGTCAGATTCTTGGCAGCCTTCGCGAGACGTCGCTAAAAAGCGGGCAGACTCGCATTTCCACGGCTTATTCTCGTCACAAATGAACCCTAATTAATGTTTCCCCCTTCATCATCCCCGGCCATCAACAAACCGTGAAGGGGGGAACATTTCAGAAGCTACCGTAAGAAATTAACTTTCGAGTCGAGAAAAAAAATGGCGACTAGCGATGCTGGAAGGTGAAAAAAGAACTTAAGCGATGGAAATGAATTCATCCATTTAGTCAAAGAATGAAGCTATACGAAGAATCAAAATACGGCCCAGTTTTACCACTAGAAGTAGTTCTATAAATACGGAGCTGTGAAAGAAAAAGAAGAGTTATAGAATGACGTATTCGGACCACTTGCCCGGACATGTCTGTTGGCGCATTAATTGCAGTTAGTGTTGAGCCTTGTTCTATTGACGGAATGTGACAACTCGGAGAAACAAATGGGGCTCTCTTTTCTTTGCAATTTTTGGCAAAGAACTCAATTCTGAGATTTCGCTGCTTTTTTATGTTGCCCCGACATTTCTATAAATAAATCGGAATTCTCGACGTTTGCTGTGTTTTTCTTGAAAGCCATGCTCAGTAGGCGCAAAGCGTTTGGTGAATTAGTGATGATGAAGTAATGGCGAAATGTTTGCAATGACTTTTTTTTTCCTAGGAAAAGAAAACATGGCGTTGTTTGCTTGAATTCTTCGGATAATCTTGCTCGGTGAAAAATATCTTCACGTCTTGTATTTCTGGTGTTGCAAGCAATAAACTACTAAGGAAGTTGAAGATAACAGGCCCATAAACAAGCTAAATGAAACTGCAACAAGAAGTCCTTCTGTATATCTTCCAACAAGTTGAGGTTGTGTCGCTTAATTAGAGAAATGTTGAACTTGTTGAAAACTTTAGAATTCCAACTAAGACGAATATTCATACAGTCGATGTCTGTAAGTTTTATAAGAGATGTCTAGCTTAAGAGATTAAGATAAGGAGCTACTATTAAGAAATACTATTTGACCATCAATAGATTTTATTAAGATTTCTCAGCATTCCAGATAATTCTAGATGAATTCTTTGCTCCTCAGAATGAATATCCGTTGTCTGTACCGGCCAGGGCCAGGTTGACACTAACAACGATTAAAGAAGCCCAGGCACAGTATCAAAAATAAACCCTACCCACTCTATAAACAAACTACTAAAGTGAAAATTTGTTTACATATTTCATGTTATTTATATTTGAAATTGTTGATAATAATTAAAATATTTTAGTAGTGGAAAAGCAACATATACACATATATATACAACATGCATAAATATAAAAAAAATAGTAAGAAACTTAATAAACAACATATCTAAATATCAAATCTGATATGGACAGCATATGACTTTCACTACACACATTGATGATTTATTTTGATATATTTAGAAAATATTTATCTTATTCATACTAACATTAAAATAATGGTGCAGCAAAATTGTAATTTAAACCTTTGTACGATAAAAATAACATTTATTTATACAACTGTTCTAAACTTAAAGCAAAATAATATTATTTAAATGATCAGATCAAAAAAGAGTAATATATTAACTACTCGATAAAAGAAAAATGTCTTTCATTTAGAATTTCTAAGTAAATTCGAGTTCGAATTTTTGAATATTTTTCTATTGGCTATATAAACCTTAGAAAAAGTAAAACTTTTGAAATACTATATATACAATTGACACTCCTACCTACCCTTCATATACGGCGTCAACGTTGCTACACTTTTTTAATTCAAAATGGTTTTTATAGGATTCATTTACATAGCAACAAGCTTCAACATAAAGAATCAATCACAGTAAACTTATATAAAAAGGCAGAATCCAGTACATGAAAAAGAACACTACTTCGCAATTTACATTAGAACCCCTTTAAACAAATGAAAGGATATTTTTTTTAAGCGTGTTTACTTTAATGCAAAATTCTCATTGGTTTTAATCGCTGAAGTTGAAAAAATACCTTCAAAATACCTTTAAAAGTCAAACATTGGCTAATTTTCATAAAAAAAATGTGGTTTAAGTATAACAGAATTGCCGGAAGCAAAAAGTTCTAAGAACAAATAAAACGGAAAAGAGTGTTTCACCTGAAAGAAAAAGTATTATGGTGTTCAATGATTTTGATATTTTTATGATCGATAAAAGATTCGAATTTTTTGTTCAAAAGAAAATACTTAGTAAAGTGAAGTGTGAACAGGACTACATTAAATAGCACAGACTTTTAATGTTTTTGTGTGAACATCAGTCATAAATTAATCCAGCGATTCCCAAACATTTTTTCCGCGGAAGACTCTTACACCGATTCCGCCAACACAGTCAAGTTGTTTTCAAAAGTTATAATGATAATAGTCGATACATTTCAATTATTTTGCAAAATAAAATAAATGTTTATAATACCTGCACATCATTGTTGACTTTCAAAATCACTATTACTTTTATTATGGATATTTATAAGTCCTAACACATCTTATGTAACATACCTAATTATTTTTCTAACTTTAACACATATTTAGCTGATATTTATATTTTTACGAGTGGCAACGGTTAGTGATTTTGTCTATCATTTTAACACGACGTGAGAAAGTCACTATGTTCAATACTATTAATTCTAATAACAACCTTTTTTACATAGTAACAAGGTTATTTAATAAAATAACTTTTAGAAAGTCAAGAGATGCATTCGTTTCCCGACGATTTTGCACTTCCTTGACATTATTTCCATTGTTATTCCTTCTTTTGTTCTTAAATAAGAATTTAAATATTTTGTTTCTTCTGATTTAATAGATGTAAATCCGTGAACATATTACATCTCAATGGCTTACCTTCCATTACTTTTTCAATTCTGAATTCTGAAAAGTGTTTTATAATATATTGTCTGATACTTCAGCTATTTTTCAAGTTTTATTAACCTTTTGCTTACGGGTGGGATAGCGCCAATCCCAAACAAAGAATCTCTCAAAATTTTTAAATTATAATATTAATCTTTTGCTTACGGGTGGGACAGCGTCCATCCCAAACGAAGAACTTCTCAAAAAGACAGGTATTTGGCATGCCCTATCCCAAACAGTTCGATCTCCCTTTGCAGACATTGGCGTCCATCGAACTGTTTGGGATAGGGTATGTCAAATACCTGTCTTTTCGGGAGGATCTTCGTTTGGGATGGACGCTGTCTCACCCGTAAGCAAAAAGTTAATATTATAATTTAAATATACATATATTTGATGCCCGTCATATTACTGAGTACCTAAAATTTAAAACATTCCCCCATCCATCCGCCTACAGCTCATGCCCTACAAACATTCACGGAACACGAAGACCACACACCTCTTCCGATCAATAATGTTAAGAACTATAGGATGTCTAACAAAACGTAATTACTCTATAACCGTCCACTCCGGCGAAACTAGTTTGCAATTTCGTCCCAGTAACTCATTTGCGAAGGCGTCTGTTGAACATTACGAAGATCCGCATCTCAAATCTCGGCTGAGATAACAACGTTCTTTACAATGGTGCCCAAATAAATCAACCTTACAGGTAAGTGCAATGCTGCTGACCGTCCGAAAGTGACCCTAGTTCGAGTAGCACGGATTCAGTAAAATCTGGGATATAGAGCGCCAATTTCAAATCGAAATTCGAAACAATCACGTAGGAAGTTAACCTACAAGATAAAAATAGCAGGAGATAGTCAGTCAGATTATCTCTTCTCTGTTCCATTTCTTATCTTCCTTTTTCTATCTTGAAATTACCTCCCTTCTCTTTCCTCTCTTCCCATCATCTCTCTTCTCTTCATTATCCTCTCCTTCTCTTCATTTTCTTCTCCTTCTCTTCTCTCTATTTTTTCCTCTCTCCCCTTCCCTCTCTTTTATTTCCTTTTTCTCCTCTCCTATCTCTCTTCCCGTTCCCCATCTCTTCCTCCTCTCTCTCTCTCTCTTCCTGTTCTCCATCTCTTCCTCCTCTCTCTCTCTTCCATCCTCTTCTCTCTCTCCCATCCTCTTCTCTCTCTCCCATCCTCTTCTCTCTCTCTCATTCTCTTCACTCTCTGTCTCTCTCCCTCTTCTCTCTCTTATTTCCTCTCCCCCACTCTCAGTAGTCTAAATGGGTAAAGCGCCATCTATTTCAAATTGAATGTTTGTATGTGATTAAAACAGGACCTTTTAAATTCCAAACCGTTGTTATTATTTAGATAAATTTTAAAAGCTACTTATGCCTTTCTCACTCAACATAGGATATTCAACATTTAGCTGAGTACTTCCAAAAATTTAAAACAAGTCATTGAAACCATTTTATGTTAAATTAATAGTCCTTTATATTTAAAGAGGCATTTCAGTCTGTTAAGTACAGGGAAACTAGAACTCTTAAATTACTTATTTTCAACTTTTATTTTAATAAGATTTATTTTATTTAACAATGTGTGGCACTTAAATGTGTGGCCCTTAAAATTGTTATTTTAATTGAACATTGAATCAGTCTGCCTCGTGTATACTGTGAGTGAGAAACGATTCAGCATTTTAATTCATCAAGGGTTTCTGGGGGACCTGGAAACACTTTTCGAAAATAACACCATTCCCCCTTCCCCCTCCTTCCCCTCCCTGCGAGCGGGAATAAAATATCCGGCTCTTTATAGGTTCTGTCCCGTTATCAATACCATAAGTATACAAAGTTTTGTATTTTATGTCACCGTAGGATTGCTGAAAAGCCTGTAAAACCCAAAAATACGTTAGGCAAATATTGTACATTTTTTTACCCCATTTATCATACACACAATGCTACCACACACGACATAAAAGAAATTACAATATCTTGAGAACGTTAACTTCTAAATCGGTAAAAGTTATACAAAATTATGTATTCTTACTAATATCAAAAGATCGTATGTTTTATGATTGTTCTTAACCAGAAATTGACTATCATCAATTGCCAGGAATTATTCTTAAAATATTAGTCATTTTATTTTTTCTGCTCTGCTCATCATATCTCTCGAAGCAGTTAAAGATTGTGCCCGAATTTGCCGTTTTTGGATTATTTAAATCGGCAGTTAAAGGATGTTTTTTTGTTTTAAAGGTTGCCTAATCATAAGAATAAATACCAAATATTGTAAATTCTCCCTCCATAATATCAATCTGTTAGTTAGGATTATTTCAATCAGCAATTAAAAGGTGATTTTTCAACACTTCCCAACATAGTTGAAAGTGTTTATAATTTTGGCCATTCTGTATGTCTGTCTGTCTGTCCGTTTGCACGATAACTGCTGTAAAAATGACTTTATCAAACTAAAATTTTAGTATGCTGTTGAGACGGTCTGTAGGACATATGTGAATAAAAATGAATAATAGTTTAGAATTTAATCCAGGTTGAAAAAGTGAAATACATCGAAGCCTATGAACCTCATTTTTCAAACATTTTTAAGCAAAGTTAAAATTCACAATTTGCTTCGAAAATTTTAGGAAGTATTTAAATTATCGCATAAAATGTGGAAAACAAATTTCAGAAGAATATGTTACGTAGTTTTTTAAATAAAATTGAAATGATAATTACATCCATAATATATGAAGAGATCACGTGACTCATTGCAAAATAAAATATGGCATCCATTCTTTTCCGTGTGTAAAGATCGTGATATTTAAAGATCCTTTAAATTCATATTTAATGCTGCATCCGTCATAAAATCGCTTTATTTTTGCGTATTATCTATGTATCTGAATTCCGTACATACGCAATTACAATATTTTTTATTTTAAATGATCACCAAACTTTGATTATTCGCACAACGAAGCCTAATTTCTATAGCATGCAGAATATAAACAAATCAAGCGATTGTAAGATAAGTTGTATAAGAATTGCTGAATTTTTTTCACGCAAAATTATTCAGCTCTGGAGTCAAGAATAAAAGTGATTTCAATGAAATATTCATTAATTTTACATAGAGAATCATACGATTTATATTCGATTAAGTTTTATTTTTTCAAGTGTAATAAATTACTGTAGACTGAGATAAATTTAAAAATATCACTGCTGAATATATCGCATTTTAGAGATGTTTAAATAAAATTGCATTTCAGTTGGAAAGTGTATCATAATCAATGATTATGCATGATTGATATTTCTTGTTGTTTTAAAGGTTGTCGAATTATAAGAAAAAATACTACATTTTGTAAATTTTCCCGCCATAATATCAATCTGTTAGAATTATTTCAATCACCAATTAAAAGATGCTTTTTTGTTTTAAAGGCTGACGAATCATAAGAATAAATTCCAAATTTTGTAAATTTTCCAGCCATAATATCAATCTGTTAGTTAGATTTCAATCAACAATTAAAACATGCTTTGTTGTTTTAAATGTTGCCAAATCATAAGAATAAATCCCGAATTTTGTGAATTTTTTCACCATAATATCAATCTGTTAGTATGTACAGAAAGTCACGTGTTCGAACCATCAGCTTTAATTTAATATACATTCTTGTAAATAATATATTAGCATCACTTTCGGCAACGGTATTTTCTGAACTAATGCCTATTTAAAATAATACTTAGCAATTCATTCATTTGAATAATAAATAAATGTTAATTAGTTATGGCATATACTCGTATTTTTAAGCATTATATTCTTTTAGTAAAATAATTTTATACCATATTAAACTAAAATATTAAACATAAACACTTACGACACATCTTTTAGATGTATTTAATGTCTTTATGTCTTTAACATGCTCAAAAACGTTTAATATGAATAATATATCAATAATATATTTAATTAGAATGTTTGAATAATAATATAGGTTATATATTTATTCCATGTCTGAAATAACGTAAATCAAGATAAAAATAAAAATTTCAAAGCCTTTTAAATTGCAAATTTGCACACATATGATTTTTTCAAAATGAAATATCTAGAGTTTGAGAGGTTCCACTAGATCTTCTCATATATTCATATCTCATTCAATATACCATGCAATATATCCATATCATCCATTCAGAGTCATATTCTAGTATATATTCCTGTGTAATTCGGGTCCATTATGGAGTTTTTCAACAGCGAACATGTTTGTTGTTCAAATTTATTTCATCTATACATTTAATAATAGTTAATAAGACGAACTTCAGCTAATATTTAATTCTGCATTTCCTAACAAGTTAACAATATAGTGTTTTATTAAGTAAAATTAATATTATTATCTTGTTGTTAAGTTAAATTTGATCGTTAAATTAAAATTGATATTATCATTTGCTGTAAAATTATATTGTTAAATTTGATTTTTAAATTAAAATTGCTATTATCATTTTGTTGTTACATTTGATTGTTAAAATAAAATTATCATTATTATTTTGTTGTTAAATTCCATTGCAAAAATTACTATTATCATTTTGTTATTAAATTTAATTGTTAAATTTAAATCAGTATTAAAAATAGTAGCTGGCACCGAAACCACTATAATATAAAATTTTAACGAATTTTGCATTCCTCTGTCTTGCAATGCAAAAACTACAGCATATAAAAATATGAAATGTGGTATATTTGTAGAGCAATGTTAGTAAACCACGCGTTTCTGCGAATTAATTAAATACAGTTCACCTTAAATTGATTATATTGAATTGTTTTATTTTTTAAGCGAACTTGTTACAAAACAACTCAAATCCAATCAAATGCGATGTTAAATTATATTTTCACTTTAAAACAAATATTACTGAACAAATATTGAAGTCTAAACTGTTATGTGTTTTCTATTTCCACCCGTTATGTTATTGTTCACGAAGCTGACAACTAAGATTCCATTTTCAGAACATAGTGCTTATCTCAGAGAACGTAGTGCTCTGCTGAGCGATAAAGAAGATGATAGAGATCCTTGTACTGAAAAAATAATTGAAAATAATTAAAAATAAAATTAGAAATAACAATAGAATTATTCCAGAAGGGTCTCATACTTCAAAAAAGAATTCCACTGATTATCTTACATAATGAAAAAAATGTCTGTATGTGTGTGTCTCTATGTGCGGTCTCTGTGATCATGGCCCGACTTAGCCTAACCGGGGCCCGGGGCAGACATTCTCCTGCCCCCCTTTACCTCTCGATATATATGAAATGAGCAAAAATATTTTTCAAGAACTTAATTTTATTCTAGAAAAAGGTATACAAAATGTGATTTGTAAATATTTGTATGGAATTCAAATTATTGGCAACTTTCTTATTAGAGTCAGCATGCTAAATTGGTAACATTAATCTCTATATATCCCCCCAAAAAATCTATCTACTGCACAAACATATTCAGATATCATACATTTTTTTTTCTGTTTTGTTGTGAGGAAGCAGCCATTAATTTTTCGATGTTTTATCTGGGGCCCTTCTGATGCGGGTGCTCGGGACAGCTGCCACATATGCCCCTGTCAGGGCCTGTGTGTATTTGAGGCCTGTGTGTACTTAGTCAGGGCCTGTGCGTACTTGAAAATCTAAGCCCCGGGGAAATTTGGTACACAAACACATCAGGACCTGGGAAGGTGAACCTCGGCGTCATTTTCAACACTTCAGAACATAGTTGAAAGTTGTTTATGACTTTGATCATTCTGTCTGTCCGTTCGCACGATAAATGCTGTAAAAATGATTTTATCAAAATGAAACTTTAGTATGTTGTTGAGACAGTCTGAGGAACATATGGGAATGTAAATGAATAATATCACCCAATTAGTTTTGGATTGAACCCGGATTGAAAAAATGAAATACAGTGAACCCTATGCAACCTAATTTTTCAAACAAGTTTTAAACAAAGTTAAAATTCTCAAATGCTTCAAAAATTTTAGAAAGTATTCAAAGTATCCCACAAAATATATAAAAAAAATGTCACCAAAAAATGTTCGGCAATTTTATAAATAAAAATTAAAATAATAATTAGACCCATATCATATCAAGAGATCCCGTGATCTACTTTAAATTAAAATATGGCATCCATCTTTTTTTTCCCAAGCTAAAAATCATGATTTTTAAAGTGTTTTTAAAATTATATTTAGTATTGCATCCGTCCTAAAACAGCTTTATTTTTGCGCATTTTCTGTGCATCTATATTCTATGCCAACGCAATTACAATATTTTTGAGTTTAAATGATCATCAAACTTTGATTATTTCTATAACGAAGCCTAATTTTAATGGATACAGAATGGAAATAAGTGATTATGAGTTATATAATAATTGCTGAATTTTTTTCACGCAAAATTATTTAACTCTGGAGTCTGGATAAAAATGTATGAATGAAATATTCACTGCTTTTACATAGAGAGCCAGACGATTTATATTTCGACGACGTCATTTGAATAAAGTTAATTTTTTTCGATGAAGTTTCAGGTTTTCAAATTTATTAAATTATTGCAGTGCTATAATAATTTAAAATTTATCAAAGCTGAATGTATCGCATTTTAGCGATGTTTAAATAAAATTGCATTTCAATTGGAAAGTGTTTCATAATCAATAATTTATGCAGGATTGATCTTTCTTGTTTTTAATTCGAATTAGATTTTTAGTTATGAATTTTTAAAATCTAAAACCTCTATCTTTCACCACTTCGTCAAATACAATCTATTCCTTCTTCGCTGCCGCAGATTCGCAGACGATCGAGCAGTTTGGCAGATATTTAATCTGGGATAAAAATAGTTATTCGCCCCAAATGCATTTGTATTTTTCTGTTTTCAAAATTTGCGAATTTAAAAAATATCATCCTATATTTTTATTTAATATTATTTTATTATGTGTATTGTGCTAAAATGTGACTGAAATGGGATGAAAATTCGCCAAGATAGCACTAATTTTGCAATTTCCACTATTTTTATTTATTTGTGTTGCTAGAATGGATTTAGTGCAATAGAATTGAATGTTATTATCTCTATCTGCATTATTTAAGTAGCGAGCGATAATTTATCGAAAATATAAAAATTACGTTGTCTGCTGAAGATATGGCCAATACATAAATTGGTCTAAATGGCTTGAGATTGTTGAAATTTATATTGTATCTGTCGGTAAATTTTAACGTAGAACATAGTCTCCACACGTGACAGGTTTCAATTTTGTGATATGAGGAGGGAGTGGTCTTATCATGGCCGTTGCACAGATGTACACGTATTACATGCAATTTTTACTGTAATATGCGAACAAAATTTATTTGTTTTGTTATTTTATTAACTACCCTGCTTTGACTCCCGGGCAACGTCGGGTATATTATCTAGTATTTAATAAAACCTGGCCCGCGCGCTATCGGTTGCACTTTCATGATCTGACGTTTTAAGCATTAGAGATACTTCAATCGTCTCGAAAGAGTATTTCGTGGAATTTTAAATGCCAGTGTTTTGTCAAAATTAAAAAAAAAATCATATAATTTTTAATCTCGCCCTAAATGTGTAAAGAAAATGTCCTCAGATGAGTAGAAGTCTATTCCAATTTACTGAAAATGGACTGTTGCGGGAGATTTACGGTCCTTCTTAACGGCAGAGAGGGGCAGCAAACAAGACTTTCATTCTGCATTTTAACGCCTCCCCTCCTTGTACCCCAATAATAAAATCGCGTCGACAGTTATTACCGCCTAATTACAACATACAGGCGCCGATTTCCCGAAATTTTCGAGCCCGGACCATCGCCGAGGCTCTTTAAAGTTTATTGCAACACGGCAATTCCACGCGCGAAAATTGAACAGGTTGAAAAGTTAATTACAGAAAACTTAAAACCCCATCGCCGTAACGCCAGCACATCTATAATCATTTACGACAGCCAAAATTCGAACATTGAAAACAATTTAAGAGTGCCGAGTTTTGAAATATGAGAGGGTTTCAGGTTTTGTTCGACGGCGAATACTTTAACTACATTAATGAGCAGAAGCGTTCAAAAAGGGGTCGGCCGTCATCGCCCCCTGCCGGTAATCGTGTACAGCGCCCTCTAATATCCTGTATGCTATTAATCAAGAAGTAGAAGATAATAAACTGCCTTCATAACGCTGCTTTCAACGCTCAAATGGAGACCAGGAATTGCTTCAAATGGCAGATTAAAACTTACTTAGGCAGCAGGATAGTTTAGCTGATGTAATGAACACTCACATTGCACTTTTAATATGCTCGTTTAGGGGCGCCATCTTGGACCCAAATTAAAATAGCGTATCAATTTTATTTATACTTTGTAATTTCCTTATCGGACGGAGTCAGCGGAAAGCGGGATGGAGCTTTAATAAGCTGGCGCTTTTTGCGGGTCCGCAGAAATTGCGAAAACGTGTAATGGGAGATCGGGGCTCTTTTCCCCTAAGAGTTTTCGATCGTGCCGCTAAATTATAAATTGGCTTTAATAAGGTATTTATGTATAAAAGAGTTCAGTTTTCGATTGGGAGAAAACGATCTTTCTCTGATGCATTGCGCTTGTTTACACAGATCTACATCCGACGTAGTTTATGTGTATGGGAGTCACTAAACTGCCGGCATAAATTAAAAGCTGTAAGTAAGGTATATATTGCCTGAAAGAGGATTAGAACAGTATAAAAGCATATGTAAAATTATGCATTCGCAACTAAACAAATCACATCTCCCAATTTTTGTATAATTATTAATATTTTATCGCAATCTAGAATTTCAAGGTTCAACGGGAAAGCTATGCTCAATGGATATAAAGCTATGCTCAATAGATATAAAGCTATGCTCAATGGTTGTAAAGTTACGCTTTAGAGCTATGCTTTAATTTTTCATATATGTGTAACACTTTCCATATTTTTGCGCACTATGTACCAAATTAAAAGAGACGACAAATGTTTTTTATAAAACATATATTTATTAGTATTTCAGCCTGTAAAAGACAGAAAACCTAACACTGTTAAAATTAAGTCGAAGATTGCTTGATAAGTTTCAATTTAATAATGTATGTCGCTTAACGTAGAGAACAGTCGTCTTGTCTTAACCGAGGATTGGCTCAATTAGATTATATTCTATAGTCGATATAAGTGTTTAAAGACTCAGCTTTCTAGACCACCAAGGGAAACTTTGAAAACTCTTTATAAGTATAAATAGCTTCAACCTTCTAAGTCATCTGGAAAGACTTTTTGACTCTTCGTCCTCCAAAGAAAATGGAATATTCGTCTCTGATTAGGTTTTGTCTCGTGATCGATACTTACCTTCTGAGTCACCGAAAGGGCTTCTTGTGGGCTTTAAACTACTGAGAGAAATCCCCATTTTCACCACTCCTCGAAGATGAAAATCGAATATACGACTACTGTTTTATAGTCGATATTATAAGTGTATAAAAACTCAGCCTTCTAGACCACCAGGATGGGGGGGGGGGAGCTTTGAAAAGTCTTTATAAGTGTGAAAAGCTTCACCCTTCTAAGTCATCT